>OZ037779.1:43167995-43285495 GCA_964035525.1 Porites cylindrica | reverse complement strand
AGCTTTGGAACATCTGCTAGCCAATCTTCCCAACGTGCAGCGTACTCAGTCGGGATCTCGTCATCCCATCCAAGCTTAATGCGACAAAGATCTTGAAGGATTTCCTTCGCGGTCAGAACGAACGGTGCCAGGAATCCCAACGGATCGAAAATAGCACTGGCTAGAGACAAGATACCCCTACGCGTTGGTGGACGGGAGCTAATGTTGACTTTGAAGCGGAACGAGTCGGATTCTACACACCATTGAACTCCTACGGCTCGCTGAACAGGCAACTCGTCCTTCCTTATGTCCATGTCCTTGATGTCCTTTGCTCGCTCCTTCTCAGGGATGGCTTGCAGAACACCGCGGCTGTTGCTGACCCATTTGGTTAGCTTGAAACCACCACGTGATAGTAAAGTGCATAAACTGCCAACATGCTCAACGGCTTTCTGCTCGCCAGGGAGGGACTTCAAACAATCATCAACATAAAAGTTTCTTTTAACTGTGTTAATGACGTCAGGAGGGAAACTGTGACGATTATCTTCTGCTGTCTTGCGGAGTGCGAGATTTGCGCAAGCCGGTGATGAAATGGCTCCAAATAAGTGAACGACCATCTGATATTCTTGTAATTCGCTCGCCATGTTGCCATCCTGCCACCAAAGAAAACGCAGAAAGGAACTGTCAGGATCGGGAACTCTCACTTGGTGGAACATGGACTCTATGTCCGCCATAACGGCCACTTTCTCTTCACGAAACCTCAACAGGACTCCTACAAGCGAACTGGTTAGGTCCGGGCCCTTGTACAGCATTTCATTGAGAGACGTTCCCATAAATTTGGCCGAACAGTCAAACACGACGCGGATCTTTTCTGGCTTGCCTGGCTTGCGAGGGTGGTAAACACCATGGTGCGGTATGTACCAGGCGGTGCCCTTCGCGGGGCTCTTCTGATCAGGGGACACTTTGCGTGCATATCCTTTGGAGAGAATGTCTTCCATAAAGGCCTTATAATCTTGGTACAACTTCGGGTCTCTTTCCAGCCTTTTCTTCAACCAAATGGCGCGCTGCCAGGCCTGAGCCTTGTTGCTAGGTACAGGCGTTTGGCGATCCTTAAACGGTAAAGAGATTTGATAATGCCCGTTTCTCAACTCCACCGTCTGTTCGGCGATTTGCATAAATCTACGTTCGTCTTGAGACATCTCTGTCTTGCTATCAACGGTGGGATCGGTAAGACCGCGATTGTAGAAGTCTTCTATCATCTGTTGGAGCCGGTGATCGACTTTAGCAACAAAAGTGGATGACCGTGAACTATGGTGACGACGGCCTAAGGGACCATTTACCGCCCAGCCGATTCGAGTTCTTGAAGCATAAGGACCACCGTCTTGACTGTGTTTGACATCAAGTGGATCGAGAGCCCTGGGAACGTCACTAGCAATCAAAAGGCCAACCTCAGCGTTGAGACGAGGCAGAAAAACTCCTTGCAAGTGGGACCACTGATCAACGTCGTCCTGAGTTGGAATGTCGCTGCTGGACACAGGAATGTCCGGCCTGGTGTAAAGGGTCGGGAGGCTAATCCACTCGTTCTCATCCAAATCGGATACAAGAAGGTCGCGAACCAGGAAGCTGTTGGTGATGCTGTTTTTCTTCTCAAGAGTTGACAGGGATATCTTAACTTGCTGACCATTAATCCCGAGCTGCTTCATGAGCGATTCAGTACAGAAACTGGAGTTGCTACCGTTATCCAAGAAGGCGTAGGTGATGACGCTCTTATCACCATCTTTCGCTCTTACTCTGACTGGTATTACGGCCATGCCTGTCCTACGACCCTCTACTGAAGTCTCACTGTTGGCACTGGTGCCCGTTTTTACCATGTGACTACAAACTTGAGTGCTGATTACGTCTTCCGTGCCCACTCCAACGTCGACAGCTGGTCTCTCACGAGGGCTTGTATGTAAAACAGTAGGATGCCGACCTTTACAGTTCGCAATCTTGCAATTTTTCCTCTGCGGGCAAAACTTTGCGACGTGTTCGGTGGATAAACATCCAAAGCACAGCTTTTTGGACAACAGGAATTGAATTCTCTCTTGGTAGGGTTTCCACCGCAATGACTGACAATCCTCAAGGGCGTGGTTTCTGCTACAATAGAGACACCGATTTCTCCCTTGTGAGGGACCCTGATGGATTCCAGATGGCTGAACCTTACGAGTCTGAGGTCTCTGCTCTCCATCGGCGCGTTGACTTGGCTATGACCTTCACTATCGCCTACATGTGCTAAGAGACTGAGATTCTTGGGATTGGATGTCTTGCCACCAGGGGACCGCTGACCAGGCGCCGATCTTACGGTGTCGGATATCTTGCCAAAGACTGGGTTGGTTAGTATTCTTGATTCGCGATCAACAAAGGCAACGAAGTCACTGAACTGTACTGGCCTTAACTGTCTGTCCATGATGTCATCAGCTAAGCGACGCCATCTTTCTCTCATGCTGTAAGGAATCTTGAGCACCAACTTTTGAATGTTTGCTGGCTGATCAAACTTAGAAATGTACTGGCTACCTGCCAATGCGTTCTTGCAACTTGCGAGAAAGACTGAAAAACGATTCAAAGCCACACCATCTTCTGCCCTTATGCTCGGCCAGTCCAGGGCCTTCGTCTCGTAAGCGGATGCTATGCGATAATCGTCACCATACTTCCTTCTCAAAAGCCTACGAGCCTCGTCGTAACCTTCTTCCGCTGGTAAATGATGACAGGATCTTACAAGTTCCTTAACGTCCCCTGCGGTGAACTGCTCAAGGTAATAGAGTCTATCAGTACTGCTAAATGTTCTGGATTCAACCAAATTTTCAAAAGCGCGAACGAAGGTGCGGTACTCAATAGGGTTTCCGTCAAACACAGGAACACGGGGCTGCGGAAGTTTGTTCCTATTCTGATTATGCGCTAGCAATTCCATTATTGTATTCTGCTGAAACTGAAGAGCAGTCTGTTGCCGCTGCAAACCAATCGTTTCCTTTCTCAGATCCTCGCCGACTGTACACGCTTGATAATCAAACTGGCCGTAAGGAACAGAATCCATGGACACGCCCTGGCCTGGGTGATGCACCTCGCCTGGAAAAGACCTTTTCGCGCGGGGGCTGGTACGAGGGGGATCCTGATCCTGGAGCTCTGTCTCCAATTTTAAAGGCTTCACCTCCGGTAGAGAAGGGGAGGTCATTGCTGCGTAGACCCTCTCCTTAGCTGTTGTCTTGACCATTTCGGCTTCGAGGTTAAGGCGTAATTCTTCCTGCTGTAAACGAAACTTTTTCTCCTCGAGTGTTTGGCGCTTTTCGAACATAGAAATTTCAGCTTTTAACTCGGCAATTCTTGCGGCTTCTTTGGCTCTCGCGGCTGCAACTGATGAAGCACGAATACCACGTGAACTTGCTCGACTTGAATGTTTTGAAACCTTGGAAGCACCTGAAGGAATTGGTGTGCCAGCACAACTAATTGAATCCTCGGGATTCACTGCCGAATCTACTTGAAGCGATTCTGCTAATAACTTGTGTTCAATATTAATTATCCAATCGACGATCTCCTGACGGAACACACGAACCTTTCTCTCTTTGTCTTCAAGATAGCGTTGACTCTCAATAATGGCGTTCTCATCCAGAATTTCTTCGACGTAATCGCGATGGGCCTCTTTAAATCTTTCAAAGGCGTTGTCGAAGTAAGGAAGCTTCTCTTTAACCTCCTGAAGATTATGATCACCAGTAAGCAAGCCAGAAATTTCATTGGAAATGGCGGTTACGGTAGATAGGTGACCAGACCTTGAATTTTTCTTTAAACGAAGTGTTTCCAGGTTAGACGCTTCAAAATGCAGCGAACGGTTTGGTTGTCGTACGCGTGTTCCAACTCGCCGGGCGACGGGATCTGTAAGCTGCTTGCGGCTAAAGCTCATGACGAAACGACATGTCACCAACAATTTTCAACGATAAAACTGCAATAAGCGTAAAGTCTCTTGGCCTTTAATGACAACGCCACAAACCAAATTCGAATGAAGATTTATTGAGTGCGCATACAAACGGCGTGGGTTGAAACTAAAACGGCAAAAGAGTAAAAAAGTTACAAGTTACGACTAAGGTAAATTAGAGTAAAGAAATAACAAAACTGCAAAACGAAGACTGTGAAGTACACTTACATTGTTTCGGCCAGAGAAAACTGCTGAAGCGGATTGCGAATAACGCGAAGCTAGGGACTTGCAAGAAACTAAACAGAACTGGGCTAAGCGCGGACCAAAATGAACTGCACAAACTGTACTGCAAAATTACGATATCAAAAATACGCTAGAACATGCGGAAAATAAAACTATAGAAACTTAGAAAGGCGCTAATGAAGATGAAACAGCAAAGAAACGCTAACGAGGGCGCGAAAACTGACAGAAAGGAATAAACACCTAAATTAACGCAAAAAAAAGACTAAACAAAAGGACGAAAAGAAGTATAAACTAATTTTACTTTCACAGCGTACTCAAAATAATGGATACGAACCGCCGTGTGAGCTCGAAGGAAAATGTTCGTCTAAAGCTGCTTTTATCTTCACTCTTACCGGGTTTCAGTTTTTTTTATTTCATTTGGATATCTGGTATGTCTTTACGCTAGGTTGTTGCCATGTTGTGTATGCGATTGCGTCTTGTTGTTCCATGGGAACCTTCGTTGCTCGCCCCGTCTTCCTTTGTTGCTCAAAGACATCTTTGTCCAACAAGATAGTATTTTGTCTTTTCTCTAGCGGGATATCACTTCATTTAGTATGAAGTTACGGCTTGTTCACTGGCGTCAGTGGCTTTGTTTTTCATCCTGGGTGCTTACTTTACTATTAGTTAGTTATGGCCACCATTAACGTTTTTGTGCGAGCACGTGGGTTGTGGATGTAAGCTGGTTTAAAATATTATGTTGGCGTATTTTGGGATATACGTGAGAGTACGCACGGGGATGTGCATGAGTTCTCCGGATGCTTTCTCCTGGGGTTCGTGAGCGCGTGTCTGTCAGCGCGCGCGAGGATCGGGCCTGACTGTATCATCGGGGATGTGCGTGGGTTTGCGTGTGTCTGTTCCTGGGTGGGTGGGGTGTTTCTAAAACGAAGACCCAGACGAAGACCCAAAAACGAAAACCTAAGACCTAAGACCCCGTGGACTAAAACGAAGACCCCCTGAACTAAAACGAAGACCCCTGGACTAAAACGAAGACCCATGTGGATTTTAAACTCTTGCGAAAGACAACGCCCACTTCGGTAACTTGTTACGGCGATTTCGGAATGCTGAGAAATTTTCTCTGCGCTATTTAATTGTGACGGTGAAGTCTATCACTTACCTTTTCTTGAAAAGATGTTTCCATGTGTCTCTTTACAGGTTTCTTTGAACATATTTCGAGTGTAAATCACTTTGGATGTGTTTACGGCGATGATGACGTCAGTTTTGTATAAATAAAAAGTTTTCACATGGTCATATCGAGAAAGCCTTGTTGCTTTGTGGTAACGTCTTTAGATACGATGTAACTGCCCCGGGATCGAATCTTGCAGAACCGGAGTATTTTTTTCCTTTTCTTTCTTTTTTTTTTTAATTTGTTACCACAGTTATCATCATAACAACTGTTTGAGCCTTAAAAAATGAGTCATTTTTTACAATAGAGGTCAGAATATAGTAACAGGGTTATAAATATAACCCGGCATATATACAAATGAACCTTTCTTACATGAAACCCGAAATGTACTTCTTTACTCGAGTGATGTTCTAGATCGACAGATTTTTTTCTATTGATGAGGTAAACAGTAATAAAAAGAGCGCGAGGTTCCCCACTCCTTGAATTGATCAATTTTAAATGTCTCGTTGTTATTTCCTCCCTACGGCGGTTATTTTGTTTTGTAAACGTACTGATCGATACAGTTGTTCGAAATTTTAGAACGCTAGAGCACGCGTTCGATCGAAGAAAAGGTAGTGATAGACTTCATTATCACAATTAAATAGTCCAGAGGGAATTCCACAACACTCCTAAATCGCCGTAGGAGTTTAATCCACAGGGGTCTTCGTTTTAGTCCAGGGGGTCTTCGTTTTAGTCCAGAGGGTCTTCGTTTTAGTCCAAGGGTCTTCGTTTTGGTCCACGGGGTCTTAGGTCTTAGGTCTTCGTTTTAGAAATACCCGTTCCTGGGTCCACGTGGGCATAGGGGGTACATGGGCTCATGCATCTCTACGCTTGTGTGCGTGGGTGTGCCTTGGGCCAAGAGATTTGCATGGATGGCGCTTGGTCGCCTGCGCGTAAGTGGTTGTCGACCCCCCTATCCTCGTTCATAAGCGCATGGCTCCCTGGGTCAACTTTTCATCGGGTCCAACTTCTTAACCTGTTCCCGATGCAATTAAACACCATCTATAGCCACGGGAGTGCTTTGTTACAAGGTTATTTTCTGTTATATCATACAGAAGTTATACGCCGTGTGTAGTCACGGGGGTGCTTTGTCACCGGGTTATATTCTGTAATTTATTACAGACTGATGGAGTTATACGCCGTGTGTAGTCACGGGAGTGCTTTGTCACCGGATTATACTCTGTAATTTATTGCAGATGGAGTTATACGCCGTGTGTAGTCACGGGGGTGCTTTGTCACCAGATTATAGTCTGTAATTTATTACAGACTGATGGAGTTATACGCCGTGTGTAGTCACGGGAGTGCTTTGTCACCGGATTATACTCTGTAATTGGTTACAGATGGAGTTATACGCCATGTGTAGTCACCGGCATTCAGATACAGTGAATTATACGCCGTGCGTAGTCATGGGCATCTTGTTGTTTGATACAGATGCAGTTATACGCCGTGTTTAGTCACAGCCATTCTGTTACTGGATGCAGTTATACACCGTGTGTAGTCACAGGGGTTAATTGCTAAGAGGTGATTTTCTGTAACTTGTAATTCAGATGCAGTTATATGCCCTGTTTAGGCAAGGATCCAGTTGACACCAGATTATACATTTTACTTAACTTGTTACAGATGAAGATATACGCCCGTGGTCAAAGGGGTGAATGTCTACCATGTTAGATTTCTTGATTTGAAGATTATGTGATCGAAGAAGCTCGTAGAGGAGTCGCGGTTCTCACTAGAATGTGTATGTCAATATCTTAAGACGGTGAGAAAAGACGAATCTATCTGTGGAAGGGATCTTTAGCTATTTGCTTCCATATCCCACCTCAACAAATATGAAGCCCTGGAAATGCTCGAATCTCTCCAGCATACACTTGAGGACATTAGGCATGAGTGGTAGGATTTTACCGCTTAATATCAGAAGGTGCGCGGGAAGATGGATATGCCTCATGATCAGTTAAAAGCTTGATCCCTCGCCTGTTGGGCGATAAGGATCACGAGAAAGTGTTTTATGTCGTGGCGAAGGTGGAAAACATTGTTGCAGGTGTAACCGCGGGGGTCTACGATGATCATTCTCAGGGAGAGAGGATACCGGGATCGGAAAGGAACGGCGCAGCAGGCTGTTATAACTTTGGTAAAGGAGGTCACTTTCAGGTCAATTGCAATCAACGAAGAGAAAAGGTGAGAAACCATGTGTCACCATGCCTGACATAACCAAGGAGGAAGACGTGCACATCCTAAAAATCCAATGAAGATATTATTTGCGACTATGGTAGAATTGAAAGTCTTACTGCACCTTTTCTATGTCGCTTCCGCTGAGGATCCAGCTGATCAGCCTCCTTGTCATAGGGCCTCATCAGATTACCGCTTGACGGATGCTATGTGGCAGAACGTTCCGTGGTTGTTCAGGGATTCTGTGCGTCGAGGATTCTGTGTTTGACTTGATGGCGTTAGATTCACTCGTGATGAAAACTTGGTCTGGAAATAGTCTTCCCTACTCTGTACTAAATTCTTCCCGTAGAAACTCGGGTGTCAACCTCTTTGCGCAGGATCTGACATAAAACGGTAGTCTTATGCAACGCCCAGACATATGTTTCCCGCCTTTTCTCTTCGTCGGCTCCGTCTTGCTGTTTTGGATTTTTTATCCCGGAAAATACTGGTGGCGGTTACTTCATCATAACGCAAAGGAAGTCTTGCAGCTGGCCTCTTAAAAGGTGACTGTAATATCCTCTTGTTGCCATCTAGACAGGGATTGCCTTTCCACTTTGAGAATTCCAGGAAACCTCGGGGTTTTCTCGGTTGAAATTTTGCATACTCTCTTGTACTAATGGCTTGCTTGTGTCGGACATATTACCGCGTGGAGATGTTTATAGCCGATCTATGCTTGTTTAAAGATGTTGTTGCCGTTTTAGGAGCGTCCTGTCAGATGGTAAAGCTGTTTCCCAGGGTGTACTATAACTCTAGGTCTTTCAGGGGAACAGCTATCAGAAATCATGGACCATGTTCGGTGGACTCGCCGACTTCAATGTTTTGCCAAACTACTCCGGAGATCCGGCTAAGCTGGCTTCTAGCGATGTGATGGACGTTAATAGGATCAACCTAAGGGTTTTGCGTCAATTTGCTTTTCCATCAGCCGGTTCACGGAAGAGATCCCAATCTGACTGATTAATTGAGCTGAACATTTATTCGTTTATAAGCTGGACATTTATTTTATCTGATATAATTTTTTATGGTAATTTTGGGAAAGATTTGGGGAGAATTTTGTAAGGATTGGGGTGATTTCCTACGGAAATAGGATTGTTACAAGACGTTTGTGGGGCTTATGAAAGTAAAAGATGAACAGTATGGCTAGGGGGCACTGAGCAATATTATTCCCATATCTTATTTAAACTGAGCATGAATGAGAGTGTTGTGGAATAGATTACTAATTTAGTACACCCACAAATTCTGGGTGTTTGGTGGTCATGTGACCGGCCGATGCCAGGGCCTTTTCGCGCCCCACCTCCAAAGCCAGGGAAAAGCGCCCTGAGGACGAGGTTGTGTCATGTTTAGATGCCAAAATCTCATTGTTTCTTAAGCATCAATTCACAGTACCTTCAACCTTATTGGCCCTTCAACAGACACCTGAAGACACAAAGCCTCAAAGATACATACGCCCAAACCACTGACATATGAGCTATTTTTTCAAAATAGCTCAATAACTGTCAGAGCCTCAATTCTAATAATAATAATTCACTTTGGCGTTTCTCTCTGACTTAATCTCCAAATAAGTACATCCGGCCCACTGAAGAAGAATTCGAGGATTACTTTTTCCAATAGTTTTAGTCAATAGTTACTGTGTACCCTGCATAGCTGGCAGTTAACGCTTTGACAACCTCTTGTTTATCAAACTCTGTTCACTCTATTAGCTCTCCACCGGCATGCCATTTACATGGTTGGCTATTGACTAAAGTATTTCATTATTCTGTAATTGACTTTCGTAAACAGGACCAGCAGTTGTAAGGCACCAGCCGAAGGAGGCCGAAGACGGCTCACCAATGCAAGAAAGTAGTCAAGGTATTTAAACAATAAAGTGGTACATTCAAACCCTGTTAATACGGACACTAAGGGGTCCATAGAAAGTGTCCATATGTATTAATAGGGTGTCCGTATTTAGCGGGTCATGTTTTTAAGTCAAAAATACACCTTTTATCTGAACAGAATAGTAAAGAAATATAACAGAACATTAGCATTGTCAAATTAAATATCTCTAACCTTCACAAAGCCGTCATTCCGCAGATTATGTCCGTGAACACACTCAAAAGTCGCTCATTTACATTTCTTAATCAAAAACTGTTTTCTGCAAAACTCGTTTGATGCCAACATAGTGTGAAATTGACGTTTCCAATTCATCCTATCGGGTGTACTGTAGCGCTGGGAACATCGACATGCAGTCAACTGAGGGTTTTTTTAATCTTAAAAAAAAAAAGGTTTATCACAGCACACAGTTGACAATGAGGTTTCCTCACACCATAGTAGTTTTAAATGCATTTCCAGGCATTTCAGAGGACTTTGATTTAAACGTTTTCGCGGGGGAACATGCGCCCGAACCACCCTAGTTGACTCACGCTAACGCGTTCGAAGAGAGCCTCCCTAAGTGCAAACTTGCTGTGCGGGCCCTGGAGGGGTTCTTGGGTCTTCGGTGTTTACACTCCCTGGCCCTCATTTTATATGGGCCGTTAAACGAGGTGGATATATGACGCTGCTTTACTCTCTAAGCTTAATGGAATACCCAAAAAGCTTCACTGAAACACACTCACTAGGTTAGGAAACTGAGTCTGTGAACGATAAGTTTTTTGCGAGTCTTAAAGTAGTTGAACAACCCATTAAATCAGTTTGCAATTACTTGAAGGGGCTCTGTCAAATTATTTACTATCTGTTTAAAATCTAAAACGAGTCATCACATCCATTTTAGGCATTAAAACTGTTTCCTGTCGTCTCTTGTTACGGATGGCAAGGAGGGACATGTATTAAAACTTGAAAAAAATGGGCTAACCTTTTCAAGTTTTAATGCTATGCTTGTGTATAAGTAAAAGCACTAAGTAATGAGCAGCGCAGAACTGAACTTAGACGTCAATATTTCAGTGACAAACGCCCTTTAAGATATTGTAAGTTACTTCTGTCAAATTTAGAGACCTTAAGATATAGGCTTTCGGCAGTTTCCGCAAACCACGAACGAAGAAAGTAACGTGCCCTGGCGTCAGGTTTGCGGTTCGAGGTTCACGTTTGTACGGCTATACCACGCCCTAGAGGTAAGTGATTTGCCGCAAGGTTTTTTCGCCCCAAAACATTACAATCCCACGTTTAAGAGGATGTACTACGTTTTAGAACTCTTTTGTTTATTAATTATCGAATTCTCTTCCATCTGAACGTAGTTTTGAACACGATGTTTCTCAGCTAAAATAGAAGGCAACAAAATCTTAATTCCCAAATATGGGCAGATAGCTAACGTGAAACCACTAACCGCAAACGGCGGTTTGTCGTTTGCGATAAGATGGCCAAACCTCAATCTTAAGGTCTCTTTCACATCAAGGCTTCGGTCTAAGATTTCCCTGTAATGACCGAGCGTTTATTAAGTGGTGTCCATCATCATCATTATCCTTTGACCACCGAAGTGGACGGGAAGTTCATAAAGATTACTTCCCAAACACCGCGATTCGCCAGTGCTGTACTCAGGTCCCTAGTATCAAATCCTAGCAATCACTTCGGGGTATGTTAGCTTACGTGAATGTACTCTGCCCACTGGACGCCAGAGGATGAGAGATGAGATTATTTCTTTATCTGCTCGATAACAATGACCAGTAAACTGGAGATGTTTTTTATTGAATCTCAGAGGTAGAGGTGTAGGTGTCCCATAGATCATAGAATAAGGTGCATACTAAAGCTGATGTATGTCTTCTTATGTGTAGTGAATTCGCTTTCTCAGTGGTTTGCAAAATGATCTTTGAGGATCAACAAAAGTATATATATATTTCCGAGCAATTTTTTGTTTCGTTTGTTATTCTTCCGCTCACCTTCCTCGGTGATACCTTCAATTGTCCTAAACTTGTCCTCGCTTGCTTGGCTCTCTCTTATTTTTAAATTCTTCTTCTTCTTTCATTCCTTCTTCCTTAAGTGCAGTCCATTTTTAACCAGGAACACACTGCAGATTTCCACGCGAAGGAAGAAGGTGCCAGTTTTTCGAAGCCAGAACAAGGAAGTGATTTAGCAGGTGCGTTATATAATAAACACTTAATGACTGGTCCCGGGAGAAACAGTTAATTTTGTTTCCCGAGATTCTACCGAGGGAAACATTGAGATTCCAGGGAAACAAAATTAACTGTTTTCCTCGGGACCAGTCTTTAAGCGATTTGTTATATAACCCACGTTTTCGTGTACAAATTTATGAAAAAAAATCTGTGAACAGTCAGCATTCACAGATAACAGTACACTGTTGCCCTCTGACGTCGTAGATTTTGCATTGTTGCCCTCTCAGAGAATTTGAGCTAATTTGGCAGGAAACAGTTTCATTGTTTGATGTCATGTGACATTGAAGTAATCAATGAGAGCGCGCGCTGTTGGGAAACATTTCCAGCTATATGACAGTATTTAATATAGACTTAAAGGCAATATTAGTAGTTTATTTGAGGATCAGTGTTGTTGGAGTATTACAGGGAGATATTGGGTGGGTAAAAGGAGCACGTGTACACAATATTTACATTGCTAATATTCTTTATCAATACAGAGATTCAGGCCCGGTTCAGACGCCGAACTTTTCATGAGCCGAACCTAATACACTGAATTAAGTTCATGAAACGTTCGGCGTCTGAATCAATTAGGAACGCCTGTTTCAATTTGGAACGTCTTAGCCGTTCTTTTCGCCTAGCCCGGCCGGGAATTTTGCCTTTGGAGCGACTTTGGAACGGCTTTGATTCAGACGCCGAACTTTTCATGTACCGAACCTAATGCATAAATTCTTATAACGTATTTTGTAAGCAGTTTGACCGGAATGAACATTTTCCGCCTTTTGAACTTAGTTCAGCTGTAAGATCGATGTCTGAATCAATTTAGCCGGTCTAAATAATTTGGGTCGGCCTTAATTCGAATTAGGTTCGGCTCATGAAAAGTTTGTCGTTTGAACCGGGCCTCAGTGTCGCGTTTACAGCAAACGGCATACCCCAATTTGTAGCACGTGACCAACTTTTCCCTTTTCTTTTTGTTTACTGTTCGCTACGTTTACACAGAAAATTATACCTTTCCTGCCATTTTTATCCATAAGAATTGTTTTGAGCTGTTTTTAATCGCTCACTTTCTATTTTGAGACATTCTCAACTTGCATGTGGCGTTTGATTTGCCGTAAGCGTGTTTCTAAATCTCTTTTAATTTTCATTAAAAAGAGGTAGGTTTTTAGGAGAATGGAGTTAGGAAAGCAGGGACTAAAAGGACCTGTCTTGGGTCTCTCATTAATAAAATGCGAGGAATCTCGTTAAGATAAGATCATGTGCTCTTTCAAGTGGTTTAACCGGTCTGACAGGTTTTCTAGTTACTATAAGGTTGATGAATGTCTTGTTTTTCGACTGGTTGACTAGAAACTAAAAAAATGTTTTCACTAGTTAATTCACGGTGTCTAGGGATTAAGTTCAAACTCGCTTGTGACTTAAAATCAGCGAGCCGTAAAGTAATTATACAGATTTCCTACCGCTATCATTGTCCTAGTTCCGGTTTACTTATTCCAAGTTTTTCAGAACATGCAGTTTTTTAAGGGGGGTTCAGTCCTTATTGCAATGTCTCTTTCGACAGATTCACCTGAAGAACTGAGTGCCAGCTCGAAGCCTGTGCAAGAAAATGGTCAAGCTGGTTAGTTTAATCAGTTTGTAAACCTTAAATTAAGATTTGTAGTTTCATTTGGGTATCGAGTGTTTTTGAAAGATTTACTGCGCTTTTCAATACTAACACGCGAACTCTGAACTGCAAACAATCATAATTACGATCATAAGCAACGGGCCTTGAAACAGAAAAACACAAAACTGATTGAAATTCACCAATCACAAATCACAAAACAAGAACTGTGAACTCCTTGAAATAAATCCTCCGTTTCCTAAGAGGTCCGCTGAGATGATTGACAGCAGCGAAGAACGCAAACGTTAGATGGCTCGCGTTCGCGTGTTTTTGAAAAGCGCAGTAAGGGGAATAATGGGTGTATTGGGAAATAAAGACGATAACAAGTCCTGATTTAATATTTACTTTCACTAACTGTGAATTCTGCGGGCTATCACCTCCAATAAAAACTCCATCACGCTTTCCGCCGTTACAGCGAAGATTTAATGCTGCAGGTTGTAGAGAAACCAAAGATCTTTCGTGCTGGTCTTTAAGCAGCTTTGCAACGATATTTGGTATTTCTTTTTAAACCCTAAAACCACACTGAAATCAACGAAAATCCTGACTTCATGGTTTAGTTACTCTACTACTATATCTCAACTATAGGTGTATGTCTTAGCTTTGCCCTCTCCTTATTATCTCTCTTTGTCTCTCCTCGCCTGTTCTTTAAAAACGCTTGATTGCAAGTTACCGGCAGAATGGAAATGGATTGCAAGGAAAAAACTCCTGTTTTGTCAAAAAATGACCAGAACCGGTGATGGTTTGTTTTCCCTTTGATAGTATCATTTAATATTTTTTATTAGAGGTACAAGCATTAAAAAAGATGTCTGAGAATAGGTAATTATACTGCTCAGCTTTGACTAAAAAATGTGGAGCTCACAATAAAATTGGCAACCTTCTTCGGCTTCATAAGTTAGGTTTAACGATATATACACTTTTACAAACATTTTGATTTAAGCAGAAACGCATTAATGATTTTCTTCTTTTGCTTTACTTTAATTATTATTGTTCCATTTGGTTCACAGGATTCCCTAGAGATAGATCTCACCTTCCTCAAACGGTGCCACATTTCGTCAGTCGTGAACGTGAATGCCAAAGTATTTTGAGATGTCTTGACCCAACACATGAATGCAGGTGCATACTGTTGCACGGTCCCCCTGGCATAGGAAAAACAGCCTTGGCCATTAAAGTAGCGAACGATCGACTGGAGACTGACAACAATACCATGGTTGTGTACGTAAATTGCAAATATATATATTCAGCCGACGATTTCGCTGAAAAGGTTCTTGCACAAATTTATCATTACCCCTCGAATAACCCAATATCTGGCTTGAAAACGCGCTTGGAAAACAGTGATTCTAACAAGTTCACAATTGTATTGCTAGACAACTTTGAATTTCTAATTGATGTGGATGATTGGATAGAGAATCAACAGAGAGAGGAGCCGGTCGATCGGATCAAAGCCACAAATTTTGTGGAAAGACTGATCTCTAGTTCCAGGAATGTGAAGTTGTTGGTTACATCATCAGAAAATGTTGTGTTCCCCTCATTGGGAGGGGAGAAGATCACCTTAAATGCCTTTAAGCCAGAGCAAACTTTTAAGCTCTTGAAAACTGTATGGAAGAATGGACCCGTTGACAAAACATGGGCAGATCAACTTTCAGATTTTTGTAGTGGCATTCCTCTAGTCCTCTACACCTTGATATCTTCGGAAAAAGACCTAGAAAGTCGCTTGCTACAGATGGAAATTTCACTACCAGAGGAGAGATTTGAACTCTTGAAGAAGATTAAAGTTGTCCCAAAAGAAAAAAAAATAGACGTCTGCCTTGATGTTTGCTTTAAAAGACTTAGTCCGCAGAAACAGAACACCCTCGTGAGTCTGACTCTTCTTAAAGGCTGGTTTACACCGTCTGGAGCCGCAAAGGTATTTCAATCCACACAGTCAAGTGAACGTCAGTTGATTGATCAGGTCTTGGAACTAGCCAATTGCTCTTTCTTGGTTCAAAATATTACTGCTCAAGGCGGCCGGTACAGTTTCCTGTCGCTCATTCGGGAGTACTGCAGACGAAAGGAGATGGATCAACGCTTTAGCCGAGTCTTCCACAGTGCTCGCAATCAGTGCATTGACTTCTTTCTGAACTTCTTGAAAGACACCTTCAAGATGTTTTTGAGTAGAAATGCATTGCAAGCCATCACAGACTTCCAGCGGGAAGAGGAAAACATCATGCAGCTTCTCGAGTGGCTTGACAATGATCAAATGGATGAAGAACGAATTATGGCATGCATTGATGTATTTAATATGGTTGGGGAGTTGCTTGCCAAGATGATGAGCAAAAGGAAGTTTAAATCAAAGTACGATTTGCTAAAGAAGAAATGTGAAGATAAGGGTGATCAACAGCGACTCAGTGAATGCCTAACTTCTCTGGGAATCAAAGAAGTGTTCAACTGTTGCTGTACACCTGGCCTGTGCGATGAGGCCAGTCAACGAGCCAAAGCCTATCTTGATAGAGCTGACAGAATTCAGAATGACCTGAAAATCACCTCTGGTAATAGCAGGGCTCAATGTCTCGCAAAGCTTGGCCGATGTCTCGCACAACAACGCTATCCCCAAGGAAAGCCCAAGATAAAAGAAGCCATTCGCATTCGATTAAACGACCAGAGTGATGAGGACATATGCAGGGTCATGCTTGGAGCTACATACAACGATATGGCAGGTGAGTTTGGTGGTTGTGGACCTAAGCTCTCGCGGACAGGGTGACTTCTACTGATGCATTTCTGTCTGCTTTCCTGGTCAATCCTCACGATGATAGCACATTCCAAGACAGCTGTTCAAAACACTCCCAATGACTTGCCAGCACAGCACGTTTAAAAACAATGATGATTTTCATTCTTTCACACGAGAAGCGAAACGAAGTTTAATGCAAAGGGTCCAACAACGTCTCATAATGTGTCATTATCGTTCTCATGTTCTGTACGATCGTTTTTATGATAAGGATATATTTATCACAGTCGCACCACTCAACATCGGCCATCTTGGCGACGGAGGTAAGTCCAAGGGGGGTTGAGGATAGGCTTTCCTCCGTCGCCAATATGGCCAATGTTGAGAGTTGTGACTGACGAAACAAATACACTAAGGCAAGGGAAATTTTTCTACATTGGTCTACATTGTTCGCATTGCGACCAATGGCAGTTGGAATGTAATTTAGCGGCCATTTCCGTTGCGATTTCCATTGTCAACTGGTGGTCTCCAAGAGGTTTGAATGTAATAATCCATCACAATTGTTTTTGTATAATTTCTCTTATAAGCATGGTTCGTCTTCTATTGATGAGCATTAAAGCTGGTGTTTTTAGTTGACAAGAAAAATATCTTTAAAAAGATCGTAAGTCGAACATTTTAAAAGGCAGCAAACTTTCCGGGGTCTGACTTTTTGTGCTTTTCTTTTTGTAGTGGCTCTCTCACTGGAGGAAGATCATCGTCAAGCCATTAAAATAAGAGAAGAAAAGACGCTACTGATTTACGAAGAAAAACTGGGTGAACATCCCTTTACTGCCACTATCTATAACAACATTTCAAACAACTTTTTTGCTCTGAAAAAATTTGATCAAGCCAAACCATATTCCGAGCATGCCTTAAAGATACGGCGCAAGCTGCTGAATGATCACATGGACACTGCAAAGTCCTTGTTTGACCTTGGGATGGTGCATAAAGAACAGGGGGACTTCCAGCAGGCAATTACTTACCTTGAACAAAGCAAAAACATGCAGGAGAAGGTTCAAGAGGATAATCTAAAAGACCTTCAACGGTAAAACTACTAAGGAAAATTAACTTAATCTAGGTAGCCATACAAGCGCATATAAATGCAACGGAAACAATGAAAGATTGAAACAAACTGCCAGCAAGTTTGATTGGCGCCTTGAATTCGTCTCAGTCATTTCTCGCAAAACGATCGCTTGTTGTCGCATTGCGATGAAGCGAGGACGGTGACTCCCCATTTCAATTGGTGCTTTTTGCTTGTCATGGCTTCACAAACTAATATATATTAAGGAGAAAAAGTCTGGATGGTAGAAGATGCATTTTTTCAAATATAAATGACGTAAAAACACCTCATTTAGAGCCACAGAGAAGTATGAGATAATGTTAAAACTGTCCATTTCTCTGCATTTTTTCAAGGTCGGGTTATTTCACGTCTTTTAACTAAAAAATTATAGCTCAAAAAAGCAGGTGGCCTTAGGTTTAAGTAAAATTCTTATTTTTTTGCTTTACGACAGCTATATGATCAGTTGTTCAAGTTTGGTGCATTTCGCGCGCAACTAGGAAAAACACACATTACGGGCACACGGGTCGAAAAAAAGTACAGTGACCCCCTCCTTTCATTGCAGTTTTTGAATGTCTTATATATGGCTGACATTTGTGCCAAGTTTAAAAAAATCGATAAAACATCCTTGTCAAGGGAATTACCTCAAGAGCAGGAGACGAGTGATCAATAAATACAGTTCAAGTCCTCAGGGACTTTCGTTTTAGAAATTTAAAAGTTCACCTTATATGAACTTGTGTGATTTCGTACTCAACTGAACTTTAAAATTACTGAAGAAATTTTTCCATATCACTTGTCCTTATAACAACCAAACCCCTGAATGCCTAGTATCATAGCATGTCTACCATAACATTTTATCATCACTGTAACTTTTCTTTTCTTCTCTTTTCCACAGGACCAGACAAGAGCTGGAAGACGTTTATACGCGCCTTAATGGGCCGGGAGCTTCCCAGCCCCCGAATGTGGACTAGTCAGGTTGAAATCATACTGCTTGGTCCCTAGGCTTTAGGTTGCATTGATTTTCCACTATCGCGTAATTTTAAGGTACTTTATATGGGTAAATAAACTAGAAGAACGTGAAAGTTGAAACCTCGCTCAACTTTTAGGTTTACGTGCGGCCTTTCATACGTCGCCTCTACTTCACTTACGCGCCTACGCACCTGAAAATTACGTCTCTAATACGTTGCGGAAATGGAAGGCAGTATTAATGCCATAGGAACACAGGCAAGTACTAAAGGATGAAAAACAAACTATTAGGCAGGAAAATAGGCAGTTGAATTAACTGTAAATAAATGAATTAATAGCCCCTGAAATTTAGTACTAGGGAGCGCTATTTTAAATATACTGTGTCTGTGTCTTGCATTTTATGCAGGCCACATTGATCTCTTACGACTACGGTATCAAGGAATATCAGCATCTGAAGAATCAAAGTATAAAAATCAAGTGAATACAGAATATCTATTTCTTATGACATGGCTAAAACGTGTCGCAGCCAAAATATCAATTCGCCTGACTGAGCCAAGAACTGAGAATTTTCCCGACTTTTTCCTTATTTGGAAAAACTGTTGGGACGTTTCTCCTCACCGTAGCAGCCCTGAAGTTATAATTTGAGCATGTATAGCGCTAAAACCCACCATTCTTTAGTTTTCAGTGTTGTTATATATCTTTACCATTATTTTGTCGAGTGCCGCACAGGGCATGCAGGTGTTGTATATAGTCTGCATATATGTTAATAGTCTCCTGGAATTGTACATAGTATTGATTAAACTCTGTGTGAACGTTAACTTTTGACACAGTCGATCCCTCTCCATCAGGTGAACACCTCTCCATTACCGTACAGACACTCCTTTTCATACCGAGGATACGAAACTTTATACTTTCCCCACCTATACAATACGGGCACATTTTTAATGAGGAAACTTTACTTGGGTGTCAGTATTTATAAGCTTTGACTGTTCTCGGGAGCACGAGAGAAAATTTAGTTGGGGGTCGTCCGCTAGGGCCTTGAAGACCCTATCCTATCTCAGACCAAAAAACGCAAATTTGCAACCCTGTTCTCAGACTCACGGCCTCAATTGTGTACCCCACGGCAGACCAGATTGTAAAGGATGTGTTTTATTTCAGTAGGCTCAATGTTATCACAACAACTATCATGTCCTCGCATATACAGAAAGTACCTAGTTTGGGTGTAGCTAGAAAGATACAAGGCACCTTGTGGGTATAGATAACTTCATCTAAGACTAAAAAGACCAAAACTGGAAACCCATCACAGACCTGGAAGGAAAAAATGGAACCCCAACCAGCAGCACACACTGGTAGGGGGTTTAAAAGTAGTCTAGTTTACGGCAGAGTTCACACTTGGTGCCTTGGTCTGGGGCAGTCCACGGCTTTGTACTCGCTGCTAAGCTCACCTTTCAAAATGGCGTCTGACAGGGCGAAATGGATGACTATGAACACAGTTGCTTATCGGGCACTCAAGGTGTGAACCCAAAACCGTTTTATGAAGTTATCCAGGTACTGATTCCCGGGCACCAGGTGTGGACAGCCCCTCAGACATTTTGCGAGGTTATTTTCAAAACAAGTTTGCAAAAATTTCTTGACAAATAATGAATAACTTATTTTCGCATTCAAAATTACTGCCGAGTAAAGTTAGTCTCAGTCTGAAGTAAACTAAGTTTTACAACTCGAAAATTCTAAATTTGCTAACTGGTCGTCTCACCAGAAATTTGTGAGTATATTCACTTCAGATCGTACCCTGGGTTCCAGAGACTTTTCTAGCGCGGTTTCCGGTTTCTGTCAAGTCTTTATGCGGTGACCCGCTCGTGGCTTCGGCCTACGGCCGAAGACGTGCCGGCCTTCGGCCATCACCGAAAATTCCCGCCGCACGCGAGAAAAACCTCTGGTACCCAGGGTATTCAGACCGACGCTACCCTGTGAAATGAGTCTAGTACTTTTATTCAGTCGTCAAGACGAACGCGAAACTGGGCGTTTTGTTTAAAACGTTCTACCTTACTTTTTCGTTTATTTTGTACATAGCTAGACTATATGGAAGTTTCTCCAGAGGAAACAACATGATTGTTCTTCAGTCGGTGGAACATCAACAAGGATTATCAATTCAACGACTGCGCATATAGCTGTCTCTCAAAACTTTACGATAATTGACCAGAAAACGTGAATTCGAACAAATTGATATGTGGAACCCCATGACTACCAGATAAGGTAGGTAAACATTGATTCATGTCATCAATTTTGGGGGTCGAATAGCAGACGTTCCACCCGCAGAACGTCTCTGACGGCGAGGAGCGAGGAAAGACGGCTGTATCAGCAGGCTAATCAATTCACGACGCTCAATAAAACCCAGTTTACTTCTTTCTACAATTGCGTTTATTCTAGAGCTACTTCTTTAGTATATACTGCTAGACTACGACCATTCCCTCGTGTTTCTCAGTCTATTGGACGAAACGCGCGCGCCTGAGAAGAAAATGACCACTCTCTTTGTGCGTGCTTCATCGCTCGCATGTTTTGTGTCATATTTGAAAGAAAATCAAGACTATTCGCAGTGTAATCGTGGCGACCAGAGGAACCCGCAGTCTTAATTCTAAAGTTGCAAAATACGCATGCTTGGCACGTATGTAGCCAGCATTCGTTTAGACTTCCACTAGGAATGAATAAAATAAATAATGAAAGATGGTAAATTTTAGCTGGGTGAAGAAATGAGAAGTGAAGTTATCAAGATGCCACGAGCATGGGACACAGAAAAATCTGAGTCCCCGACAGGAATTGAACGTATGACCTTACGTACACCGGTCAGATGCTCTAACCACTGAGCTACGAAGGACTCGTGGCGAGCTGGGCCATATACAAGGTTCAAGTATGGCATGCGTCCAGCGTACTGCTAGGATCAGCAATGTCGAAATCGTTATGTGTGTCATAAATAAAGAAAGATGGTAGTTCGGTGAAGAAATGAGAAGTGATGTTATTAACATTCACCGAGCTTAAAATTTACCATCTTTCAGGTTTGCCGTTTGAGGTTCACGTTTGTAAGGCTATAGCACGCTCTAGGGGTAAGTGATTTGCCACAAGGTCTTTGCGCCCTAAAACATTACAGCTCATTAAGAACTTTTTTGCGTAATAATTATCAAATTCTTTTTCCATCTGAACGTAATTTTGAAGGGACGATTTTCCTCAGCTAAAATCGAAGACAACAAAAACAAACATGGCAGCCGCGAGCTACCTCCCGCGATGCTGAATTCCCAAATATGGGCAGACGGCTAACGTGAAACCGCTATGGCCAAACCAATAGCTAGCTAATAGCTTAATGTCTCCGTTGCCCTTGAACACCTACAAGTTCATAACCACTGGGTTGACCGGACTGGTTCGAATTTCCTGCATTAACATTCCCACCGTTCCTGGTTTCTGCTGTTTTTTCGCTTAATGTAGCTTCAGATATCCAAGCCACAAAATTGAGAAAAACACCAAACCATTTTGAACTAACGTGGAAACAAGGCTCTCACTAAGGAACGACTGTGCAACTACTAACAGAACAATTATTAACAGTACAAATGCAGCGCAACTTCCTCTAGAACAAGAATTAAAGACATCGAAAACGGAAACCAATACATGTACACACATCGACATCCTCTACGACCAGAACATTTATCACACCAAGGCCTGCACGTACATTCGTGAGAAAGATAAAATTCGTAGAAATCACATGAAAAGAAAATGAGAACAGCAGAAACAGAAATGACAGCCACTAAAACTGAAATACCCCAAAATGGTTCTGTTATAACGCCCAGCAATATCCACAGTAAATGATGGCATGCCATGAATATTGCTGGGCAAAGGATGAAGAAAGAAACAACATTTGTGCTTGGGTCATTCTCATGGCCCTTGGTCAAGCTAAACCAGCATAACGTTTTAAAATCAATACTAGCCTCATCGCTATAACAGATACGCCCCAAACACCAAACTGCCCTCCGAGCCAAAACAACCATCACACCGATAAAGAATACCCGTGCATATTTCTGAGTAGCCTCCCCGCAGACGTCCGTTGGGGTTCGTTTGTCACGCATTCATTTCTCCGTGGGGGAGAAATGAATGCGTGACAAACGAACCCCAACGGACGTCTGCGGGGAGGCTAATTTCTGAGTGGTGACGGAACGTTTCCAGGCATAATCAATTGAGTAGAGTCCCGAAATAAAAACAACTAAAGATAACAACATTACTGCTGCAACTTTGCTGTATTTTTTTTTCTTGTTCCACTCTTTTAACTGCACTATAAGCCACTGTGAAGCAACTTGACTGAATATCAAACTAATCGACAGAATGTACCAACACACTTTATCTTCCAATAAGAAAAAGCTGGAGCTTTCCCATGACCCATGGTGACACACTCTACTGTGTTCAGACATGGATCAGGAATATTTGGTGATATTGCTAAGGTCCTGCAACTACAAATCAAAGCAAGAACAGAACTACTAAAACAAAACACTCTAAAAAAGTTGCCTAAAATAGCATAAAAAAAGACAAATCCAAAACGATGACAACTACTATTACTACTGCTGCGTCCGCTGCAGTGGCTGTTCTTCCTTCCACTGTGCTGCTACTGCTGTTGCTACTGGGTATGTAGTACTATTGCTAATGCTGCTGCTACTAATCGACTACTGCTGTTGCTCTAATTTGCTGCTGCTACTACTGATACGAAAAGCAAGGCTACTGCTGCCCATGCTTCTACTCTTTTACCGTAACTGTATTGCTCAGGGGCACCCAACGAGAATATAGTTCAAAACCACTTAACATAGCATTGTTGAACGTATTTTAGTATTCAAACGGTAGATATAGGCATATTTTTATCCCCTAAAAACTTTTCATCTGTTCGGATTTCCTAGCTGAAAGTCTAGCGATCCGAAAATTATAGGGATACAAACTTACCTTCTCGAAAATTTTAGCCAGGAAAAGGCTCCCGAAAATTCTAGGTGGCCTTTTTTAGGGTCAAAATCCGTTAAAAATGGGTAATTATACCATTTTGTAGATGTTCGAAAATCCTAGGAGAGGCAGGCAAGCAAGAAATTTTACAACAAATGCTCCGAAAATTCTAGGTCTCAAATCGTCTTCCGAACAGATATTTTCCCGAAAATTGCCGTTGGGTGCCCCTGATTGCTGCCGCTACTACTGCTGATACTGCAGCACGTCTGCTGTTGCTGCTACATAACTTCATTCCCAGTATTCTCTGGTTCTCTCCCAATCATCCCCTGGAGTGTGTGTGTGAGAGAGAGACCATCTCTCCCTTGCACGTTGGGCGACCAGTACAGTCAAACACCGTTAATACAGACAGAGAGGGGCCACAGAAAGTGTCCGTATTGACGGGGTGTCCATATAATGTGGCTTGAATTGAGAAAAGGTGTTAGGGCTTTCTATTCCCAGAGACAATTAGCAAACTGTTTGTAATATCGAGGTGTCCATATTAAGTGGGTGTCCATATATAAAGCGAGGTTTGACTGCAGAAGAGAACCCTGAGAATGAGGTTGAATGCTACTACTAATGCTATTGATGTCAGCATGGCTACTGTTACTACCACTGCTGACACTTTTCATACCGCCCTGCTCAAAACCACCAGGAGTGCCAATGCAGGGACTGGAAAAGCCCATGATAATTTCTGCTCATAAAATAATATGTTATGGAGAAAAATAAACAATGACCTCCACAGTTTCCCTACTACCATATTTGAGCTTTGTAAATGCGCCATGTATTTATTATTATTATTATTATTATTATTATTATTACCCCCAATATCCTTTTTGTCCTGAAAAATAAGGAATTTCAGAGAGATTTGAGTGATGTTTACGTTAAACAGCAAACATCAGATTCAAGTTGAGAATTTTACAAAACAGAAAATAACAAGCTCAAAACAGCCCAAAACAATAATCATAAACAACACTAACATGAAGCTACTAATTGTGGGGTAGAAATAATGAACAGAAAGTATGTAAAGCAGGTCATGTGATACAAATTTATGTTTGCTGTTTGCCGTAAACGTGACTTTAAATCTCTCTACTGTCAGGACCCCACCACTGGTTTCCTTGTGAAATGACATCTGAGGAACAACATCAGAAATTTCTTACTGATGACATGTCATAACCCAGATCTGGGAAAACTGCTTCTGATTGGCCGTGCAATGAAAACAACATCCATTGGTACACATAGAGAGGCTCAATATTCTATGTTCCCAGAGAAAGAACACCAATGCCACTAATATTTTAGTAACCTTTTTGTTTTTTAAAGGCATTTACTGAGACAAATTTATGATTCGAAAATGCATAATACTTTACATTATCATTCGAAGCAAATTTTCTTCCTTTTCATTGGCTGAGAGCCCACCACGTGACCTGTGAATAACTGCCTACAAATAAGGTCTGCTCATGCACAATTATGTCATCCCTACTGTGTTTGGCTGCAAATAATACTTTGCTCATGCATGAAAGAAACCACCCTTTTCTCCTTTTTGTGATCGCTCTTTTGTGAAAATGGCAGCTTCCCGAAAATATTTATCAAAAAACAAACTTGGTCACTGAATGATAAAATAATATTATTGAACTCGGTTATCAAAAAATATTATACACTTAATGTCAGTTCCCGAGGGAAACAGTTAGTTTTGTTTTCCCGAGAGTCCTAGCCTGCGTAGCAAGCGTTTCAAATCGAGTTATTGCGCGAAAGGTAGAGCGGAAGCAAAAAAAAGGTAGAAGGGGGAGTAGGGAGGGGAGAAGAGGAAACGCTTGCCCGCAAACCCCACGATTCTGGAAAACGCCCCTTGATATTTCACGGTTCGGTTCATTTGTAAATTGACAGCTCGTCAAAATAGAAACATAACGAACAGATTACCCCTGGATTACCAGATTTGTAAAATTACTTTGTTCTCTAATAGAACACGTTGCAGGCGATTGCAAGAACTGTAATAAAAAAGATTTACGATAAAAGAAAGTTAAAGCCATAAGCGATTGCTACGGAATTTCTTGTTTTTTCTTTTTATCGTGTGGCTTTATCTCGTCTGAAACCTTGTTGACACGTCAAAAATGATTTGTCCGGAACAATTCACTCCTCCGGGTATAAGTTTTGCAGAGCGGCTGCTCTTCAGCCTGTGTCGAAACGTTCTCTACAATAGATGCCGCTAAATTTCCAATAAACAAAAAGAATCTTTTCATTTCAAAAAGATGACAAATCGCTTGTCCATGGCGGCTTCAGCTAGTGTCGAGTACCGATGTTCTGATTTATGTTGATGTTACCTCCAACAAACAATCCATTTTTTCCAGTCAGATCCGCACGCCATCATTCGCAACAAATTGGCCTTCCCTAGTCTCCACTGCTCGATCTCCAATTATACTTTGAAGGCTCTGATCTCATAAACCTTCGCACAAACACGATTCCAATAAATATCAGTCCAAAGCATTTGTAATCTGCGACCACAAATCAGATGAGACCAGATCTGTGACGCACGAAAACAAAACATACCTTGTTTGATTGAACGCAGTTTTTCAAAATCGTGGGGTTTGCGGGCAAGCGGTTCCTTCTTTCCCCTCCCCCTCCCCCGTCATTCATCTTTTTTTTTTGCTCTTGCCCCAGCTTTCTAGACGAACCTCGCGAGGAAACGCTTGCTACGCAGGCTACGAGAGTCCTGATGTTTCCCGAGACGAAGTTTAAGGTTGGTTTAAGTTGGTTTAAGTTCAGGCCCCCCTATTAATCTTAGAACCCCCCCCCCCCCTCCAGATAATTATTGCCCCGGTCCCTAAACTTGATTTGATTTGGAAAACTCGCCGTCATTAATGATGTCAAAATCTCTTTTCAGTAGAAAGTGCCTTTGCAGACCAAATCGTAGTCCCATCAAGGCAGTCTTTTTGTAATTTTCTCCATTCTTTTTCCGGGCATTCGGCCAAAAATTCGTTTATAGAAGTTCATTCAGTTCGTTCGTCGACATTTTCTCCAGGGACTCTGTGTTTTTCACGGGTTCTTCAGGCGTAACTTCATTACAGAATGCTAGAAAAGTAGCAACGGCATTTTAGTCGCTCTCCTTGTATTTTCGGAATCCTTGGCCTCAACCAGTTGCTGTATCTCTTCATTTGTGAGCTGTTTGAATCGTTTTCTTACAGGTTCAGGCTCCATATTTTTTGTTTTGCTGCGTTCATTCACAAAAGTTAAAATTCCCGCTTTCAATCACGCTACTTTGCACCATGCTTTGATCACGTGCTGTAATGTATCCCGAGCGGGGTACATTGCGTGATGTATCACGATCGGGATACATTTGATTTTAGTCAAGGCCACGTGACCAGGAATCAACCAATGACAGCCTCTGTTTAGTTGAGTGAAAGTCTAGGAATATAACAATTATTTCTGTCGCACCACTCAACATCGGCCATCTTGGCGACGGATGTAAGTCCAAGGGGAGTTGAGGATAGGCTTACCGCCGTCGCCAATATGGCCTGTGTTAAGAGTTGAGACAGACGAAACAAATCTACTAAGGCAAGTGAAATATTTCTACATTGGTCGCATTGCGACCAATAGCAGTTGGAATGTAATTTAGCAGCCACTTCCGTTGCGATTGACATTGTCAACTGGTGGTCTCTAAGAGTTTTGAATGTAGTAATCCATCACAATTTTTTTTGTATAATTTCTCTTATAAGCATCGTTCGTCTTTTAGTGTTTTTAGTTGGCACGAAAAATATTCCAAAAGATTGACAAGTCGAACATTTTAAAAGGCACCAAACTTTTCGGGGTCTGAGTTTTTGTTCTTTTCTTTTTGTAGTGGCTCTCTCACTGGAGGAAGATCATCGTCAAGCTATTAACATAAGAGACGAAAAGACGCTACCGATTTACAATGAAAAACTGGGCGAACATCCCTTTACTGCCACTATCTATAACAACCTTTCAAACAACTTTTGTGCTCTGGCTGAATTTGATCAAGCCAAACCATATTCTGAGATCGCAAACTGCTGAATGAGCATATGGACACTGCAAAGTCGTTATTCTACTTTGGGTTGGTGCATAAGGAGAGGGGGGATTTCCAGCAAGCAATTACTTGCCTTGAACAAAGCAAGAACATGCAGGAGAAGGTGCTGGAGGACAATCTCAAGGATCTTCAACGGTAAAATTACTTAGGCATCTCTGAAACCTCAAGCAATTTAATACCATTTGGCCCTAAAAGCAGGAAGTTGTTTGTTTGAAAACTCAAATTATAAGGCTTTTTTTTCGGTTAACTCTGCCACAAAGAATGGATATTTAAGACATAATCCTTTTTTTCTATTTTATTCGCCGGGGAAACTTGACGCCTGTCACAGTCTATTGTGGCAATGGGCCCTTTGCAGAATACGCTGATCACATGGTTCAAAAAACACCTTGTAGGATGGGAAACAACGCAGAGGGGCAAGAAAAACAAAGAGATGACATCATTCAAAAAACTAATGTCCTTTCTTTTCAATGTCTCACTGCTTCGTTGCCATCCAGCAAGGTGCTGTTTTTTGTAACATGTGACCGTATTCTACAAAGGGCCCATTATCATCAGAGAAAACCACATACATGCACAGTAGACACAATACTATAGGATCATTTCAATACGACTGCTTGAAAACACTTCTTGTTTTGTACACCTGTGTACAGTAACTGTGTCGTTTGCTATGTACCGAGTTTAAACCTTTTTTAGGCGGCAAACTTCGAGAAAGAGACAGTAGTACAGAGGTTCTTTTTCAGTGATCAGGCCAGTGTAATAAAAAGACCAAGACCTCAATATCAGAAAAAAAGTCGTAATCAACGTGAGTGATTTTTTACTCAACTGTCCGTTTCATTCTTGTGAACAATTAGTTGTTACGTGTGATTACTTCCTTTTGACCATAATTACACATGTAGGAGGGTCAAATGGGGTGAAAACGAAACCTATGCAACATTTGCTACCCTTCCTTAACAACACCCTGGCCAGCCCCGTAGAAATCCCAGAAGACCCTTTTTAACGCCAGAGCACTGGGTTCAAATTTGCTTTAACCAAAAGGAGAGGAGAGTACATCTCACCTTCCAATATTAGAGCCCACCCTCCCCAGTCACACAGTTAACTCCAGTTTTCTCCCGCCCTCCCATCCCTGACATTTAATGGGCCTCTCCACGTGCTTTGCGAGGTTCTGCGAAAAAGAACTTGTCCATATCATTTGGGACGTATGGGACAAGCATGGAAATGTCAATCAAACTTGTAACTACACAGGATCATAGGAAAAGAAGTTAAATATCCACCGTGAATTTATATTATCGTTTAAACTTTCCTCTCTTCTTTTATTCTCTTTAACGCAGGACTATAAAAGAACTTGAAGACATTCGAAAGCGCCTGAATGGAGCGTAAGCTCCTCAGCCTCCGAACGTGGACTAGTTATTGGTTGAAGTCATAACGCATGGTCGCTAGCTAGGCCTTATTCACTTTTCTCCATGTACCCGGCGTCTCTTCGTCTCCAATACGCTACGGAAATAGTTGACCGTAAAGGCCTGAGAACTAGGCAAGTACCGAAGGATGAACAACAAACTGGCAGAAAAATAAGCAGTTAGATTAATAGCCAGCAATACACAGGACCAGGGAGTGCTATAGCCTGCATAGGTACCAGTTTTTTTGGTGTGTTTTTTCTTTTGTGGTTGATGCGAGGTCGACTCAGGAAAAGATAGAGGAGGGGCGAGAGAAAAGGCAGGTTTTTTTTCTCTCTCTCCCTTGCCCCTTCACCATTTCATTTTCGATCTTTTTTATGACTACGGTACCGAGAAATATTGATTTTTTTTTTTTGTGGGCCTTTTTTTGTAAATTTGTAAATTTTTTTACCCACGAAGCACTTAAGAGTTCATATGAACTCGTTTAAACGTGTCCGTGCGTTCCAGATCGAATTGGAATTTGGAAGTGCTGGCCTCACCTGCGTACCAAGATTTGAGTACCCGCCATGCCAATGTCGATTTGCCAAACAAGATGAAAGGAAATCCGAAACGCTCTTCCGGTAAGATGTTGAGTCCTTTAGGGCCCAGAACAAGGACATCAGCGCTTCTTCGCAGATGTTACTAACCGATGTTAAAATACGTCTGTGACGAAGGCTACTGGTAACATGAAAATGAAATAACATAAGGCCGAGTTCAAACGTCGTGCTTCTGCCGTGCCGAACTTAATTGTAATTTGGTTCGACTGTAGCACGGCAGGAAAACAACTTTGATTCAGACGTCGTGCCGGAGTCGAACCAAATTCACAATTTAATGATGCCTCGAAACAATTCTTCTCCCAACTCCCCATGGGAACGCAATCTCGCCAAAATGCATTAATATAATTTACGAATTTTGTTTAGCGCGGCAGAAGCACGACGTTTGAGTCGCTGCCGTGCCAGAGCCGTGTAGCACGGCAGCGCTTGTCGAACTTAATTGCTGTAATTGCTTCACGAACTTAATTCAAAAGTTTGATTCAGACGCCGTGCTTCTGCCGTGCTTTTGTCGGACTTAATTCCTGAATTTAGTCCGGCACGGCAGAGGCACGACGCCTGAACTGGGCTTAAGTATACCAAGCACAAATAGTTTTCCTGATTTTTTTTCATAACCGTGGCAGCCCTAGTAAAGTTATCCACTGATCATGTCTCGCAGCAAAAGCCACATTTTTTTTTAGTTTTCGCCGGTGTTGTCTATTCAAATGAAGATATAATCGTCGCAATGGCAATTGCACTTTAAGTAATTACACATTAACCCGAAAAAAATTTCGGGACTTCAACGGGATTCGAACCCATGACCTCTGCGTTAGCGCTGCAGTGCTCTACCAATTGAGCTATGAAGACCCATACGTTGGGAACAGGCCAGTTTGTTGAATGAAAACATAGAATGAAGATGATATGAACTGCAGAAATACAAATTTAAATGAAGATATGATCGTCAAGTGGTAAGTATATCATTATCATCATCCTTTGCGTCGAGGGCCGCAAAGGACAGGTGTTGTATATAGTGTATATAGGCTCCTGGAATTGTATATACGCATTGATAAAACTCAGTGCAAACGTTTACTTTTGACACAGTTCAACCGCTCTAACAAATACAAAAACAATGTTTTATTCACATTTCCAAACGCTACAAGCACACTTATATTTTGATACAGAATTTAGTAACAAGTTAGATAACCAGGCAGGCAAAGTATGAGTTTCCATGTACGATTTGGAAAGAAATGTCCAGCTATAGTATTTAAAACAACAGCAAGATTTTCTTGTAAGGGGCTGTTGACAAGTATAGAGGGAGGAAGTTCCTAGCACCAGGAAGATCCTAGAAGCGCAGATCATCCTAACGAAATATGTTTTTCCATATGTTATTCGGTTTACATGCAAAGGGTTGTATTTTTCCCTAGCGCTAGGATCTTCTCAGTACTAGGATCTTCCAAGCTGAGAGGTAGGAAGATCCCAGCACCATGTAAACTGCCTGACAAACCAGACAGAAATGGCGGCGGGTCTATCAGTGGCTAATCACGGCAATAAAGGCCGACCATTTCGTTGAGTGTTAACAAGAGACGATTATTGTGATAATTCTGCTGAAAGATACTTATTAACACAAGTAAAAAGAACTGAAATGCCCAAATTGCATTTTCGGTTTTTTCGCCCGCCATTTTTAATTCCTTCTCGAAGCTTGTCTCCTTAGGCATCACACGGACCGAAATTTTCGCACCTAAACCCAACGAAAAGTTGTTCCTCCTTCTAGGATCTTCCTCCCTCCATGTAAACAGCCCCTTAGACACTATTCTATGAAAGTTACCCATTCAGTGTAAACAACGGCACCCAAACAAGAATAATACGGACACCACTGTAATGAGGACACTTTACTTGGGTGTCCACATTTGTTGAGAAAATGGTTATATTGATTTACCCGACTTAAGGTGGCAGAACACAGTTTTGGCAGTTTCTGAGTATAGGTAATTTGCCAAATCATGGCAAGAGAAAGGTTGCAGCTCACAAGCTGAAACCTGGCAAGTGAAAATATACTGATGAAAGATTTTGACTGACAGGTAAAATTTGACTTTTTCGTAGTTTCCACGGCAACATGAAGGATTGAATACAACCTTAAAATTTCACTTTTACTCAGTTTACATAAAATTCACTCCTTAGATTTTCCTATAAACTTGCACGCAGCTTACTATAATTAATCATTACCATTTGAAACTTATTTGACCAAATTTTAACAGACGGGTTTTAGATAATCAATAATATAATTGTACTGTAACTATTAAATGTGTCACAAAATTCGTCTGTTCAACTTCCATTTTAAAGTTCTCATCATTAAAAAAATCGATAAAAGTAAAAATTCTGCCAAATATCACAAAATTTTAATGAGTAGATTTTGAGTTATCGTCATCTGTGTACCATTGCTTTTTTCGCCGCCATGTTTGTTTGTCTAATTTAAAACAGGCGCTACCGCTGACCGCCCGCAAAACTGTGTTCAGCCACCTTAAAAAGGGGCTGTGTCACGGCAGTCCAGTTCATTTTGTATAATTTTGCAAATTACTCGCCCTCAATTGCTATAAAACTTGAAGTAAGCAGAGGAATTACATGTAAATGACAAAATCAGAGATCCGAGACAGACAAATATGTCTCCTGAGCATTATTTTTGAAGTTGCAAGCAGCAGGGATCAACTTTGAAAAACTGTTAGGCTGAACAGTTTTCAAAAACCCCAATTTCAATCCGTTTCAATCTTCTTCAGCTTTGCCCATTCGTGGCATCTGTTGTTTCTGTTACATTATTTTAACCTTCCTTTAAAGTTTTAAGTGGTTATTTTTATGTTTCTCTTAATTTAACGGGCATTTTGTAATTTCCTAATTTGGCTGAATTTCGTGACACAACTCCTTTAATAACAAAAATTTCCTCTAAAACTCGGCTTCTTATATTTTTCAATATACCTGATTGTAAACTTAATGGAATTGAATCTATTTTTATTGATTGATTTAACATTTTTTACTCTTTTTCTCTAGCCTTGCTTGTGAGCTATTTGTATATATATAATATATAGATTTAGCCAGGGCTAAAAGCGAAGCTCTTGTTAATAATACTTGTAAACAAAAAAAATTAAATCGTGTAATGCTAAACGGGGAGGGCAATGAAAATGGCATCAAGATCAATAGATCTAATTAGCAAAAAAACAAATTGCACGTGCAGCACACTTTTTTTTCTAATTAGCAAAAAAACAAATTTGCACGTGCTCACGCTTTTTGTCTTTCTTTGCCGTTGTTTTGCATAACTACAAAGCTGTTTTGTAGGACTAAAACGTCAAACTTCCTAGTTACACATTATTTTTATGGAGGAATTGTCGTATGTGCTTACCCAATATTTTGTCTCCTCTGTTCATGTTCGCTTTTAATTTTTAGTGCCGCGCATTTTCACTTTGCTGGCCGCTAGCATTTTTCATTGTCTCACAGCCGCTTTGAATTTTCATGTTATTCGTCTCTTTTGTTTTCAATCACTCGCTCTAGCTCTTTCTCTGTTATACACGTGAGTGTAAACATCAAAAATAAAGTCGCAAAAAGACACGAGCCTGTTGTTGTTTTTTCTTCCTAAAAGTCCGGGCGGCCGTGCGATTTCTTTCTGTTGCATTTGGGTTGCCATACCTGTTGATTGAATTATTTGTCATTGGTATGCCTGTGGTGCGGACGGACGGTCGGGCGGGCGGGCGGTCGGTGGACGGTCACGTGATTACCAAATTTTCTCGGATGGGTAGTTTACCACATTTTTTTACCCATGGTGCTCCGCTGCGCGCTGCGCGCGCGAGAGCTCCGCTATAATTTATATATATAACATACGACTGTAACCACTGCTCGCCTCGACTAGCTAATGTGCTAACTGCGGGCAGTTGAAACTGGACCAGGGCAAGAAAAAATTTAGGTGAGAATGTTCTACTGGGGCCTTCGAACGCCGGACGTACGAATTTGTACGTTTTGATTTCAGTAATTAAAATATTACAACATCTGTTTTGTTCTCGCATATACAAAAACTACCTAATGAATAAGCACATGTTGGGCGCAGATGGCCCTATCTTAGGACAAAAAAGGTCAAAACTGGAACCCCACCACAGACCTAACCTGCATGCAGACATCTCCTATTTTCTTTGTTGCTGCACGGGTGCATTTCCGTAGTTATTTCTCGCAAAAAAGGGAAATCACTTTTGAGGTTTAGGGTACCTTTCCTTTGAAAGCATTTTTTGATCTAGTTACCACATGTTTGGCGCAAATGGCCCTGTCTTAGGATAAAAGATGTCACAACTGGAACCCCATCACAGACCTAACCTGCATGCAGACATCTCCTATTTTCTTTGTTGCTGCACGGGTGCATTTCCGTAGTTATTTCTCGCAAAAAAGGGAAATCACTTTTGAGGTTGAGGGTACCTTTCCTTTGAAAGCATTTTTTGATCTAGTTACGTTGAAGTGTGAACATAAAATATGTTTTTAACTTCCTACTACTGCTGCTGTTATAATGTAGAGCACTCGCTTTGAATATTAAAGGTTACAGACCCTGTCATACTTAGACTGTAACAGGACTGTAAGCAGTCCCTTTTCAGCATGTCAAGTCGAGGCTGGCAAGACTCGATAAGTATGTTCACTGTGTCGTGACTTGTAGGGTGTGGGTTTACCTGCTGGTAAAGCACTAACACAAGTCTGTAACCTTAAATCAACACTAAAAGCTTACTAATCTGAGAGGCCGTCAACTTTAACTACAATTTTAAGAACTATCACTACATCTAGTTTATTTCACTACCGGTGTATATTTGTTGTATGTTAGTAACTTTTTGAGTGGGATTAATTACGTGTGTACTAACTAAGTAGGTAACAAACTTAGCCAAGTGTTTGAATAAAAGTATCAGACGTGTACCTGCAGTCAGTATCATTTGAAAACACACTCTCTGCCTTTTTCAAACACATGATAAGTCTTCCGTCGGTGAAACGGCAGAGATGAGCACATGGCCACTTTTCCTGCCATTCTAAATGACTTAATTTGCCGTTTATCATTTTCAAAGTCAAGGACTCGGCACTTTTCATGCGCTCAACCAATGAGAAAGTAAGATTATTTTTAAACACTCTTTCTTTTGGGATATTAGGGAGTGTTTAAGAAACGACTACGGCGACGGCAACGAGAACGACAAAAAAGCAATAGGTCTTATTAGGAAAACAACAACTTTGCACGTGCATTGCGCGTTTTGTACATTTTCTTTTCAATCGTTGCACGACTACGACGTGAAACCGCCTAATTTCTCCGAGGGAATTTCACGTTTCATGGAGAACGTGAATACAGGACAACTATTTTCTTTTTCTTCATCTAAACTTAGACACAGACCTTCAGAACTCAACTCCAGAAAAATTCGCAAACATTTCAGTGAGCAATTGAACAACATGGAACAAGAACGATAAAGTTTGAAACAGCGCGAATGCTTTTTTTGAGTGAGATTCTTGCTGCCGTTGCCTTCGTCGTTGCTCGAGGTCGTCATTATACATCGCTTCTGGAACGCTCATTTACATATCGTCAATGAAAAAGCTTTACTGGGTGCTCTTTGTCAGATCGATTCCTTTACGACCGAATGTTTCCAAAGAAGTCAGAAGTGTCTCAAATGGTTTTCTCTAAGCTTTAGAAGCCGTTAGGGTTAGTTTGAAGCTGTCCAAAAAACTATTAATCGGTTCGGACGTCTTAAGCGAACTTTGGTCGTATTGAAAGTTTTTACTTTAGCTGGGGCACCCAATGGCTCTTTCTGTAAAATAACTCTTCGAAGGAGCAAATACTGCCAAAAAAATTTCCAAAGCTCGAGAAGAGCTAAAAGTGTCTGGATAACTGTACCGTTCATCTCAGACATTCGGAGTTTTTCTACTAACTTAGCTACCATTTTCGGAGGTTGTGTTTTTCACATTTTACTAACCAAGATGTTGCGTTCATCGTCAAAAAAGATCCCCTGAAAATATCGCTGTAAAATCAAAACGTCCCCTAGTCTTCTGAGGAAAATACGGCTACTCCATATCCTCAAACTTTCGGCCGCTCCTATCAGGCCGGGTAGCTAACAGTTTCGAATGAAACGAGAAAGGCACTTAAAATTTGCGAGGGGATCAAAGTTCCCTTAAGACATCCGAACAGATATAAGTAGTTTTTAGGACAGTTCCAAATTGACCAAACAGACTTAATGCGCGGAGAAAACCATTTTGAGACACTTCTGAAACATTCGGTTATTGCGTGCCCCTGGTTTTAGGTGGCCTTTTCGTCTCATCCGAAACTGTTAGTCACCCTGATGGGTCCGGTCGAACGTTCGAGGATATGGAATAGCCGTACGTTCATTAGAAAATTCTAGGGAACGTTCTGTCTTTTTATTACCAAAAGGTAGTAGAAAAACTCCCAATATCTTAGGGTGCGTTCCAATCAGGTTCAATTCAGTGATCCCAGATCACTCAGATCTTAGCACATCAAAGGAACCGACGAATCCACCATGGGAAAGGATTCATCCATCGGTTGATTTAAAGTTGGTTGCATATAATGATCCGAATGATCTCCGATCACAAATCCTAATCTGGATAATCTCAAAGGAACACACCCTTAGACTAATGGAATTAACGGTTTATCCAGAAATATTTTAGCCTTTCTCGAGCTTTAGAGAGATTTCTAGGCGATATTTTCTCCTTCGGACAATTATTCTACGGAGTAAAGCCGTTAGGTGCCCTTGAAATGGGTAAATATAAATTGTGCTAGCTTGTACTGACGATTGTATTTCATTCACCTGCTTCTTGTTGTTGTAATTGCATTTGTTCACCATTTTCTCCTTCATCATCTTCAGTTTCTGTTTTTGGATCTAACTCCACACATCTAAACGCTAATGTTGCAAAAACCACCAAAATGTTTTGAACTAAAGTGGTAATAAGGCTTTCACTAAGGAAGGACTGTCCAACTACTAGGAGTACAAAAATTAACAGTAGAAATGCAAAGAAACTTCCTACGTCAAGGAAAAAAGTTATTACAAATTTACGATCACATTCTAAAGAAGGGAAATTTGTGTGGAAGTCATGAAAAAGGAAACAAAAAACAGCAGAAACCGAAAGTACAGCTGCTAAAACTGAAATACCCCAAAATGGTTCTGTTATAATACCAAGCAATATCCACAGTAAGTGATGGGACGCCATGAATACTGCTGGGTAAAGAATGAAACAAGAGATGATATTTGTGCTGGTTTTTTTCTCATTACCTTTGGTTAAGGACCAATCAAAACGTTTTAAAATACATTGTGTGTTTGTTCTTCTCATCCTGCGGCGTTTATGAATACACCAACAAGCCCGACGAAAAAGCACAAGTATCACAAAGGCAAAGAATGTGCACGAATAAACGTCACGCTGAGAAACCAAGGCAAAAAAATGTAAGACAAATCCTAAAGCAAAAACAAATAAAGATAAAAACATTACTGTTGCAACTTTGCTGTCATTCTCTGGAGTTTCTTTCCATTTCCTCAACTTCGTAATAAGCCACTGAGAAGCCAACTGGCCAACAAATAAACTAATAAAGAGAATGCTCCAGCACACACCATGAAACAGCTTCTTTGGTCCATCAAAATGTTGTGCCTTTTCATCGCCCACAATAACACACTCTACTGTGTTCAGACTTGGGTCAGGAAGATGTGGTAATACTGCTATGTCCTGCAACTAAATTTCAGAGCAAGAGCAGGCTATTGATATCCACAAATGTTGACTAGAATCACAAGGAAGGGGACATTGCACACTGATTACAGTCACAGTATTAATATGCTTGAACACAATCTAAGTGTGGTATTTTTTTTACTTTAACTCTGTGAGAAACAGAATTACACCACAGTTTTAACTGAAAGGTTGAAAATTGAAACCTACTAATGAATCCCAAAGTAGTGATGCCGATTGCAAAAATATTTAGGGCACGACTTCCAGTGAGCAATATTTGAAATAATCACCCGACCCTCAAATAATTGCTCCCGGCTATTTCTTGAGGAAAGATGGTAAATGGCTAAAGTATCACAGGCACAGCATTTACCACATTTGCCTCTTAAGATTTTGCCAAAAAGTGCTGTTTAAAGCTAGTCCAGCCATCTTTGGGTCACCCTCCAACCAATACAGAACAAAACTGCCCAAAAAGTTGTTTGTAAGTTGACAGTCCTTTTGTTCTTGGTGCTTTGTTTATATTTGCAATAAGTGATCAGGCATGTGCAATCCTTGTACTATCATTTTCTTTCCTCCTGTTTTTCCCTTTTCCATTTTTGGTGAGCTTTTCCTTATCTCAATTCCTGTAGGTTTTGCATTTATGAAAATGCCAAACATATAAAAAAAAAAAGAAAAAAGAAAGATCATGGCTGTTTTGCATTTTCTTGTTTCTCCTGCTTGTTTGACTGAAATCATATATATTTGGGTATGTTTTGGAAGCCCTCTTTCCCTACACAAGTTATATCTGTGCTGTTAGGTTCAGTCTCTTGTCTATTATACTGTATCTTGTGATTTTAGAATCAATGATCTAGAACAGGGTTCCACTTTTTTGGGGGGCGGGGGGGAGTAGGGGCAAGGAAAAGGAACTGTCATGCATTGGTTTGGTTATCAGACTGGTATTGTGTTAAGCTCTCCAGCAGTTAAGTTCAGAATAGGGTATATAAATAAGAGGTCTTAGTATAGAATTGGCTAACACCTATGGAGATTAATAAGTAGTACAATGTATGAAGAGTTTGTGATTCATAGTTATATGGATATGGTAGAGGTTTCTGCTGCCCTGTCTAGAAAAGGCTCCCAAGAGGTAGCTGAACATAGTCTGGTCATAGTCCTTCTAGCCTTTGTTAAGTTCCAGCAGTTAAGTTCAGAATAGGGCTGGTATATAAATCAGAGGTCTTAGTTTAGAATTGGCTATTACCTATGGAGATTAACAAGTAGTAAAATGTATGAAGAGTTTGTGATTTCATAGTTATTCTTGGATATGGTAGGGGTTTTTGCTGCCCTGCCTAGAAAAGGCTCCCAAGAGGTAGCTGAACATAGTCTGGTCATAGTCCTTAGGCTAGCCTTCGTGGCAGTCATTTTGACAAGGGTGGTGGGGGGGGGGGGGGGGTGGATTTTATGAGTTTTTATCATCTGCACCTGACATTTTCAGTAGCTCTTTGATTATCCCTCGTGCACATTTTGAGTCAAGTTCAGTTATGGTCAGTTTCAATGGTTATCAGATTAATGACATCATAAGTAGCAGGTGGTCAAGCCATTTTTGAGTGAAATACATGTTTTTAATTTTAATTTTTTTCAACATTAAAAGTAAATCTTGTGGCTAAAATCATGCAAAGTGCTTATTTATGTATTATTTTTCTTGTCAAGCACAAAAAAATCACCATTTCTCATAGTTTTAACCTGATTTCTAAGTCTTGGTAAAATCCAAGATGGCGGCCAAGATGGTGACCATTGTTGGTGACATCACAGGCCTTCAGCACCACCACCCACAAAATATACCACCTCTTGATAAGAAGGCTTTCCACTGAAGGTAAAATCATTTTGAAATATTGCAACATATCAAAAACTCTAGGGGGTGTCCTTCCGTCCTCCCCCCTTGTACCATGGCAGGGGTATGAATTTGCGTGTACGACCGAGGGTTAAATGGGAAAGGGAAAGGAAGGAATTGGCACCCCTAAAAACCCCCTTTCAATTTGATCCTGGTCAAGCAGGTAAAGCCCCCCTGCATCCTATTCAACTAGCCTGCGTCACAGTTTGTAACGCCTGAGAAGCAGTGCCAATATCTTTGTTCTGGACCCCATAAGACTCAATGAATTACTGGGAATGTGTGTAACAATTAGCCTGAAATTCATCCGATTCCTTCGAGTAATAACGACTCGAAGTAACTGGATGAAATTCAGGCTACATAAAAATTTTTCTTCAACCTGACTAGCAAATTGACAATGGCTTTTTTAAAAAGGTCAATCATGGTGTGTACTCAAATCTTGGTACACAGGAGGGGGTCCAGAACAATGATTTCTGGGCTGTTTCACAGACGGACTTAAATGCGGAGGGCCCCTATAAAAGGGTACCTTCCTTAGGAAGATTTTGATAAGTTTTTGATTACCCAGCCAAGATAGTGGAGACGTTTTTGAATTCTCCCGCATCTTACGAAAAAATCTAAGCTACCGCAATATGTTGCACTTTATCATTTGCCAAAATAAAGAATACTCATAGAAAAACCTGTTCCTATTGGTCTTCAATTGAATTAATAAGTGCCTATCCATGAGGATAACGTAAATCATACTTGGCTTTGATTATCCGTCATGGAAGATTCAGTGGCTACAGTAGAAGAATATTGGCTTTTCCCAGGAAAATGATTCATGCTCGAGTTACCAGTTTGTTGCATATCATTTCTTTTACCTTTTGCCCACTGTCAATTGTATTTGTGATGTCAGGTAACCATCTAAATGAGCGAAAATGAAGAAAGAAGTATTTATTGTGGGGCGCTCACATAAAGGAATTGAAAGTGGAATTTATTTTCATGAGCCATAGAATGTCAGTCAACGTTCTAATCTCGGTAAGCTTTTTCTAAGAAGAAATTATCAACAGCAAGAATAATGCGACTCTCTGTTGCTGTACAGTATTCTCCCAGAGGTATTGTGATGCAAATAGAGCAACTGTTCAACTGCAGTGTATTGCATGTGAATTTCCTCTTGTTTGTTAGGTAGAGTCTCACACGATTATGATTTTTTTTCAATTACATTGCATAGAGTCGCTAATAAAGATGATCTTAGCTGAACTGGGGTGACTCCGAAACTAGTATTTTTCTGTCTCTGATTGTATTCCCGTTGGCTTCATTTGTTGTTCAAACGATGGCGCTGTTTGATTCATGTACTAGAACATATGTTCCTGAATGTTCACATTCCTGGGTCGAGAAACGCTCTTATTGTACTTTGCAATAGATGTTTCAGAGAGAGAATAGGAAGTTAAGAACCTAAGCGAAAACCAGTAAAGGCTCATTGACTCTAAGCCATACTGCGTGCAGCAATCAATATCACAGGATTCGCCATTTGATATTTTTATAAAATCTTTAGCCTAAAAATCATAAATTACATGTTATAACAACATTGTATAATAAGTTAATATTTTTTACTTTTTTACAAGATATGTTTTGATTTTTTAAAAGAATGGTAGTAAAGTGGATTCTCACATCGTGAAGCCAACCGTTGACATGTTTCAAATCTTTAATATTATATTAATTTGATTGAGCTGGGGGGGGACCTTTTTATACCAACCCTCACGTTTAACCAGAACGTAATTTCCGTCTGTGCCACAGGCTATATTCAACTTGTTTCCTAGAATATAATACAGTTGCAGTGGCGGATCCAGGGGAGGGGCCCTGGACCCCCCTTATTATTAGACCAAATTGAGGCCCGAAGGGCCAAAAAAATTTTGTTTTGAGACTGGCCCCCCCCTTATCTTAGGGTCTGGATGACCCCCCCCCCCCACCTCATCTGAAGGTCTGGAGCCACCACTAAATTGACTCCCGATGACTCGAACCTCGCACTAACTTGAATCAAAGTCGATTTCCCTCGGGTTTCCTTTATGCATTTACAGCAATTGTATCCTGGGTAACTTGAACCTCCCCATAACTCAAAGAATTTTTGTCTCCCTGCAGATCATTTCGATCAAGAGCCATAATGGCTCTTGTTTCGATATAATCTTACCCTTAATTTTAACTCAAACCATGTTTTGAGCACGTGACAAGTCAGAATAAAAAACAGTGTGCTGAAGTCAAAAACATTGTCAGACTTTATTTTATAGAAACAAACCTGTCAATAGACCTTTTCCAGTTTATGACACCATCTTGGCGGGGGGGCAAACATCGCTAAAATTACAGTGAATGTACTGGACTTTGGCCCACTTTTCGGGAACCGCTAAAATGTATTTTAAAAGACATTTGTACTGAGATAATTTTCACCAAGTATAAAGAGGAGATTCAGGTTATAACGACTGTAAACGAATTTTTAAGATATATACAAACCGTTGCAATCAACATTATGCAAATTACCACAAAATTAGAAGCCACATGAGCAGATTTATAACTTGAATTTACGGACGTCGTACCTTCTTTAATAGCCTTCTTTTCTGTTGAATGAATAATATCAATAGAACTATTTAAAGTAGTGGGAAATGATGGAAATCTGCTTCTTTGTAGCCGGGTTATAGCGGTTCCAAGTGGGCCAAAATCCCATACATTCACTGTAGATTTAGCTGTGTTTGCCCCCCAGCCAAGACGGTGTCATACACCGTGAAAAGGTCTATTCTTTGTCTTTTCTTTATAATGTCACTTTACTTCAACTTCAGCGTTCATCTCTGTGTATTAATCAAGCTTTGTTGCATAATTCTGTTTTTCAAAATATCAATCTGTATATCTTGCTGCCCTTCAAATTAAGTGTGCATGATACTTGCATTCCTTCCACATCCATTTCCCTATTTCCGGTTGATTTCCCTGGAAGGTTCGAGTTATCGGGAGTCCACTGTATTTCAAATGCACAAAACTTTAAGAGGGAGAGTGACTTCTAGATGTAGGTTTTGAAAATTGACCTAACTTTCAACGCTGTGGCTATATGGCCAGTAACCAGTCAAAGTTTTCAAAACACTAAATGACCGGCAGTTTTATATTCTCAGTAAATTTCACAAAACTGAAAAATCCCAGCTAATCTACTGTAAATTATCATATCAGGGCTTCTGATATTTCGCGGAAAAAAAAGCAAAATTTCGCGGGATTTTCAGGGGCAAATTCGCGGAAAAATCGGCCAATTTCGCGGGAGAAAAGTCAAAAGTCGCAGAAAAATCGGCCGATTTCTTGGGATTTTAGCGGAAAAAAGTCAAATTTCGAAGGATTTTCAGAGGCAAATTCTTAGAATCGGCTGATTTGTATAGGTAATGGCATGATTAGTAGTGGTATTTGGCATAAATACCACGAGTGATATTTCAAAATTGTTATACGTAATTTCACGAGCCGGTAGGCGAGTGAAATTTGAGACAATTTTGAAATATCTCGAGTGGTATTTATGCCAAATATCACGTACAAATTATGCTATTATTTGTTTATACTACTACCCGCAAAAGGTTTGTAATTTTCACATGTAGGTATTTCAAATCAAGCTGAAATACCACTACTCTAAGCCAATCAAATTGCAGAAATTTCTCATGTAGTAGTATAACACGGGCAATTTCGGGGGGAAAACTTCGCCAAGAAACAATCAGTAAAAAACAGCCGATTTTGCTGGATTTTTTTTTGGCAAATTTCGCTAAAATCGATCAATTTTGCGTCGATGTGACCAGCGTTGTTTAACTTTTTTTTAAGAGGGATAATCATTTGCTCTGTGAACAACAGTTCGCTCGAGAAATGAGCGAATGCTAAAGCCATTAACATTATGGTTAGTGCCCAGTTTTTCGCAACATTAATCTAAGACTCCTGGTAGTTTTGGGACGTTGTTTACTCGTTGCAGTGACGAAGCATCAAGATGAATTTGGACGTTTGGGGTGAATAAAACAGGTCTAATAGCCAAGATAAGTATTAAATATGCTTTGCCGACATGTATTTGGAAATATTTCTGGCGGACGTCGCGGTATTTCGCGTTTTTGAGGGAAAATCGCGGGATTTCGCGGAAATACCTGAATTTCGCGGGTCCGCGACCGAGCGAAATATCAGAAGCCCTGTCATATGTCGATTAGGAAAAGTAAAGCGATCCTGAAATGCTTTATAGATCTCATGTATAGCGTTTGGTTTACGCTGCGCTCAGAAAACGAAACCATGTTTTGTGACACTTAGAACTTTTTTCAGCTCGACTGCCGGGAAAGGTGTTGAAAACAAACGCTATTCTTGAGATCTATAAAGCATTTCAGGATTGCTTGAGTTTTCTTAATCGACATATGATAGTTTGGCTTAGCTGGATTTGTTCGATATGTGAAATTTGATGAAAAGACAGGACTGCCGGTCCTTTAGTATTTTGAAAACCTTGACCGGTCACCGGCCATATAGCCACAGCGAACAAGAATATTTTTTCCCGAGCCGAAACCATCCCTCCCAGCGAGCGGCATTTGAAATTTTGCAAAAATAACAACTACAAAAAAAACCTACCGTGGAAAGGAAGTAGATCATAGTGTCAAGGGAGACATCTCTGCAGAACTGCGGTAATGTTAAGTCCAGATTCTCTTCTCGTCTGTTTGGATAAATTGCCCACAACGAAAAAACATTCATAGAAGTCAAACTTATGTCACTACCACTGACATACAAACAAGATGCACTCCACGTATAAAACTTGTAAGTCTTGGTCTCGTTGTCAGTAGTTTGACGAGTATTTTCCCTGATCTGGTTTGACACAAAGTCATTGGATGCATTCGACGAGGTGAGATTATTTTCTTCGGAGATATTAGCCATTTTGCTATCAACAAATTCGAAGTTAAATGAAGTCTTTGATTGATTGATTGATTGATGAAACCTTACCGTGATCTTGATGAGTAACGATGGCAGATCTATTGATGGATAAACAGCCTTTGAAATATTGTAGTAATTGTCATATGGAGGTTCCGATGAAGTTAAATGGCGTTGCAATTCGCGTTCCGTGCAAGTTGCAGAAAGTTTCTGTGCCCTGAGCAACGCAACGAAAAGAGCAAGTTCGAGCAGAGCCATTCCAGCTTCCTCTCCAGATTTTTGTGGGGACGATGTCATACCCGTGGGAGCCCATGGGAGCCCGTACCTCTTTGGACTCTCCCGACACCCGACCCTTCAGGGCGGAAAAACGTTCTGCGCAAGCTTCTGCGCATCCTTTATCGCAGGCTCAAGGCGGGCTTTTCTGTGTGTTGACTGTACAGTTTGTTTGTTTGTCACTGAGAGAGTTCTGACTAAGACTGAATGAAATGCACAAGGTGTGAACGTTTGGTCGTCGAAAAGCCTTTTTACTTTTGTGTGGTTTTTGTTTTTCGTCACTTGAAAATTACTTTGGACTTGGAACAACCAATGTTAAAGGAAAAACGGATCATTCCGTCAGTCTGAGGTGGAATAAAGAGTTTTTAACATTTCCAAACAGGCGAGTATTTCTTTGATTGTTCATTCGATTTATTTGTGAGTTGATTTCGCCTTCTTCCGCCGGGCTGAATTAAAACCCACTCTTTTTTTAAATTAGTAAATACTTTTTCACATGCCTAGATTTATTCCCTTTGTAGAACCAGCTTTATCCTTCTCTTCAGTCAAAGAACCATTTTGTGCGCCGTAAAACTTTCTCGGAAATACCGGTAGAAGGCCAGTAAACTTACTCTAGAAGAAAAGAATCATTTTTCTGTTCCTCAAATACTATAAGAAGTCAGAGTTTTCTTCACTTTTAATTACATAGTTTTGTTTTCCACTGCACTGTGAAAGTTTCTGTTCTTTATAAGAAATAACTTTCTGTACGCAAATTTTCCATTTCACTCGCTGTGGAGTAGAGGACAACTGCCGGCAGTCACTTCAAAACAATTGACTCTGCTCGTAACACTGAATTGCTGGAGCTGGATTTGTCTGAAGCGAGCAAAACAAATACCCTTATGTGCAGTTTTCTGAATTTTGTAACGATTGGCTGAGTTTAATTTGTTTGAATGAAGACCCTCACATGGACTAGTTATTCACTGAGTTTTTAAAGCGAGGAGAAGAGCTACATGGTGAATCATGGTTTAGCTGCGAAGCTCACTGCAACTGATCTTTTGCTTTTAAGATCTTTAGGTAGGTTGTTTTCGTACAAAAAATTCATTTCTTCATTGTCAGCAAGAAGTTTTTGCAGTAATGTAATTTTAACTTTGTTTGAAGGAAATCCTACTTACGTGTAGGTTTTTGAGAGATGTTATGTATTTTCAACTTGACAACACAAAGCATAATTTATATTTATATCTTAGTACGCGAAACGATCAAGTTTAAAAATAAACTATAGTTGCTTTAAAACCGATTTTTGGGAAGATTTTACTAGATAAAGATTGACCTTTTTTCTGCCCGCATATCAACGCAATAACTTCTACTTTGAGCATTTTGTTTATATTTTAGTTATCTGCGAAACTACGAGTGTCCGATCGAGCGAGGGTTTTAAAATATCAGCTCGAGTGCGACAAGTTCAGTGCCTTCAAACACATTGTGGGCAAGCGTTAATTTTTTTGGGCAAATCACTGTCCAAAGATATGTTGTTTTTGTGTCCACAGTGGAGCTCTGGACCTTATATATCCAGGAACTTCCTTATATGAACACATTTTGTGAATGCATCTTGAAAAAAATCGGACCTACACATGCACATTTCCAGTACAACGCAAGGAAATTGAGGTCGTTAAAGTCCGTTTTACTATGAGGTATTCTTCGAGAAAATTAAGAAACCACAAGGTTATAACCACAGCTTGCAACTTTTGAAGACAAATTGCCTGTTCTTTCCAGGTTATGAGTGGAAACATCTTATTTTTAGGCAATAAAATATTTGAAATCCCGCCATTTTTTCAAACCCGGCCAGGGGATCTGGGCCAAAAAGTTCACGCATGCTCATTACGTTTTTCCGCCCTGAAACCCGACCCATGCCGCCGCTTTCTTCTCACGCTCATTCTAATATGGCGGCTGGGATGAAGGATGAGTGCGACTTTTATAAGGCCCTCTGCACCATCAGGGGGAAAGATGGCAAAACGAAGGGAATTGCGTGTGCAGTTGATATTGATGGAAAGAAAAATGAGGACGAAGTTGTTTTAGTAACTTGGAAAGGCTGCATTGGGGAAGGTAAAAATTCAGTCAAAACAGTGCACCGCTTTTCAAAAGCAAAGAAGGAGAAAAAAGATTATCAACTGGAACCTTCAGACAACAGTAAGATAAAGAAAGGAAATGTTTCTTTAATCCGGTGTGCCTGTGGGAATAACAAAAAAGGCAATGACAAGTGGGGCGTGCGTCTCTCTCCTAAGTATTTAAAAGAAGAAGAGCAAAAGAAGGACTTCCTGGTTTATACGATAGATCGTGATTGTTGTCTACCCTTGACATTAAAGTACCATGAAAGTACCCATGAACACGGTCTTGACATTAAAGAAGATCAATACGCGAATCTCGTATTACAAGGAGCTCCAATCATTGAAAGCGAAAAATATTTTGTAGGAGTTTTAACGGAGGATGAAGAAGGCAAAGTCAGTCCTTTCTTCATAACAAAAAGGATATTTGGTGAGTAGCGTTAAAATTAAATAGAGAGAGATGATGATAGTGATACTGATCCGAAACATTGCTCATCTACACATAAAAATAATATCTGTTGGAATAGTGGGGGAGAGGGGCTGCTTCCCTTTCCTCTTTTTTACTAGAGAAAGAGACCTTGTTTCGACGCCATCTGGACGAGTAGGCAAACGCGTGAGAAATTACAGTGTTTGTATGAGAATCCAATGTCGAATAATTTCTGTAAAACGGCTGTTCTGGAAAAAATATGAACTGTAAACTAAAGCGACACAGCAAAGGATTTTATGTATCGGTCAAATAGAAGCTTCAACATGCCTCCCCCGGGCAACCCCCCGGGCATTTGACCTTTTTGAAAATTATTGTTCAAATTCCCACCTACCTGAGCCAAAATGCCGTTCAAATGCCCCACACTGGGGTCCATTCAGGTGATCAAATGTCCCCACCCCGGGGACATTTCGCAGGCACAAAAATGACAGAAAGACGGCGGAAACGCCTTCAGTTGTCGAACAAAATCCTTATAAATATAACAAAAACTGAGAAACACTGTTAGCGTATTTACCACGAACAAAAGTCTCGAGGAAAGCGGCGGAAATCGCTGCTACAAGGTCACTGAATGTTCAGCTTTTCTTCGTCATGCAACATACAAAGCGTTCTATAAAAAAAGATCCCACCTATTGAGATTACTACATCATGACCATTTCACTGATATGCATCATCGCTCACCTTATTAATTAACATACTTGCAGTAGGTCAAACTAGTTGACCTGAGCTTTATATTTTATTCTATTTTATGTTGTCGTATTGAATCGCCGGTATAGGTATTGTATTTCATTGTAAACACAACAATAAAATACATTCATACATTCAAGGCCTGAATCCAATATTAAAAATTTTAAAATCTAAATACTTCAAATATGCCACAAAGCTTGTTTAAGCCTTTTCCTCGTAACCAATTGGCCACAAAGGCAAAATCTTTTCCACGAGAATCCTCTAACACCGCGTCCCCCATAGCTCGCCACGCCAAAGATTTTACATGAAATCGAGGGTGCAGTTCAAATTCCCCACCCCTAAAGTATGGGGATCAAATTCCCCACCCCCTGGAAGACTCTGATAATCAAATGCCCTCCTCCCCGGGACGGCAAAGGTGTCAAATGCCCGGGGTATGCCCGGGGGGGGGGGGGGGGGGAGCATGTTGAAGCTTCGATTTGACCGATACATTACCAACAAATTTTGGGGCCGTTACCGTGCTTAAATTTCTCCAGAAGCTTGCTTTAGATTTTCCATATATTTGTCTGCAATTTTTCCCGGGAAATTTTTACAAACAAATGTACAGAAAATTTTGAAAAAGGGTTCTAGGTATTCTAGCATATGTAACGCTGTCAAATTTTTTCAGTAGAATCCTTAAGAGTGAAGCTTAAGTTTACAGTTCATGTATTTAATAAAACAGCTGTTTTACGGAAATTATTCGGCATTAGATTCTCATATAAACACTGTAATTGCGCACAGGTTTGCCCACTTGTCAAGATGGTGTCAAAAACCATGACAAGGTCTATTAAGATGTTGACTTTTTATACCCACCCATTTACAATTTTGAAATCTCCCATAATACACTCTGTTTGCCCCCTAAGCTCAAGTGTCTAAGTGTAAGTGTTTGTGTTTAAATGCTCTTGGAATGTGCAGTCCTCCCAGGAAAATTTGAAAGCAATAGTTTATACAAAATATGGGGCCAAACAGAGATGTATGACCACTAACATTACCTTCTGCCACCTCCCCCACCCACTTAGTCTGCTACACAGATGTTTTTAGTTTCGTCATGCAACACTCCTCCCAACAAAATGGCTGCTGAGAAGCAAACCACATTCCTTTCCTTTTGTTTTTGGTTTATGAACAAACCAATCGTGTAGAAGAAACTCGATAATACGTGAGCCGTAGGGTGCTGGCAAGCAAACACAATTCTCAGTTTTTGACAAATCAATCAAGCGTTCCTGAATTCGGACAGGCTCTGCGTCTGCAAGCAACGAAAAGGTTAATTTGCAGAAAAGTTTGTTTTACACGGCTAACAAAGTTCCAAGGGCAAAAAGGGTTTGATAGGCCTACGCTCTTACCTGGATGAGTTGGTTATTTATGACAAGCATATGTATGATGAATTTCATGAGTCGGATGTGTTCATTGCCTAATTTCGTGCCACACAGGGGCCTGGCACTACCAGATTCTCCTGGACTTTTTAAATTCCAGATTCAAAATGGCTTCTAAAATAAAAGGTAAAGCAAAGGTCATTGCGTGCAGTTGAAAGGATATTTAGGGCCAGATTATGCCAGAAAGTTACTTTTGTACAGCAAAGAACAGATTGTTTTACCATTAAAAAGAAGTTCGATTAAAAACTTCGAGAAAAGAATGATCTAATCAAGAGACTTTGCCACCTGGAAGTCTTTGGAATCCTAAATTGTTTGACAAAAAAATTTGAACAAAGAACCATCAAGACTTGATGTGCAAAAGCTTAACTTAGTTAAGCTTTTGCACAGCAGTGGATCCAACTGAATATTGGGAAATTACAAGGGAGTGGGTCTACCTGTTGTTGTTACAAACCGTAAAATAGAGACCACCAAAAAGTGAAATATGCCAGAGTGAAAGGTCAATATCGCCCATCGTTTTTCCCCATCGCTGTGTATGGTCTCAGAAATCCTAAAGACAATCCTCACTGAACATACTAGATAAAAGCAAGTAAACTTCAGTTTCACTTGAGAGGCATTTCTCATCCGCACAAGGCGTATTATTGTAGCTATCCAGTCGGAAAGAATAGATTGGGTTTCCACACAATAGCACTTTTGGTTCAATCATATCTTGTTCCGATCAGAGAGGCTGCAGAAATGGTATGTGAAAGGATCTACTGTACTAGATTAAAACCCATCACAAATTATAAAACTCAAGTACCTATGAAACCTGTGAAGATCAGAGCAAGGGCAGATATGAAAGAGGTGAGGCAGAAGAGGTGTAGTTTTTAAGTGCAGACTGATTGAGTTCCCTTATTTTTAGATCTTGTATGTAAAACAGTATTAGTATTAAAACAGGCAGGCTGGAAGTACATGGAGTAATTAGGAGACCCATTGTTGCCAAACATAAGGAAACATAAAACAAGGAGAACAAATGCAAGTCAAAGTAGAAGCTATTCAAACCACATTATATCCCAAGAAAAATTACTCTTCATTTCACTCTGTGTTGAGTATATTTTTAAAGTTAGTTGAAATCACCCTTTCAGTTTTTCTCCTCTAAAAATGAGATCAAGGAAAATGGGAAGAGGTTATCTTTGAATCCCCTTCAGTTTTCAATGGGTCATCTTAATTGTGCAATTAATGAATCAATGATTCTACATTAATCTTGATTACGGGCGGCCAAGTGATATAAAGTTACAGTACAAGTTACGTGCAGATCAAGTGCACAGAAACAAGCTTATGTACCAATGTCATATGTTTTTGTTAGTGACAATGTGAGTTAGTTTTCCTGTGACCCAAAATTCATGCATTGAACAATGTTATAACAAATGTAAACAAGTATTAAATTTTATTTTCAGGGGGATTTATCGTTTATAGTTCCATTGTGAGGCCCAGTGTGAGTTACAGTTACATTGTAAATTTTCTTGTATTTAGATCTACACTACTCAAGATGTGTATAAATTCAGTAATAAAATGTCATATAGCACTGGCTAACAAGGGTTCAATTGTTGAGCTGCCTCTTGCAACTTATTGGGTCAAAGAGCATGTTTACAATTTGGGCAATCACTTTATAATCACAACCAAGAATGCAACATACATCATTATGCCTTTTGGCCAGTAAGCACTGAGTATAGACCAGTCCCTTATTCTCCCGGCATGTGATTTAAGAACATTAGCTTTAACATACATAACACCAGAAAGTTTTCCACACTCAGCACCTTTCACGAACTCTTTTCTTGCGGGAATAATCCAGCTAAGCCTTTCAGTATGGCTCTTTTTAATTCCCTCTAACATGCTTAGGTTTACAATTGGTATTTACACGATTGCATCTGTGTCCTTGCCAATGATCCTCTACTTTACAGATGTGGGTGGAATTAAACAGAGGATTGAGTGCTGTAGAAATTTATAATCCTCTTGGGTTTGAGGGACTTTTTCATCGAACAATTGCTTGCACTTGCTGAGTGCCGGCTTTTCTCAGACCCGACAAGCTCTTTCTTCTCGCCAAATAAGTTTAGCTTCACAGAATTACACAAATACTGCAGCCTTTCTTTGCTAAGTTTAGACAGATTCTCCAAGGGAATATTGATTATTGTTTCTTTGAAAAAGATATGCTTTCTTCCAGTTTTTAATCTGACCATGACCACCATTGATTTTTGAACCTGGACTTTTCAAAAAGTCTGGGAAAATCTGGTAGTGCCAGGCCCCCATGCGGTATGAAATTAGGCAATTGTGTTGCTATACAAGTGAAGACTTAACTCTCAAGGGTACTGATTCAAACAAAAGCAATCTTATAAATTATTGATGAGCAATTTTCAGAAACTATACCCAACAACTCCATAAGCACATCCATGTTGTGCATCACATTTGTTCGGCTTGCTTGCTGCTGCTTATCTTATAAATTTTGAATAGGACTCGACTATGACAGCACTGCTCTAAGTTGATTGCTTGTTTTGATGCGACAATTTTGATTGTTCTGTCATTCACACATGGGGCACTGACAAAAGCAAATCTGTGAATTGAGGAATCACTGTACCACAAACCTGGCACGAGCACCTTCCAGAAAATGGGAGCTGACTTCTAATTGGCTAACAGCAGGAAAGGAATGTGGTTGGATTCTCAACAGGTGTTTGTGGGGAGGAGCATTGCGCGACGACACTAAAAACGGCTGTGTCGCAGACTATCACCCACTTTGGTACTGAATTTTTGTAGAAAATTTATCTTTGGCTAAGCTGATCATTTCCATAAACGTTTTTTTGGAAGGAAAGTTTTTTCATTTGTTTAAACTTAGAGAGAGGTAGGGTCTCATGTATTATATACTCATAAAATCTATGGTTTTCGCATCACCCATAGAACCAAGGTTCTATTTTCAAAATTAAGCTTAGTGTGAGGTATTATGCTTCTAATAATGCAGGACTAAAATGAACCTTTCCCTCCCTACCCACTAAATACAAACCCCTACCCAGTCCTTAATTTGACTTTTAAAAGACAAAAATGGTTTGACTAGGATGGATACCCTCAAATCAGGCTGTAATCTTCATTTAAAACACTTGAAGAAAGTCTTCAAATTTAAGTAGAAAATTAAAGAAGTAAGAAAACAGAAGACAACCAAGGACAAGATCTTGCTTCAAGCTTCAAGCTTCTCTGCAAGCAGGCCAGCCCACCTTCTCGTATAAACACAATGACAACTTTATGAGGAAACAGGGCTCAGAATAATTTTTGGACTCGATGACTGGTCAAGATATGTCGTCAAGATATGTTTTTATTTTGACTGGTCAAAATATGACAGGCCAAGTAAATTCAGTATTCATGGCTCGTTTGTGACCGGTCAAAATGTTGAAAACTTTTTTTTTGTAAGTAAAAGCCAATTAAGGTGATTCCCTGGTTTTGCATTGCGCATCCCCTACTGCGCATAACATTGCGACATCCAATATGGCGGAAGAGAAAATTGCCGGCCCGTCTCGTGACAACAAAGGGCGCTTTCGCAGGTGCCTATCCATGCACGAAGCAGGTCGAAGAAAAAACAGCCAAAATTTGGGAACATAAATCGCCAGACCGTGAAGAGGTGTGTTTTGAGAATTTGACCAAAATAAGCGGTAGGTGTGTCGTCGAACTTGACTTACTCGCTGAAGCGTTGGATCGTGGATGCAACACTTGTGCCAAACCACTTCAATTATCCCGCATCACAGACGAAACAGTCTCTGGATTGGGTTCTTTCCTGTACATAATGTGCTCTAATCCAGATTGCGGAGAACTAAACATCTGTCAAACAAGTAAAACCCACAGGGTGCCTGGCAGGATGCGTGGACGTCCAATCTTCGACGTAAACACAAAGCTCGCCCCAGGTTTGTTACGTGACTTTGTAACTTATCACACTTACATTTCTACAGATTTGTACCAACTTTTTTCTCGATTATTTACTCTTTAGTTACATTCACAGGAATGTTACATGCAGGAATGGGAGCAACACATGTAAATGCTCTATTATCCTCTTTAAACATCCCTCCTGTTCATGGGGACAATGAACATGGCGAGAAATTGGTCTGGCCATCGAGGACATTGCTAACACATCCTGTGAACGTATGTTAGAGGAGGAAAAGAAACAGTTGGGAAGTACCGAACGTGTAAATGAAACAGTGCCTATTGGAGCATCCTATGATATGGGGTGGCAGAAAAGAGGGAAGGGTCATAATAGTTTAACAGGTACTTGAAATAAGGTGCTAAGAATAAGAATATTGAATAACTTTCCCACAACATAACTATGTTGTAAACAGTAACCTAACAACTCATGTAAATAATTTGGGGATGGGGTGGCAGAAAGAGGGTATTTATTGAAGGGTGCCCTGAAGTTGTCACAAACTAGTTCTAAAGATTTTTCCTTTCAGTAAGATGGCATATTTATCTGCTGTTATCACGGTTGAAGTACTAAATCTTACCAAGACATCTGTCTAAAATTCTCAGGGAACTATACATCCATGACCCAATCTTACATGTGGCATACTTTTAGTTTTACTGCAGGGGTATTGGGCAACTCGCTCAAAATACCTAAACAGGTATGTGCTACTCATTAGGCTAATTGAATGTGTTAGGAATACATGTATTAATCTGAAAAGAACAGGATTTCAAATAACTTGTGATTTGCCTCAAAGGGCATCATTTTGCATGTAAAATCCTTCTAAAGTAAGTCCAACACTTAAGGTCTGAGCAGCACATACCCATCCAAAATCTACATGAGGTCCACCCCCTTGATTACACCACTCAGGTTTTTTTTTCTTTGGTTTACTTTTTACATTGTCAGGAGTTGGTTCTCTGATTGGTGTAAAAACAGGTCAGGTGATTGGATTTGGAACAAGGACTAAGAGGTGTGCAACATGTGAAGCAGCGAGTAGATCTGGAAAGAGGGCTCGCACGCACGACTGCAGATGTAACTGGGATGGCTCATCAAAGAGCATGGAAGCAGATGTATGTGCTCAGCTTGTGAAATCATGGGAGGAAAATGGTGAAGCCCAGATGGCAATCCTTGTGGGGGATGATGATTCTTCAACTATAAAGAAAGTGAGAGACACCCTTGACCATGACGTTGAAAAATGGTCCGACATTGTCCATGCAAAGAGAGCTTTTGCGTCCTCTCTTTATGGTTTACAGAAACCACACAAAAAGTTAACTGCTAAAGTGATTGACTATTTGCAGAAGTGCTTCAGCTATGCTGTTACACAAAACAAAAATGACCTCCTAGCGATAGTTCCACATGCCTTTGGTGATCATGGCACTTGTTCCATCTCTTGGTGCAAGTACCTAAAAGATCCCATCAGCTATCGTCACAGCACACTACCGCATGGCAAAGATCTGGAGGGGGAAGACTTGAAAAAAGACCTGCAAGAAACCATCGAAATTTACTGTGACAATGCAGAAAAGTTGGCTCCACTTGGATCTAGCCAAGCCAATGAAGCACTAAATAATACCATAGGCAGCAAAGCCCCCAAAATCAGGCATTATGGCTCAAGTGAGAGCAACGACTATCGTGTGGCATGCGCAGTGAGCCAAAAGAATATTGGCCATTCATATGTGAGTGAGGTATGTAATGTGGACAAGTACAGTTTTACTACTTGTTACATACCAATACACATTTTGTGTGGCACTGGAAATAAGATCACCTAGACTTTCTCACCACCAGGTGGTACACGATTAAATATGTTCTGCTTCCTTGTCATTTATTTGAATGCCACAGCTAAAATTTGCAGTTTTACTCGTTATACTCTTGAGTATTCTACAATAATACAGGGGCACCCAACGAGGATATAGTCAAACCACTTAACATAGCATTGTTGAACGTATTTTAGTATTTAAACGGTAGATATAGGCATATTTTTATCCCCTAAGAACTTTTCATCTGTTCGGATTTCCTAGCTGAAAGTCTAGTGATCCGAAAATTATAGGGATCAAAACTTACCTTTTTGAAAATTTCAGCCAGGAAAAGGCTCCCGAAAATTCTAGGTGGCCTTTTTTTAGGGTAAATGTCCGTTTAAAATGGGTAATTATACCATTTTGTAGATGTTCGAAAATCCTAGGAGAGGGAAGCAAGCGAGAAATTTTACAATAAATGTTTCGAAAATTCTAGTTCTCAAATTGTCTTCCGAACAGATATTTTCCCAAAAATTGCCGTTGGGTGCCCCTGATAATATATCATTACTTCCAATTAATACATAAAGCACTTAATTTTCAATACATACATGCACAGTGTACAACTAGACATAAGAATCTGTCTACATAAACACACACGTGCACTAAAAAACCACTCCTAATTTTGCACACAGGCCCTTCAGAAAATTCACCTTTCCCCTGGAACACAAGGGATAAAACACTTGACAAGAATGGATGCTAAGATGTCACATCAAAGGGCACGGCAACGAACTAAAAATTCAAGCAACAAAGAAGACGACAGAAGGAGAAGAGGTACAGTGTGTTTGTAGACTTTAATAATATAATAACTATATTAACATGATATTAATTTGAGGAGGACTCGGAAAAAAAATCCGAGCCCCAGATGGGATTTGAACCCACGACCCTCTGTGATCTAGTCGGATGCTCTAACCACTTGAGCTACTGGAGACTCTGTGGTGAGCAAGGGCCAATTTGTGGGTCGCGACTGGAACCGCATCACGCGGCTACACAGCCAAGTAATGATAGGCACACAAGAAGTGAAGAACTCACTAACAGCATCATGCTGTCACCTTAAAGCATATCCAAGATGCAGCCAACCAACCTCCAAAGTGAGTATATTAAAGATGAAACAACAACAACATGATATTAATTTGAGGAGGACTCGGAAAAAAAAAAAATCCGAGTCCCAGATGGGATTTGAACCCACGACCCTCCGTGATCTAGTCGGATGCTCTAACCACTTGAGCTACTGGAGACTCTATGGTGAGCAAGGGCTAATTTGTGGGTCTCGACTGGAACCGCGTCACGCGGCTACACAGCCAAGTTGTTGTTGTTTCATCTTTAATATAATAACTATATTGTTTGAAAATATGATTTAGCCTACAATTTTGCCTATGTTCTGCAGATGTATTAACCTAGCCAATAAAACTGGAATAATTTTCATGCACATGCAGCAATTATAACAAACTATGAATTCACACAGGCTTTCAAAGACAAAGCAACAGAAACCAGGGAGGGTTCCCAGTACAAGAGTGGCATGGGATATTTACCAGAGAATGATGCAGCAGAAATTCCTCCTCCTCCAAAACCCTGTGAATCAAGTACAAAGCAGTTGCGTCAACAAAACCTTACAAATATAGTATTTGATCTAGAGACATCATCTCGAGGTAATATACTGTAAATTATTTCAAATATGATTAAAAGAAATCGTCCAGCTTTACAGAATATATTATTATTGGAATGTGAATTCACATTGTTAATCATTTTTAAACCATTAAATTTTTGCTTTTCTAGCCTTTTCTAGCTCTAGGTTATACAGTCAACTCCCTTTATAGCGGACACTGGGGGGACCTTAAGTTAGTGTCCTCTGTAGCGAGAGTCCGTAATAGCGAGAGTTTATTTCAGTCAAACGTCTGTAATTTATTTTTGCCCGGAATTTATCTGCTGTCGGTATTATCGGGGTGTCCGCAAGGCGAGAGTTGACTGTAGGCGTAATTTTAAATAACATTGGTTGTACTTGTAAATTTTGTTTTTCTAGCCTTTTTAATAACATTAGTCTATTAATTTTGTAAGGCATTTTTCTATTTTAGGGCAGGTTATTATCTCTGTGAATTAGTACAATAGGGCATTTTATTATTTTCATGGATACACAGAGTGCTACATAAGTATTATTATTATTATTATTATTATATAAATGTCCTAACAACAGTAAATAATATTTTTTCAGCAGGTTGAGGTTCTTGTAACCAGTATTTAATTTACATGCAAATGTTCCTGATAAACCTATCAACTATATCAAAATGTATACAATGTACCAATACCATCAAACAGCTGCAATTTCTTCTCTTCTGCAGGTAATGATACTGAAATACTGCAGATTGTAGCAACTGATGGGGCAGACGAGTTCGAGGTTTATGTACTTCCAACTAAACCCATATCACCGGGTGCATCATCAGTAAATAAGCTTACCTTTCAGCGAGGCATTCTTTTTCACAAAGGCCGTCCTGTCCAGGCAGTTCCACTGGAGGAGGCATTATCTCGGATGATAGCGTGGCTCAAGCCCAAGTCTCCCTGCCTGTTGATAGCCCACAACTGTAAATGTTTTGATGCAAAGCATCTGATGAAAGTCTTTGAGTCCACTGGATTATACAAAGAATTTTCAGCAATTGTTCCAGGGTTTTCTGACACATTAACAGCCTTTAGAGAACTCCTTCCTGCATGTAAATCACACAGTCAAGAAAATCTGGTGCAAGACCTTCTACTCTGCAGCTATGAAGCCAATAATGCCGTAGCTGATGTCCAGTCACTGTTTAAACTTGTCAGCAAGTTCTTAAATTCAAAGCTGCTTGGAAAACACAGCTTTTCTGTAGCATGGGTCAAGGAGCACAATATCCACCTTGCCAAGAGAAGTTTGCTTCAGCAAACACTTCAGCCTTTGATCAATGACAAGGCTATTTCTACTGGAATGGCTACAAAAATTGCTGATTCTGGGCTGGGAATGCAGCATTTGCAGCTGGCATTCCACAGAGGGGGAGCAGATGGGCTGGAACTTATACTGAAGGAGAAATTTGAAGGTAAAGCTCGAGTGACAGCAAACAGGCGGATTCTGTCTCAAATTGTAAACTATTTCTGTCACTGACTGTAACTAAGAACTTGAGCATAACTTGTAGTGATCTTTGGTACAAAATACTACAAATACGTATACCATGAGTGATACTTCAAAACTGTAACATAATTTCATTAGCAATAATAATGGTCAGTGAATTTTGGTGTCATTATCACATACAAATAAGGCTATTTCTTGTTTATACTGCTACCCAGGAAATTTCTGTAATATCATCCATTATTTTGTTTCCCAGGGCTTATTTGATTAGCTTTGATTTGTAAACTATGTGAAGGAAGGCATCTTAATCTCATCACAGAGCTTTTAAGTTTTTTTTTTCATTGAAAATCGTTCAAAATTTTGAACAGCAATATTAAATATTTCCCTACATGGGGGGGGGAGGATCCTTTTGAAAAAAAGCTGTGACAAAAAAAATGCAAACAGCTGGAAAATGCAGAATACATACAAGCTAAGAAAATAAACATGCATATAAAGCAAACCAAAAAAAAAAAAAAATAAACGTACAAAGGAGAAACTCTAATCCTCCCACTCTTCCCCTTAACTGTTCTTGTTGTTCATCCCAAATTGCTTTGGGTCTGGTTCATATTTATGGATATGAATTGATTTTAGTGAAAATGTTATCTACGGGCAAGATGACCCACTTGAAGTATTAAAAATATTAACAAAAGGACAATGTTTAACAATATTCCTTAGGCCCCTGAAAGTAGCTGGGATATATTTCCTGAAATAGCAAGTTTTTGCTAAGTGATTTATAGCTTGGCCACTTCGTGCTTTCTGGTCCTAATAAATTCTTTGAAACTGCCACAGCAGCAAGTTCAGTTAGTTCTTCTCTGTTCACATGTAAAAAAGGAAAAAAATTGCATAAATTGACCTTATGTAAACAGAAACGTAAGCTTACTATTCCTACCAACATAACAGGCCAGGGCAAATTTTTGTCCGGGCAAGGTAGCTAGTTTATAACTGCAAATATTTAACTTTTGTTAATACACAGACTCGATTGGCTAGCTACCTGTTTGCGAGAGTGCCATAAAAAAGTCGAAGTTGCGTGATGAGTTGGGATGAGGCAGTGCTAGTGGAACCCGCAATATGTAAAGTTTAATGTGAAAGGCAAAAAGCAAACGTTCATTAAAAACGGCAACGAGCATGTCCAGTCTGTATATACTTTTAGTACAAAGAAAATAGAAGTCATTAACAAAACTTTTCCGAAGTGGTCGGAAAACACTGGACGGCAGTTAAAACAAGTAACCCCGGCATAAAATTTCAGGACAAACAGTAGGCTCTAAAAAAATACTCTAAGCTTCTGTAAAATGTTTAGTTATTAGCCCTGAAATGATTCTTTTGGAGGAGGAAATAATTGTTTCTGCAAATAAATAGCTAAAATGGACATCCCGAAAGAACAGAGTACAACATTCTTACCAGTTTTCATCTCAAAATTGTGGATTCATAGCAACATCGTTTACTGAACTTGACTCGGCATTAATTGAAAATTACTTACCATCATGTAAGCTACATCTGGATCATACTGCAGCCGTATTTACAATGAAATATCACAAATGTCGCTCTTTCGATGATTCCTTCCATGCACGTTCGATCGACGGTCGAGAGTCTCGACGGGTATTTCATAGAAACTCGCCCCAGTCCTCACTCAGAAATGGAAAAGTGGACAAAAGGTGGTGCGCACGGTCAGAACATCTTCAACTCTGGAGCACAAACGAGCACGGTGACCCCCATTTTTTATTTCATAATTTTGATAAGAACACGATTTTCAACTTGTGCAAAAAGAATCAGAGAATTTCTATGTTCAGATTTTTTATAAATTCAATTAAATCATGCGGGGAATCCATAACGGGTCCAGAAGAACATACCCAAATTGAATCTATTTTGGAGCATAAAGTAATCAAGAACGCATTGAAATACATTTTTCTGAGACGTAGGTGAATAAAGGAAAGAATAAAGTCAGATTCTACTTGATCTCACTGGTTGCATTTAAAACATTGAGTCTTTTTGCCCAAAATTGGGTGGGTGCGGCGATGGTCAAAAGGGGCAGTTTTAGCCGTATTCGTCAGCATCGTACTGCCGAAACGAGCACTGTGACCCCCCTTTTTTATTACATTTTTATCATCTCCTAGACTTGATACAACAGTGTGGAAATTTTCATCGGAATTCTGTTAGGTTCTTTTACTAGGGAATCACCTTAAGACAAAATTATGTCCTCGTTATGCTCAAAAACTCATTGCAGTGTGAGTCAGGGAAAATTTGAAAGAACCAGTAGGGCTATATTTATGCTAGAAAAAATAAGACGCATCTTATTATTCCTTGTATAAATGGCCGTAATGTTCACCTAGCATTCAAAGCATGTTGCGATGTACTCTCTCTCACAATTTTGCAGATGATAAAACTCGCAATGATCATAGAATTCCCCTTTTCTTGTCCTTTTTCTTCATCGTTTATAAATCACTTTTGAGTGTTGTTATTACCAGCGATATTTATGGCTACCGGTTTGTTTAGTGTACTTACACAGGGATCCATATTAGTGGTTGCCAGGTTGTTTGAGACATCCTAGCTCAAAACTTCTTTTCCCAACTGGTGGGTGGCGCGCCCATATTCTACTCCTGATCCTAGTTTAAAACTAACTTCTGTTTTGAACTAGCGTGCAGCGCCAATCAGTGATCGCTCCCGGCAATTCTACTTTTCAATAACATTCTGCATCTAGAAACTGCAAAACTCCATAAAAATAACCTTGACCTGTGGTTTGGCGGCAAAACGAAAAATAGGGGATCTTTTTTGTCGAATTCATTTGCTGTTAGAAAACCTGAAATAAGTGCCAAATTTTTTCAGACAAGGTGAAATATTTTTAGGATTTTTCTCCTCTCTCTATTGCTTATAGGTCAATTTTCTTAAATTATCGTTGTATTTCACTTATTGCAAAAAAGTCAAAACAATACATTTCTCGAGTTTTTTTTCAGCTTTTTGATGTTTTTATCAAAATAGAAAAATGTTGACTTTTTCCCGCTTTCTGTGTTAATTCGGCCTTCTTAATTGACAGCTGTCAAAAAATGGTGCTAAATGAAATACTTGCAATTTGGCTTGGACATTTTTGCACTGTTTGTCTTTTCCGTATTTGAATTTGGCGCCTTGTTACATTATGGAATATTTTAAAAGTAATGTCGACATAATAAGCAGTGAAGTGAAAGCAAACAAACAAATTTAAGCAAAATTTCCCGGGAGTACGAAGAGGCTTTTTGGAAAGAAACTTGTGCTTATTCTGTTCCAAAAATGGTATAACCAAAATGAATGAAGCGGAGGTAGATTCATCATTCAAAACTGTGTGATCGAGGTAAGTTAAAGGAGAGGTTCCAAGCCTCATCAATTTTTCGTTCATTTTTATCTCAACACAGTTCCCATCTTCACAGTTATAGACTGACTGAAGACAACAAATTGGTTGAATGCGACGATTCTGATCTGATTTTCGTGCCATGTTTTGACAGCTGTCAACTAAGGAGGCCGAACCGGGAAAAGAGGAAGAAAAGTCGAAATTTTTCTAGTTGGATGAAAACAGCAAAAAGCTGAAAATAGTCGAGAATTTCTCGTTTTCACTTTTTTGCGATAAGTGAAATTCAACAATAACTGGAGTTGATTGACTTGAGCAATAGACGAGTGAAATCCTAAAAATACTCCACCTTCAGAATCAGTAACCGGTTCCGGAAATTCTACTTTTCATTAAACCGTGGATTGCGAAAATGAAAAATGCCGAAAAATCAAGGCCTTTATTTGTATTTTACACTCAAATCTAAACAAACCGATACCCTTCTTTGAACTTTCACTCGCCGTTATGAAAACCCGAAAAAATTGCCCCCCTTTTTCATAAATAGCCAGTCATATTTAGGATTGTTATTCGATATAAAGTGAACCAACTTCCTGAGTAATATTAATAGCTCACTAATCACGAAAACGCTGGAAAGGAAATTTCTCGAGTTTTTTCAGCATATTGCCTTTTTCTTCAAAGTCGAAAAAAGTCGACTTCCCCCTTTCTTTGTTTGGTATTTTTGGCGGACGATTGTCAAGTAAGGGCGAGAATCCCAATCTTCGGTCCTCTCGACTGACAGCTGTCAAAAATGGCTGGAAATTCCTTATCAATGAATCGTGACGTTAATTTACAAGGGTTCTTATGTAGTTGCACACTTTGTGTTCCGGCAATGTTTCAAGATGTCGGACGTTTACGTCAAGATTAAGATGGACGAGAACCGAAAAAAAAAAGTGAAACTAAAGTCTTCAACTAAGTAATCTGGCCATGATATTCAGGCTCGATCTAGACCTGGGGATCTGCGTTCATTTCCTTTGAAGAAGGGAGATAATTCTCCCACCAGATACTGGCTTTTACCACATCGAGGACTTTGCCGAAGAAGACGTACCTCGTCAACGAATGAGTGCGAACTCAGTTAGCTCAGCAGTCACCCACAACGCAGTCTACGGCGCTTGGTGTACCTCTATTCTACATGAGGACGGCCACAAGAACAAATCTCAACCCTCCGCCTGGACAGAGTGCGCAGGCCGTACTAAAACGACCAAACTTCAACACCACCAAGATCACTAGATAATTTTGGGAAATTTCGGTCATTTTTTTTTCATCACTTTAGGCCATTTTAGATCATTTTCAATACCTTTGTAAGTCATTTTTGGCAGTTTTAGACCACTGTTGCAGAGCTCAATCCTTTTAGTAACCAACCAACGTATTAAACTGTGAAAGGTTTGAACCCAGGAGTCATTTCAAAAGTAGGTTGAGTTTGATCGTCCGGGTGAACGTAGTCCTGAATAGGACTGTTGTTGTTGACAGTGACTGACGTTTCGACAACCTGTGCGGTAGTCATCTGCAGAGTCAAAGTGAGTTGTATCACGTCAGTTGATGGTATTATACTCTGGTTATTGATCTAATTGGTCAAATACTTCGCGATGGTATTGGTCGTCTGTCAGTTAAGCCGTGATGTTATTGGATATGAAGACTCGTAATCAGTAATTGGTGCGTTTCGATCCGTCTATTGTCACAGTTAAACAGTCGTCTATTGTTAGTCAAATTGTCAGTTCTTCAGCCGTTCTCTCGTAGTTAATTTTGCTTGATTTCGTCAATACGTCGTTTGTACGGCGCTCGTAACTGTTGGCTACGATTCGGTGGCGTCTGTTCTAAGTTAGTAAACCAGCTTTCTAAAGTAATACGTTGATAGTAGTCTGTAGAATACGTTATACATGTCGCAGAGTCCCAGTCAATTTGATGTTTCGTCTGTAAATGGTGCTCAGCAATGTGATTGTTGACGTCACCGTTCCTCGTCGCTCTTTTGTGTTCGGTCCGTCGCGTGCTTAGGTTTCTGCCGGTTTCACCAATGTAAGAAGCCTGGCAGTCGCAGCATTTGATCTTGTACACTGCTCCCTGTCTGTCCTCCGGTTTGTCTTTGTCCTTGACATTAGTCGCCGTAAAGTGGTTATCGGTTTGTGTGCAACACGTATATTGTAAGGTTGTAATATACGTGCAATAGTTTCAGAAGTGCCTCTGATGTACGGTATAGTCGCTGTCGTTGCATACAAACCGATAATAGTCTCCGTACTCCACGATTTTGGCTGAAAACAAAGTTGCTGTGGTCTCAAGGACCGGAGTCTATAAGCCTACTGGCCTTCTCTTTCAATAAGTCTCTCTCTATCGTTGACCTTACAGGGGCGTAGCGTGGCCGTTTTGACAAGTACGCACACGGATCCATATGGTTTTAAAAACTTCGTACAAAATAACGTTTTTGCTTTCCTTTAATCCATAACTGCCAGTTTACAGGCTTATTTACAATAAAACGTGATTTCAAAAAAAAGCTTTTAAAACGTTCTTCTTTGAGCTGGTACAGGAATATTAAACAGCACAACGCGAGGCGCATTTTTTGTAAAAATTTGTACAAATACTACATCTGTTCGCCAAACGTGCAACTGCTTACGTGGATTATCGTCGTCATGGTTTGGTCCATGACGTTCCAGTTGAGGACATCAAAGTAGTCTTTGATAGACTTTTTCGACTTTCATGGAGAGAGAGAGAAAACTAAAAAAAATGAAAAAGAATTGAATAGAAAAACTTTTCAGATAAATTTTAAAAGGAATGATGATCAGTCATGATAGATTTTCAGTTTCCGATTTTCATGAATACGCAATGTATTGAGGGATCGCCTGAAGGCAAAATTTATTCAAGAATGTTTCGAGTTTATTACATTCCACTACTCAAACTGTTGGTTTTACGTGTATTAAAAGACGATGCTGAATAACAGAGAGACAGACAGGAAAAAATCTGCGCAATACATGTACGACACTCAGAAAACCTTTAAAAAAAATCTTACCAATTTCTCAAGTACGCACGTGCGTATTTGCGTAAAGGACGCTACGCCCGTGCCTTATCTATAAGCTAGATGCTTACATCTTGAAGGCCATGATGCCCAGGGCCATGAAAATGCCTATAAATAGTGTCGTCGCTTTCTCTATTTGCAATGAACATCCTAGAATGTGCTTTGAGGCGGCTTTTATGGTGCAAAAGTCAGGCTGAAAGATGGCTTATCAGACCCAGCAGTGATTCGCCGTGGTACCAGACATGGTTGCTCGGTTTCCCCTATAATCTTTAACATATATGGTGAAGCCATGTTGAGGGATGCTTTAAGCAGTGTGAATGAGGGTATTCGAGTGGGAGGTCATCTCATTTAGACAATGCGCTTGCGGATGATCTAGCAACCTTAACCAGTTCAGTTAAAGTCTGCAACTTATGATGGATAAAATGCAGGAAATCGGGGGTGAATATGGTATGAATCAAGATAAATGTTACGAAGACCAAGGTAATCAAAATCAGTAAGAGGCCGGGTGAGGAATTCACGATCTTTGTTTAGGGTAAACAATTAAGTCAAGAATCGTACTTTAACTAACTTGGGAGCCTTATTACACAGGACGGATCCTGTGGGAAAGATATTAGATCGAGAATAGTCCGAGAAAAGAACGCATTTACTAAGAGGAGAGAACTGCTGACAAAGGCCTCAGCCTTTGTCTGAAGAAGAGAAGAGTACTCTTCTGTATGGAGCCGAATCATGGACCTTGGAGAAAGAGGACGTGCGAAGGCTGGAGAGCTGTGAGATGTGAGCGGGTGGTAATGTTTGGGTGGTCTGCCCTTGGACTTCGGTCTCTCTCGTGAAACAGCACGGAATTTGTTGGTGTCATTAACAGACGCTTCAGACAACAATCGTAGATTCTCGGACTTATTCATAACCACTACACCCGATCCTTTGTCGGGTTTCGTTATGACGATATCACTCCTTCGCTTAAGCTGTTCGATTGCAGCCAAGAGTGTCTTGGAAGGTTTTGGGCCTCTACGTTGGATGTAGTTGAGGGCTACTGAGCGTAAGGTAGCAGCAGCAAGTTCTATGGAGTTATCACTGTTGAGGTGCAGTTCGAGGTTCCAATAGGCTCTCTCAAAGCTTGCCTTAACTTCAATGCTAGACACATGCTGCGGGATGGCGAACTTTAAGCCTCGACATAGAACCAATTTCTGGAAGAAACTGAGTTCATACGAGCATATAGTTAAAATATGTTCGTCCACATCAGCTTCCCTGTTAAGAAGCCTCGAGATCTTCCGAGTGTGTACAGGCATCACTTCCTGGTAGTACTTCTTTCTAAGGTTCACCATGGTGCGAAGAATGCAGACGTAACGAGACAGGCTACAAATTTGCCGAATTTCATCGTAGATAGCATCGATCTCACATTTGAGAACTTCACTCTGTTTGATCTTGACTTTGAGCTGTTCAGAAAGAGCGTTTTTGCTGTAGGCGTCTGAGGACTCTTTCCACTTCGATTTCCTGTCCTTGTCGACTTGGGCAAACGTCTAAGAAACTCATTTGAACTATCCCAGTTAATTTGTTTCTTGCTATAATGTTCAAGTCTTCTGAGAAAGTGTAGCTGATCATCGCGTTTCAAAATTCTAATTATTAACGATTTTGAAAAACGCAAACATGTGAAAAGTAACGATATAATGTTCCGACGTTTCGGAGACATCATGACTCCATTATCAGAGAATAAAAATGCGAGTTCAAAAGGAGTTAAAGTGCTCTAAATTTGCATGAATGAAAACAGCTAAACAAAGACCTTAATAGCACGAATTAAATCCGTTTGCACGTTCAAAGGCGGTCTTATGGGTTTTTGGTAATCCATACAGGTGTGCTAATCTTGAGCCTGACGGAGAAACGGAATCAGGAATGTCCTTAGAAAGGATTCTGTGAACGGTGGATTGAAGGATCTTTTCTTTTTGTAAAAGCGGGTAGTAATGTTTGGGTGGTCTGCCCTTGTCCTCAACATGGTTTTATTTTTCGGAGGATTGTGAGCAGCAGAAGTCTCTGTTTTCACGTTTAAAGTGCCCTCAACACCTTATCAACTCCACTATTAGCACCTTTGTCAGCTTGAGGGTTGCTGACCCGCAGCCATCGCAGGGCGCGGCGGAAATGAGGAGTTGTGACGTGACTCGAGTAGTTATACCCTTTAAGGAACAGGATTCGGCAAACCTTGTTAATACTGAGTTGAAAGACCGAAGTCATAAGCTCCATACCACAATTCAACCCGTATTTCTGAGTGAAGAAAATTGGCTAGGACCTCCTCGAATGTGAGACGAAACCACAAGTGGTTAATCAACAGTGCGTAGTGTACCAGTTTCATTGTAACCTGTGTGATACAGGTAGTTATGTTGGTTATACGCGTGGGCACCTTTTTACGCCCGTAGATGGCCACAAAGTAAATCAACTTCCGTGCGCAAACACTATGATAAAGACCACGCGCGTGCCGTGCCTGAGGACCTTCTCAGCTGCTTTCGAGTTCTAAAAAAATGCAAGAACAAATTTGACTGCTTTGTTAATGAGATGCTTTACATCAAACAATTAAGACCGCCTTTAAACTTGCAAACGGATTCAATCCGTGCTAAGGTCCTTGTTTAGCTGTTTTCATTCATGCAGATTTAGGGTACTTAAACTCGCTTTTGAACTCGCATTTTTATTCCTTGATAATGGCTTCATGATGTCGCCGAAAAGACGGAACATTATATCGTTACTTTTTACATGTTTAATATTAACATCTGTACTTCAATCATATTTTGAAGCTACGACAATTGATACAGTGCTGTATGAACCCATAGTTTTATTAGGATGATCAGGAATTTTCTGTTTCATTTTTTTCTTTAGGTCATCAGACATGTCTCCAACAATAATGTCAATACATTTAATCTGAGCCTTCTCAGTATGTGTATGATCAAAACTATGTAGGATTACCCAACTGATGAATCATAGCAAACGAATCTTTCTTGCATTATTCAAGGTGTGGAGGTGATCCTCTTAGATTCCTTAACACTCCAAATCCTTCATCAGGTTGAATTAGATTACTTACATAATCATGTGATTTCAGGTCACCGGCAGTATATTTCTTGCCTTTGGTTTTGCACTTTCTTAGCCGGAGAGATCCTTGCACTATCCTGGATTGCTTAATTTTGCAATTTTTGTTTAAATTCTAAAAGATGTTAGGTACTGATTGTGCGACTTCTCTATCTTGACTTCTCAGTACCCATTTGCATACTGCACTTTTATGCACTTGCTTTGTCCTTTCTGATTTGCATTTTTCAAGCCGTTTGTCAATTTTTTTGGGAATATTTAATCATCTTAGCGCAACGCGGCAAAAATAGATCAGGTGACTAGTCATTTAAAAACCTAGAAGTTCGTTACGCAACTTACATTTCAAAAGTGTCACCACAGATCGCACATCGAAGCTTACTAGCCGCATATGGAACACAAATTGTAAGTATATTTGCCCGTTGCTTCAACTGAAATCGACATGTGTAATAACCTTCTTTGTCATATTAATTTAATTTTTCAGTTGACTATACTACTTCTTGTTCTTCTACAACTACAAGTGCAAATAAATTCCATGTACGGTCATGTATGCGAAAATCAGTTAGTGGTGAAATCTTCAACGTAAAGTAGCCTTTCAATCACAGGAGCGAATCAGTCAAAATTTGTTGCAGAAGATTACGCCGAGTTACTAACTACCGCCAAGTTTCGCATTTAAATTCCGCTCACAATGCCGCCTAAGGGAGACGTGAAAACTCTCGCGGGGAAACTGGACAATGCCGTCATACTCTTGTACGAATTAATGGAAGAATTCGAAACAATTTTCTCCGTAAAACCGGAACTAAAAACACTTGAAGAAACAGCAGGAAACAATTCTGGATAGACTGGTCGACGATGGCACTGGCCCAGAAGACGAACTCGTGTTAGCAACAAAGAAAACTGGAGACAAAACCAAAGCTGATTTCCTTCAAATCACTTTAAAGTTTGCTGCGTATCAAAAGGAACAAAACTCCTCAGAAAATTCTAACAATGCGACAACTCTGGAAGCGCTAACATTATCAATGTCGTCCATGACGTCGGCGGTGCAGAAAATGGCCGATAACATCGGATCAAAACCGTCAAACTCAAGTTTACAACGATTACCTGTACCAGTATGGGACGGAACTCGCAGAACCTATGCCACGTGGAAAAAGGAGTTTAGCCGTTGGATGAAGAAATACGGTCAGGATAAAGATGAACAATTGCAACGTTTTCGAAATGCAATGCCAAAAGGATCGTTCTGGACTGACCAAGTAAAAACTTGTAAAACCATTGACAGCGCGTGGATCATTTTGGATACAGAGTTCGCAGACAGACGAAAACTAATGGACGAACTGCACACCTGGATTAATAATCTTAAAGCAGTCAAACGAGATTCTAAGTCCCTAACGCATTTCGCTACGACAATACCCTGTTATGTAAGTGACATGGAAGATAATATTGGGTGTCCTGTGCTGGAGTCAGTTGAAGCGCCGTTCCTCATGTCCCAGCTTCTGTCCAAACTCGATCCAAGTGACAATTCAGATTTTGGTAGAGAAATGAAAAGAGAAGGAAAAGAAGAAACCATGAGCAATCTAATCACCTGGTTACATCAAGAAGCGAGTGTTCGTCCCCGAGGGAAAGCGAACACCAACACAGTGGAAAGAAACGAAATTCGTCGAGACAAAGGTCCCAAAAAGACAGAAAATAACGCCGCTAATAGCGAGGATTCTGACGATGAAGCATGTCCTCTTGGCTGTAAGACCAAACATCACCTGGCTGCATGTCCTAAGTTTCAGATTCTAACAGTCAATCAAAGGTGGGAGGTTGTAAAGCAACATTGGCGATGTGGCAAGTGTCTGAGAGCACATCACACAAACGATTGCAAGAAACCAGACGGCTCAACCTGCGACAAATGCAGAAAAAACCACCACCGGTGCCTACATAATGAAAAGACTGGAGAAACTAACACAAGTTTGAATCCCAAAGGATCACCGTTTCAAAGGCAGTTCCAAGGGCCCACAACTACATCGAATGGTAACATCCAAGGGAATGCTGTGTACCAGAAAAGCAAGTTGAAACCTGTTACTGGACTTTGCCCTGTGCAAAAAGTTAAAGTCATGAACAAAAATGGGAGCTTTGTCGAAGTTCTCGCCATGTTGGACTCTGGGTCTAACACAAGTCTACTCTCCAAAAGTGCAGCTGGTCGACTTAGCTTAAATGGAGCAGCAACACGTCTCACAATGAATCTGGCGGGTGGAAAGAAGAAAAGCGAACCTTCTGAGATAATCGATATCACGGTTGCCTCGCCCTCCGACGAAGATATTACGAAGACCCTTCAAGTGTACACCGTAACTAGACCTTGCAGTAGTGCCAAAACAATTTCTAAAGAGTCAGTGGGACAATACAGCCATTTGAAGAACGTTTCTGATAATATACATCTCTCTGGTGGTGCCATAGATCTCCTTATTGGCACAGACTTCGTAGAGGCCTTCATTGATATTCACACAGTGTCCGGAGAACCTGGAGAGCCCATCGGGAAAAGAAACTGCTTTGGATGGTACGCTCTGGGACAGTTCGAGTCAAACGGCTCCACCCTATCTGAAATTCAGTCAATAGAAGTAGGGACAGTGAGTGTCGAGGAAGATATCAAGAAACTTCTCCACCAAGACCTCCTTGGAGTCAAACCAACCAAACTCTGTACTTGCACTGAAAACGCGTTACGAGAGAGCAAGTTCTTGAAGTCCCTCGCAGCTTCAACTACCTTGGTCGACCGGAGAATACAAGTGAAGATGCCCTGGAAAGAAGGAGGGCCTCCAAAACGAAGCAACTACGACATCGCTCTGAAGAGGATGCTCTCCGCTGAAAGGGGGTTTATGAAAAGGGATTGCTGCGAGGTTGTAAAAGAGGAAGTGCAAAATTTGCTAGACCAGAACTTTATCACAATGATTCCACCTGAACAAATTGCTCATGATAAACCCGAATGGTACCTCCCATTGCAAGCAGTGTCAGAAAGAACCACGAAAGTTCGACTAGTCTCTGATTCATCTTCAAAAGGTCATGATGGATTGTCCCTTAATGACTACCTTGAGAAAGGGCCTAACTTCATCAATAGTCTTCTGGATGTACTGGCAGCATGGCGATGGGACGAAGTGGCGTTCACTGGTGACGTTCGTAAAATGTTCAACCAAATCCTGGTACATCCTGAGGATCAGGTGTACCACAGGTTTCTGTGGAGGAGCAACACATGTGACAAACCACCTGTTTACCAGTGGCTAAGACTGAACGTTGGTGATAAACCGGCCCCTGACATCGCAACTAACGCTATCAACACGCTAGCCACGTATTCGAACGCAGAATTCCCAGAAGCCGCAGAAGAACTACGACAGCATGTGTACGTGGATGACATCGGAGGCTCCAGAGAAACAGTAACCAAGGTAAAGCAGATTATCAGCCACATCGACGCTGTCCTCGCGAAAGGCAACTTCCAGATCAAAACTTGGCATTCCAATCAGGCAGAAATCGACCAATCCAACGGTGAACGGTTCACGGATCTTCTCGGCCTAAGCTGGGATAAACAGCTAGACACGTTCACCTTCAATAAGAATGACCTCGGAGAACTGGATGTCCTGACAAAGAGGCGCTGTTTAGGTCTTGTTGGTCAGTTATGGGACCCCATCGGTCTTGTGCTGCCCGTCGCAATCAAGTTCAGAATCGACCTACAAGAATTGTGGAGCTTAGGCTACAAATGGGACGATATCCTGCCAGCGAACATTCAGAGCAAGTGGATCGAGAATGCACAAACCATAAACCACCTCTTGGCGTTCGAATATGACCGAAAGTTAAAGCCAAGTCGTGTAATTGGGCTACCGCAAGTCCATGGTTTCTGTGATGGAGGCGAGAAAGCGTACGGAGCCGTTATTTTCCTCCGTTGGGAGTTAAAGAATGGAAGTTACAAGTGCGTCCCTGTCCTGATCAAGTCCTTCGTTGCCCCTTTGAAAAGGAAAACGATCCCAAGGCTGGAGCTCATGGGTTGCTTAACACTTACGAGGATGTATGATACTTGCATAACGTCACTGCAGTTCGCAAACATCCAAGATTGCAAAAGAATCTTCTGGGTGGATTCCTCTACCGTCTTGTCTTGGATAAGGACCCCATCAAGGCAATTTAAACCTTTTGTATCTGCAAGAGTAGCAGAGATACAAGAAACTGTCGGCGTTGATGACTTCCGTTACGTAAGGTCCAAGAGCAACCCCGCTGACACACTCACTAGAGGAACTGAGCCATCACGACTTACAGATTGGCTAGAGGGACCATCTTTCCTGCAATTGCCTGGAGAAAAATGGCCTGATTTTCAAGCTGAAGAGCAAAGCAATCATGAAAAGGAAGCTGAAGTATTAAAGGAAATGAAGACCTCCGGGAAGGCTTTTATCTCCGCGAAACCCGAAATACCCGTAGGAGATGTTAACGCTGTGAACCCCGAGGCAGCCACAACAGAACCTAATGCAAAACCAGAACAAGTTAAATCAGAAGATAACACTATTCTTCAAAAATTACTGGAAAACTGTTCGTTGGCACGTGTCATTGCCACGTATCCAGGAAATGATGGCTTGGTCAGAAAGGCGAGAATCAAGACTCAGGATAGTGAATATGACAGACCAATTCACAAGTTATGTCTCGACGAACTGAATGCGGATCGCTCAAGCTAGTCGATAGTAGAAATGGACACTAACACCATTTTCTGACACTTCTTTATTGAACATTGAACGTTTAAGCCATTATGGTTGTTGCTCAATTAGAACTAATTATTTAGACCTAATTTCCGTACTGGGGCGGAGTGATTTGCATTTTTCAAGCCGTTTGTCAATTTTTTTGTGAATATTTAATTATCTTAGCGCAACGCGGCAAAAATAGATCAGGTGACTAGTTATTTAAAAACTTAGAAGTTCGTTACGCAACTTACATTTCAAAAGTGTCACCACAGATCGCACATCGAAGCTTACTAGCCGCATATGGAACACAAATTGTAAGTATATTTGCCCGTTGCTTCAACTGAAATCGACATGTGTAATAACCTTCTTTGTCATATTAATTTAATTTTTCAGTTGACTATACTACTTCTTGTTCTTCTACAACTACAAGTGCAAATAAATTCCATGTACGGTCATGTATGCGAAAATCAGTTGGTGGTGAAATCTTCAACGTAAAGTAGCCCTTCAATCACAGGAGCGAATCACTTTCCTCAGGCTTGTTATCAGCTCTGGTTTGTCCACATTAAATTGTAGTAAATGATAGGAATTAAGATTCTTTGTCCATAACCGGTCTTTCCTTCACCCGGTGCAAAACTACATTTTCAGTCATATCTGGTTCTTGTAATAACTTCTTCGCACCATGCATCATCATCATCACCATCATCAGTTTTATCGCCAAAGGTAATCGCCAAAGGTAATAAATAAAGGTATTATTATTAGTTTAGAATCAGTGATACCATTAGCCTCACTCTTTCAAGATTGCTCAATGCTTTTAGCAAGTTCTTCTAAGGGGTCACTGGAACGAAGTTCATCTATTTGATTGGTACTGGAGTTTACAAACTCTTGCCAATCATCAATCATAGCTTCAGTATTGACATTATTGAGCCAATTCTCCTGGACCTGTATATGTTCATTTTGGAACAGTTCACTTGTTTCAACAAGGTACTTTGCAGCTTCCAACACTTTTCTTGGTCTAACATTCTGAAACTGACAATGGTGCTTGAAACTTAATTTTCTTTTAGATTCATTTATAGGTCTTGGTAGAAAGCACTGCATATCTATTTTTATGCTTATTAGTTCTTGTTGTTGCAATATAAATAGGATGAGTCTCACAACAGTAAGCTGATCGTGAACGAGTATTTTTTCCAACAGTCTTAAAACTACACAATCTATTTGCAGGATCGAAAATCATATGCTAGAAAGTTTTTCATTTGAGACGAGTGTGGAATATTGTACAAATTGCATTTTCTGCATGAGTTCTTGTGGGACATTTTAATAATTTTCCTACATTGTAATCTCGACGGTTCTGTGTCACGGCGGGCGCTTCCATATTTATAGGTAAATTTAAACTGACTTTGCGAACGTTCCGATGCCTCTCCAACTCCATTCCCGCTAGTAATATACTTTTCACGCGATCTGTAGTCATTTTTAAAAGTGTATTGACAAGCATGTTTAGCATTATTTCGGCCGCTGGATTTAGGAAAAAAAACCTACAGACGCCGGTATCAATTGCAGCTGAACTAAGTTCAAAAGGCAAAAAATGCTCATTTTGGTCCAACTGCTTACAAAATACGTTATTACAATTTATGCATTAGGTTCGGTACATGAAAGTTCGGCGTCTGAATCAGAGCCGTTCCTTAAGTCTCTCCAAAGGCGAAATTCCCGACCGGGCTAGGCGAAAAGAACAGCTGAGCCGTTCCAAATTGAATCAGGCGTTTCTAATTGATCAGACGCCGAACTTTTCATGTATTAATTCAATGTATTAGTTTTGGCTCATGAAAAGTTCGTCGTCTGAACCGGGCCTTATGGTCCAATTATAAAATAGTTTCTGTGGGCTGGATTGATCTTGATCTTTTGGCAAGTTGCTTCTCAAGTTGCACCTGTGGCTGCCATGTTTTCATTGTTTATGTGACCTGTTGAGTAGAAGACCCCGTGCAGAGTGGAGACGGGCGAAAACAGAATACAGAAAATTATTCCAGTATCCTCCTTTTAAATATTATCAGTTTTTCACTTAGTTTCACTGTGGAATTGCCCGTATGTTTTTTTCCTTTACTGATCATGGAGACCTGTCTATTATTTTAACCTCTTACAATCTGCATGAAAGCAGCCCTTGGCCTGAGTTTTGACTAGTATCTTCAAAAACACAGTTTAGAGTAATCTTGGACTTGTGAACTATCACTATGTTAATTAAGTCAGTTACTGGCACTGTCAATCAGTGAATTACAATGTGAATGTTGTACAGCTACAGAATGCCTGCTACCCTGTTTCGGTGCCTTAAAAACTTTGTTACCTGTGTTAACGCAAGCAAGCTATTTTGTTGAAGTCATGCTCATCGTTACTATAAAACGTAATTCTTTAATACCTCTAACCGTTGTTACTTCAAATCAGATTTTTAAAATTATTTTTGTTATTTACTGAGTCGTATATAAATTATATTGATTGTATAAGCTTTGTCAGAGTGTCTCACTATGTTAAAGTGCATTCACTCAACTTGAGCCATGCCGTGGTAACTATTTATAAAACTTTACTCATCGTGCACCATTTTTCTTTGAAACATGTATAACAATTTTCTTTTAATAAAAAAATGTATTTACTCATTTCTCATTGCAGATGAGCTGAAATTCACCACACACCCACAGAGTCAGTCAGTGAGGGAAAAATCAGATGAAGTTAACTTTTCAAGTAATGCACATGGTATTCCGGAGCCAGTATACTCTTGGACCAAAGATGGAAATATTTTAACTGACGAAAGTATTCGAATCAGTTTCTCAAGAGATAAGAAAGAACTGAAGATAACAGATGTGCAGAGGACAGACAGTGGAGAATACCAATGTGTGGCTTCCAACAAAGTGAATGATAGAGTTACATCCATTCCTGCCACGTTAACAGTGAAATGTAAGAATACTTTTGCTTACTTAATACTTGAGCGCAGTAGACTGGTTCATGTATGCTTCAAGCGCGCATTATTACTGGGCTGCCCCTGTCAGGGCACACCCAGTTATAATTTTGGTTTTCGGTCGTCTGAGCAGAAAAACGGTCACCCGGGGGAGGGAAGACACGAGGGTCTGGTACCGAGAAACCATGTTCTCATAAGTGGTTTCATTCGATTTTCCCTTGCAGAGACCCTTGCACGAATATTTTTTGTACTTCACCTCCGCACCCCCCCCCAGAAACCCAGAAGGCGTTGCGAATCAAGAAGGCTATTTGCCTTGTTCGAAGCGATTCGATCATAGGAGTCACTTTATAAGTTTTGTCATTCTTCGAGTTTAAGTCGATTGATAATGTTGGCCCTCGGAAACTCAGAGAAATGCACACGTTGCATACAAACCCGCACGCCATTAACGGTAGGTTCACACTAAAAGATGACTGTGAGCGCCAGTTTTAGAACGCCGGGGCCCTTCCCGTGAACTCAAAGAGAAAATTAACGATCGATTTAGTACACGAGCAATTAATAAGCACAATTTATGAGTAAAGTATTTTACCAATTGATGACACTGTGGCTGAAGGCTTGATTGTTAGCTGTTGCCGATGAATGTCACATGAATCCTGGTGTTAAGAAATGGAAGTCCATAAGCGAGGGACGTGACAACTTTGCCATGTTGGAAGACTGGCTTTTTATTTTAAAAATTTCTCCTTCTATGTAATGAAACACACTTCACTTTGGAGGTCTAAATTTCGGACACTGGGGTTAAAGAGGACAGGGACAAAAATAGGAACTTTGAGTGCGCACGCAAGTTCAAAACTTCACCTGGACATCCGATCCGGGAGCTTCACAAAGACCAACTTAGGATAGGACCTATTACTACTGAGTAGAGCATACAAGTGTAGCCCAGAGGTGGTTGTTACATATTACATGTATTGCTCCCTGAAAACCTATGGAATATTTGCCATAATTTGTTCTTCTAAATTCAATATCTATTGTTGGTGCTGATCGCGTATTGTAGGAATGTACACTTTTAATAACTGGGCGGCCTGCGGCGAGCCCGGCCAGTTTAAGAAATGGGTTTCATTTTTTTCTCGGGGGGGGGGGGGGGGGGGGTATTTCTGGGAAGTCGTAGTGGGGGTGCATTGTCCGCCTCATTTAATCTTTACACTATTTCAGAGCAATATTTATAAGGTTAATGTAAGAGAGTTCCTCCCCCGGAATAAAACGGACAAGGGAATGTCTTGGGGAATGTGCTCATTATAGATCACAATGTCAAAAAAAGTATTATATATATTCACTAGGATAGTTAGAAAGGCTTTACAACGCAATATCAGACAAAAACAAAACTTAAATTTAATTTGGTTTGTTAGTTTTAAGAACCAGAATTGAGAAATGTACTGCTTGTTATTAACAGCGTTTTGACCCGTAACGACAATAATTTTTGGAATTTCTGGTTAGGTCAAATTAGTCACGTGTGCGTGAAGATATGTATTTTATTCAAAGATGCTTAGTATTTTCAGGGACTTGAACAGTGGTCCTAATTTTTCTGTGTACTTTGAAAAAGTCATGATTCGTATAAGTCTTTGGGGTGTTTTCAGAATTGGATTTAGTCTAGTAGGTTAAGTGCTTGCTCAAGTAATATTATACACTTAATGTCAGATCCCAAGGGAAACAGTTAGTTTTGTTTTCCCGAGAGTCCTGATGTTTCCCGAGACGAAGTCGAGGGAAACATCAGGACTCGAGGGAAAACAAAACTAACTGGTTTCCCGAGGGATCTGACATTAAGTGTTTTGTTATATTTCTAGAACTTTCACTTCAACAGCAACAAAAGAATAACCGGAGCGAACCAAAACGAACCAAAACAGTCGACTCGGTACTTATAACAACACAAATTTAATTCCCAAAACCACTGAATGAATGATTTACAAACAAAAGTACTTTCCTTATATCATCTGCATCTTTTTCCTCCACTAGCTGCTGTTTTTCTTCGACTGGGAACTTCTGGGATAACTTTAAAAATGGTTGCTTTTTAGCTTGAGGCTTCGTGATTGTGTTGTTGTGTTCATTCACGAAAAAGAAAACCGGCAGGACCTGGCGGTGTTTTTCCCGCCTTCTGTCACGCCACTTTCCACCATGCTTTGATCAGGTGCTGCAATGTATCCCGAGCGGGATACATTGTTTAATGTATCGCGATCGGGATACATTTGATTTTAGTCAAGGCCACTTGACCGAGAATCAACCAATGGCAGTCCCTGTTTAGTTGAGTGAAATTCTAGGAATATAACAATACCGTATGTCAAATATGGGTTGATCATCGTCATGTATAACATTTGAAGCGTTTAGAGAGGTAAATTATGTCTAGCCTTGGCCAAAATGCCTGTCATTTTAACATTTTCATTGTGACATGACTAATATGATATTTCCGAGAGAGGTTTTCGTGAATGTATAATTCTAAAAATTTTGTTTAGTTCACTTCTTTAATTGGGTGATCATTTATAAAAACTTTTTCACTTTTTTTATGCTTCTCCTCAATTCTGTGGTTTGGCTCAGTCAGCAAGCACGATATATTGATGTCAGCATTAGCGAGTTTCATGAAACCTTTAAAAATCTTCAGCTCTCGTTATGTTTCTTGATGTTTCTTCTACCATCCTATGGAGATGTTAACTGAAGCCACCGCAAAATGGGAACTTAAAAAAGCCCATAATCGATTCATCTCGAAACATAATACACATGACTTGCACGACCTCTATTTTCCTTAAGGTGTTTTGAATACGAACGGACATTAGTAAATGTGAGGGGCAAACATAGTATTAATGAATGAACCATAGGGTTTTATTTAATGTACGGGTCAATTATTGTTCATTGAGATGAATCGCTTGAAAAGAGAGAGTTCGTGCACATGTGATCAGAATCGAATCAGAAGTAACAAGGGCACATAGTGCGTTTCGTTCAGTCTTCTTAATATCTTTTGGCTGTGAATGGTGTTTCCATATTGTTTAGCTGGCACAACGTGAAAACTTCGGAGGAGTTATAAAGCGGCATAATCTTCTGCCATCAAGAAAAGTTAGTCACGAGTGAGACAAAAGGCGAACTCGAGCAAATTTTTGACTCGTATTAGTATCACGGTAAAAAATATGTTATGGATCGTTTCATCCATTTACATTGTTTAAAGTGCGTGCCGATGAAAGCAACATAGGTCACAAAATGCAAAGGATTTTATTCTTTTAAGTTAGAGAAAAATCTTAAAACTGAAAATTTTTTATCTTAGGGAAAAAAATAATGCGTTTAACATGAAAACGGTTTTCATGTAGACTGTAGACCGCAGGTTAATATCGTCGCAATGTAGTCAATGAGGCCCTTGGATCGGGATCTATGGGAAGTTGGCTGCCTGTTTTAGTAAATTTCTCGTTTTCATACAATACAATATTTCTGTCTATTGTTAGCAGAAGCAACCCAGTGAATTGACTTTTTGGCGCGACTAGTTTTGATACAGTCAGTAAAATGTTGAAAAACGATTACTTCAATGTGAAAGTACTTCCAAAGAGGCTTCATTTGAAAAGTCACACCGTAGGATTTTTTACATTGACTCCAAAGTCAGAACTGGGAATAGAAGGTGTTGAAGGGCGGGGACAAAAACTATTCTTATAAATAAGCGAATATTTTCCTGAAAATAAAACTTGTTCAAAAATGATTCAATTTTTTGGAAAAGATCGTATTCTTTTCTTTTCCTGCTTTTTTTGTTTTTGTTTTGACGCACTGGATTCCACTTTTTATAGGTTTTTGATGGGAAGCAAAAATACAGATGTATGACTGCCGACTAAATAGCGTTATACTTGCCTTCTGAATCGCAAACTGCACTAGTTTTGTCAGTTGTTTTTATGAATTTGACAAGCCAATGCATGCCCTTGGCTAATTTTCCGCTCAAATCATGTGCCTTGTTAACAAAACTGCGACATGCGCAGTTGTTAGTTTCGCTTTGCCATTGTTTGCGGACCAGTTTCAATGGAGGTTCGACTGTATCATGTTTTATTTCTTTAGTGATCATGGAGACTTGTCTATTATTTTAACCTCTTACAGTGAGCATGAAAGGAGCCCTTGGCCGGATTTTTGACTAATGTTCTCAAATTTGACTCAACCAAAAACAGTTTAGAGTAATCTTGGACTTGTGAACTATCACTATATTGATTAAGTCAGTTACTGGCACCGTCAATCAGTGAATTACAATGTGAATGTTGTAAAGCTACAGAATGCCTGCTACCCTATTTCGGTGCACTAAAAACGTTTTTACCTTTGTTAACGCTAGCAACCTATTTTGTTGAAGTCATCGTTCCTATAAAACGTAATTCTTCAATTACTCTAACAGTTGTCTGTACAAATCAGGTTTTTAAAATTAGTTTTGTTATTTTCTGAGTCATATAAATTATACTGATTACTTGGGCGTCGCACAAATAGTAATCGAGTTCGCTTGTTTTTATTTAAAGTTGCAATACGCACGCAATACGTGCGGACGTAAACAATCCAAGCGACGCGAATGTGTGCCGCGCGTTGTGTCACAACACAGCATTTATCTTCGTTCCCTAACACCCAACGTTCGAACCGTAAAAGGGGCATAGTCCAACATCTTCACGTGCAAACCGTGTTCTATTTTTAAAACCCTTGGGTTAATTAGATTAAGTCCTGTTCTCTCATGCACGAACCAGGAAAGCGGCAAATTCCAAAGTTTTCAAGTGGAAACTGCGGGACAATACAACTCACAGTAAGGGCCTGATCAGGGCCTGAGCCGTAGAAGCAATGCGCACGAACCAGGAAAGCGGCAAATTCCAAAGTTTTCAAGTGGAAACTGCGGGACAATACAACTCACAGTAAGGGCCTGATCAGGGCCTGAGCCGTAGAAGCAATGCGCATGAACAGTGTGTTACCCGCAGTCCTGTTTCTTACTTGGTTTATTCGCCACGCTTCCCGGCAGGCGTGATTCACTTGGAAAATTTCCACCCTGGATCCCGGCATCACAATACTGATATCCCAGGCTGGCTTGGTTGTCATGTCATCGTAAAGTTGATTTTTGTTGCGTTAAACTAAGGTGCCGGGATCTCTGCAAAGCGAGCCGCCCTGCTCATGTAATCAGGCCCTTAGTTGTATAGCGCGATTTTACGCCCTCCCTTGACTTCACCGAGTTTTCAAAGTCCCCGAGCACACACACAAAATTTCAGCCCTAACCCACCCACCTCAACATCTTCATACCCCCTCATCCATGCTTTCTCCATACAAATATTATCAAAAATAAGCGAAGAACAATCCTAAACAGAAAGCCTAACAACTTTTGAAATAAGTACCAGTAGGTTTTCGACTATTGATAAGATTTTTCACAACCACCACTTCATTTCAACACACTGTAACTACGCTATCCCTTTATAACCAAATTAGCACTTCGACAACTACCTCATGTACCTACCTTACCTTACCTTACCTTATTACCTTATGTTACTTCATATTAAATTCTACGAGAAACAAGTTTCACTGGTTAACAAACTACAGCCATTATCTTACCAATTCAAGTCCAATATAACTCTACGCCTTCCACTTCACGCATCTCAACCAACCCCTAAAATATGCAACGCTAATGCACTAGCTACTCACACATTGTTGTGAATTCATACGTTGCGTTACGCTCGTTTGTATTTTTGTTTATTTTGTTAATTTTTTTTTACCAGTTTTGACATTTATCATTATTATCACAGTTGACTAGCCTGGGAGTTTTTATACACGGAGTTCTTTCATTTCAATTTTTCCTACTTTGTCGTTCTTTTCTTTTCTACGCTTGGAGGAACTATAACGTGAGTTCTGTTTCATTTTTGACTTACATTTTAGGTTTGTTTTACACTAGATTTTCTTTTAATTTTAGTTATATTTTCTTGCGTAACGCGTGCCTGTGTATTTTCAGCTCTTGCCATATGCTTCAACGATACTACAATAAACAAACTTTAATCAATTGTGGAGCGTGTGGTTGATCACAACGAACTCCACCCGTGGGAACGCGACATACATCCCTAAAACACATAAAAAACTTCACACACGCCTAGTAGATCGACGCCCAAATATACGCCCTCACAGCCTCTTGTATAAGTTTTGTCAGAGTGTCTCACTATCTCAAAGTGCATTCATTTAACTTAGCCATATCGTGGTAACTATTTATAAACTTAACACATCGTGCACCATTATTTCTGAAACAATTCTTTATTTAAAAAAAATGTTTTTCTTATTTCTATGACAGACGAGCCAGAATTCACCACACACCCAGACAGTCAAACAGTGACGCAAGGATCACCTGTAAACTTTTCAAGTGATGCACATGGTGTTCCGGAACCAACATTCTCGTGGTTCAAAGATGGAACTGCTTTAGCTGAAAGTAAAAGAGTCAGTTTCTTAGGAGATAAGAAAAAACTGAGGATAACAGGTGTGGAAAAGGAAGACAGTGGAAAATACCAATGTGTGGCTTCCAATGAAGTGAATGATAGAGTTACATCCGATCCTGCTACGTTAACAGTGGAAGGTAAGAATACTTTTGCTCACTTAATACTTGAGCCCAGTATGTAGCTCATATATGCTTCACGTGCGCATTATTTTGACATAGATTTTATCTTGTATTTGGTAAATAATCTGTAATTCAGTTGACATGGAAACAAAAAAAACGTGGTCAGTTAAAGCCAATAAAATGTTGAAAAAAAAAAAAATAGTTCAATGTGAAAGTACTTCCAAGGAGGCATTTGAACAGTCGGCACACCGTAGGATTTCATCCATTGACTCCAAAGTTAGAACCGCCTTATAAGACTCTATCAATTTACCCTGTGAATGGAAGGTGTTTATAGTAATAATTAAGGGCTTGGACAAGAACTACGCTTATAAGTAAGTGAAGATTTTCCTGAAGATAAATCTTGTTCAAAAATCGCTAAATTTTTTGTTCAAAAGATCCTTTTCCTAATCAGAAATAGGTTCCTGCTTTTTTTGTTTTTGTTATGATGCACTGGATTCAACTTAGTTTTTTGATGGGAGCAAAGAGGCAAAGTAGAGCTGTATGACTTCCGATTAAATTATACTTGCCTGTCTGGGGCATGAATGGCAAACTGCAGGAGTTTCGTCATTTTTTATGCTTTTGACAAGCCAATGCATGCCCTTGGCTAGTTTTTCCGCCCAAATCATGTGCCCTGTTAACAAAACTGCGACATGTGCAGTCTCAGTCTCAGTCTCGCTTTGCCATTGTTTGCGGACCGATTTTAACGTTCCTATGGGGTAGCTACGCAGGCTATAATTTATCCAGGGACTGATGATTTATTGCGAGCTCAAAATTGGCCTTAATTAGTTTAGCCGCTGATATTCGTCCATAATCATTACCAGAGCGTAAGAAGCTAGGGCGCTGAAATGAGCCGGGTCGAGCGATCTAGCTGTGATGCAAGGGTCTGGGTACTACCAAAGAGACAAAACAAGATGGCGGACATTATACTGGACCGTCAGAGAGATTATCTAGCGAACGTTAGCCATTATCCCGTGGCATTCATTCACTGCGAGCAATAGCGAAGGAACAAATTATTTTTTTCTTACGATCGTTTTCTGTTTTGTTCAATTTTCCGCCGCGAACAAATATCAGTATTGAAATATATAGTTTCACCTCCGTGACCTGTATTAAAATTTCGTCACTTGGTAAGAAAATGGCATCACAACTCAGATGATAGCACTGACATCATTTTTAGAGCAATATTATCGGTTCTCTACTTCAGTTTAATATCAAGTCGTGTAATTCATCATCTGCTATGGCATTTATGTTTTGCTGCCCAGTTTCAAGGCCAGATGATCTGTTTTCACTGTTAAGGTTTGGATTTGTTGGTGTACATCAGCATTCTTCTCTAATCACCTTGTTGAGCTATCTCCAATATTGAGCATTACAGTTGGACAGATTGTGAAAACTAAAGTCCGGGTAAATTTGAAATATAATAAAATCATCATTATTTTTTATCTTGTACACTAATACTACTTTGCAATGAAGAATAAGTATGTGAAAAAAATATAATTCACTGCCCTTGAAAAACTAACGAAGAGGTCGCAAGAACAAAAATAATAAGTAGCCCAGCAAATATTTTTGTTTGTAATGAAATGGTCACTGAAAGCTACTGATGCAAGGCATACTGAGGAACTTAAAAGAAACGAAACATTATATTCACGTACAAGTCTTACACTGAAACCAGACACGGCTATATATATATCTTACAGATACAACATAAAACATTTATATAACATACAAATTCGAAAGTATATTGCAAACAAGAAAATTATACAGAATTATGCACAAATGAAATACAAATGGTCTGTAATAGTTATTAAACCATTGAAAAACAAACTTTTTAGTGTGACCAGCAACCCTAGCACACTTGTATACTTCATGTCCAGATGATTCAATTTCATTCTTGGTTAAATTTATTAACTGCATCCAGGCTTAGTCAAACTTGATTCAAAAAATACTTTTCTGTTTCCTTGTCTACAATATATAATATTAAGAGAGAGGATATAATGCTAGAAATATTATACAGCAGTACAATCAAAAGATAAGGCACCTCCAGGATATCGAGTTGGTCCCTACTATTCTTCAGTCATTTTCTTCTACTCTCTATAAGAGTTACACCTGTCCATTAATACAGACATTTTGTGCCAGTCCCAATAGTTTCCATCTGAGAGCTGACTGTAGTTTGTGTAACACCACACTTTTAAGTGTGGTGTTGCACACACAGAGGCTTAAAAGCCTCTGACCACAAAAATACAATGTTACACAGCAGCCTTAATTTATTCTACTCGCGAACAAATTAAGACCTCTTCATGTTCTTCTTAACATTCACGGTATTATAAACTCGTATATCTTCCAGTGTGTGTTCTAGTAGTCTTTTCAGGCCGGGCACTCACTGTTGTCCTGCAAAAAAACATTACAATAACAAATAAACACATCCTATGATTTAATTTTACAGTGGAGTCGTTGTGGGAATTACTACGGCGAGGATCACGGCCGTTTTTCGCGCCATAAAAAAAAGCACAATAGAGCAGAACGAGGGTCTCGATTTGGCGATTTTTGGGTATTTTTAAAAGTTCCAAAATGGTAAAAAGTGTATATACCCCCGATTTTAAAAAAAGTGCATATACAGAGCATTTCGTGAAAAACCGGTCGTGATCCTTTGTTTTTTTACATAATAATCTACTTTGATCTGGAAAATAGTCGAAGCATTTTGCTTCTATACCACCTTTTTACTCCCAATCTACAGAAAACTCTTTAATCAATTTTTGTTGTATTTTTGATAATTGATTGACTGCTTCTTGTTGATTGTCTTTATTATATCGTCTTTTATGATATATTCTTTTTCCATCAATTACTGTGTTTATTGAGAGGTAGTCATTTATCGTGTTATCTTTAATCTGGAATTTTACTCCTAACTTTTCTAATCTCTCTTCAAGCTGTTTTTGATTTTCCATCTCAACCTTAAAATCATTTTTTATCGTTTTCACTTTTTTGATTCCCGTGATATTTAATAATTGATCTCCATATTTTTGCTTGTATTCATTAATATAACTGTTTTCAACCCGTTCCAAAGTCTTTTTGTCTTTACATGGACATTCGCATATTAATTCAATGGTCGGATTATCATTTCGATATTTATATATTGCGCTTTTGGGATTTAATTTATGTTCATTTAATATTTCGTCTAATAATTGTGTCGTTGATCCGATATAATGTTTGTCGTTTAATTCAAATATCACATGATAGATTTTTCCATTTTGATAATCTGCATTGAAGTACGAATTTAATATTATCATTTGATCTTGAGGTCGTTCTCGATAATATCTGTTTATTTTTTGGGGATTTAGATGGATATATTCGATTTTGGTTGTTCGAGATAAAGCTGTATATAATTCTTTGACGTCCATACGATCTGTATCAAAAATATTGTAATTTTCATTTATTTTACCACCTTGATATTTATATACTGTATTACAGAAATTGGGTAGAAATGATTCTCTGAATGTAGTTTTATCAAACCAGATATCATTAACTTTGAAATTTAAATTTCCATCATCATCTTCTGAAATCATGTCAAGTATGAATTCCATCATATTAAATATCTCATGTTTTTTTAGATTTTGGGTTGCAATTAATGGCATTTTGAAACAGACTTTATATTTCTCGATTTGTGATTTATATTTGAAGTTTACCTCATATGCTGGCCAATTTCCAATGAATTCATCACAGCATTTTTTTGTAACTCTTTGACGCGTACTATTTAGCCAACATATATTTTTCATGTAATTACCAAATGGTTGGAATTTATGTTTTAGATTTTTGTATTTTAGGAAATTATTTAACATAACCCGTGTTTCATTATCATTTCTAGCACTTCCTTCAATATATTTCATTTCAATATGTTCTGGACACATTTCAGAGACGGATTTTGATGTGAAGTAATTGTGGCGTATTGATTTTACACGATTGATTGGTTCACATTGATTTGTATCTCCACTCATGATTATTGTGATTCCATGTTTAGTAAAAGCTTGATATAACATTGTGATGTAGTGATTTGGAGTCATTGAGTATTCATTAACAAACACAATTTTATCCTTCAAATGATCGGAGCCTCGTGTACTATCATAAAAGTAGGATTTAAATGTATGACATATTTTGTTAACTTGTTCGGCTGACATGTGATAACTATTTTTGAGAATATTTTTGATGTTAACAATGGCTTTATTTGTATGACTGAATACAATACATTTATGCCGATTTTCATATATCAATTGACTAAGTTGCCATGATTTACCACAACCTGCTTGTCCGTAATATATTTTTCCAGTTTTGCTAATTGTATCTGTAAAACATTTATAGTCTAGATTTTCGCGAAAATGTTTGTCGAAGTAATTTGGCTGAGAATCTGTCATATAGGCTTTGCCAACATTTTTGACTTGAAATTTTACTTCAGATTTATGTTTATATTTGTATTGTGGATTGGTCATGAAAAAGCCATCCGTATTGATGCTATATAATTCAGATTGTTCAGTCCAATTTTTATTCAAAAGTTGGAAACATTGAAGTATTGATTGTGAAATTATAAAGCGGTTGATACTTGTGTGGTCAGATAATATTCTGTCAATCTTTTGTTCACGAATCAGATATATATTTTCATAATTATCAATCGTGATATTTTTGCCATTAATCAAACCATGAGTCCATATATTCTGAGCGGTTTCGAGATCTTGACATGTAAAACCATAATTAGTACGATTATATTTGCGTCCTAAATCACCAATAAATGAGTTAGCCATCTTTTTGGCTTGAGCTTCAGGAAATGTTTTAAATATATGAATCAGGAAATCTTTGAAGGTATCACCTTTCAATCCATGGCGGGCAATTAATTTGTACTTAATATTTGAGACAGGCATTTTACATTCATAAACAAGGAAATCGATGAGAGAAGTATGATAGAAGCCATTTGGAAATTTTATTTCTTGACCGAATTTTTTGATTGTGAATGTGTCAATATAGAATTCTCCATTTTGGTTTAATTCGGGGTAATATATACCAATGTCATTATCCATCTCCTCTTTTCCTTGAAACTTGTCAATTGTATCATGGATCGTATATATCGAAAGTGTTTGACTATTTTGTATCAGAATGCTTGGGAATTGTTTGCAAATATCAATATTGCTCAAATTAGTGGGCGGATCTTCAAAACTGCACCATTGAAACGCTTGAGGGTAATATCTATCTAATATTTCCCTTGTCTTATTATTTTAGCTACATTCAGGCACAAAACCGACCATTACTCTAAACAATGAATTGGCTATTGCAGTATAGCTCTGGTTTGCCCACATAAAATCGTGGACTGGATATATATTATACAATTTATCACATATTTGTTTACGAATATCGTATTCATTATTTTCAACATACATATTATTATTGTGATCGAGAAATCCATCGAGTTTACCATTATTATTGAAATGCATGTACTCAACATAATAACCCGAACTTTGCATATATCGACTGATAGCTCTTCTGACATCAAAATCTTCGGGACAAACAATGATATGATTCTCGGTTTCCGGAGTCAGATTATCGTACATGGTAAATTTATCATGTCGTCTTGTCCATTTTAATTCAGACATATATTCAAATTAATTGTACCAAATTGATTTTTTGATGAAGCTACTTTTTTTAATTCTGGATCGCTTATTGGGTGGATATGATGATCTTTTACAAAGAATATGAGAACAACATCCGGAGCATGACTGATATAACTCATAAATTTGGTATAAGTTGCAGTATAAGCATGAACAGATATATTGGATGGATGATGCTCTTTGACCCAATTAATAATTTCCTGAGTTGACATAAATGGTCTTGAAGTACTATAATCAGCTAATTCATCTGCTAGTGACTCATATGTATACTTTTTAAGTCCATGTTTACCTTTGATTTCAGACCAGATATAATCAATAACACAGGTGTAATCATCACGAACCTTTAATTTTTTTCGATTATGGAGGAAGAATGATTCTAATTTTAATCATCCCATTTTATGATCTTTGAAGAAGCTCTTTTTATGAGTAATAATTTTAGCTCCAACTTCTTCGATCGTTTGAGTAGACAGAATTGAAAATCCATTTGTTAGTAATATGTAAATGAATAATTTGTACATATCACTTTTTGTCAATTTTGGGATACTGATATGAAATGGACCCCACTCCTTTGATTCTAACTCCGATGCGCTACCAATTGTATATGTTACTTCAGCTAAGACTGTAATTTGTATCTTTGTCTTTTTTCCAGGCATTGTTTTTAATCGTCTTTCAAATAGTTCGGCAAACGTCAATTTTAATTTACCAGGAGCAGATGTCATATTTAATTCCTCATCTCTCATTTGAGCTATCGATACAATTTTTTTTGGGTAATTAAGTACTTTACCGGATGATGACAATATTTGTGATAGTTTTTTAGATGGTTTAATTGTGATAGATTTGACTGGTTTGGATTTTGGCAAGGGTTTACTTTTTTCCTGTGTAACAAGATTTTGGGCATAAGCAAGCAATTCTTGAGGCGATAACTTATTCAGATCAATTTTTGTACTCATTACTATATTATTTTTAGATAATAATTCTTTAAACCCTAATGCGTTTTAATGTATATTGAAAAAATCATCGTGCCCCGAAAATCGAGGCGTAATGATTGAGAAAAAACTATATATTTTTTATTCGGTCAATTTATTTAATATGTTTTGAATGTTAACGTTTTTAATATGTTTTGAGGATCTATTATGTGTGTATCTACTTTTATTTAACAATTGGAAATTACAGGTTGAGCATAAATATTGTTTATTTCCATAACGTAGATTAGCTTCGTATATTTTTTGCTTTCCATTGTAAGTTTGATGATATCTTGCTATACACTCATAAATTTTTTGCTTGCCATTTTCTGTATTATAATAATTTTTGTTGGATACTCTTTTTGATTCTTTGTGATGAGGTGTTTCAAATATGCTCATTACTATATTACATGTAGATAAAATTTTTAAATGGCTTACTTACTATCATCAATAAAGTCAGATGTATAGCTATCATCACCATGAGGATGGAATACATAGTTATGCTTACGGCCATATCAAATAAAAAATTAACAAAACTGGTGGCCACGAGACCTTCTCAGGAGGACTTCCCCATTTTCCCATACCCCCTCCCCATTCCCCCCATTCCCCCCATTCCCCCCAGTCCCTCCTGAGAAGGTTTTATTCTTATTACCCATAGGCCGGCCATTTACAGGGACTTATAGGCCAACCATTTACAGGGCTTTTCCAAATTTCATCTCGTTTCATCTCATCTCATCTCATTTCATTTCATTTCATTTCATTTTATTTTTGTTTGTTCCCTCTCGAGCTTGAGGGCGAACCAGCACTCCTGTGCACCTCGCTCTGACTTACAGGCATCCTCTTACGAGTGGTCCTCAGTGCAATTACAGCTCTACTCAAAGCCCCGACACCGTCTACAAGGGAGTTTCCCATTTTCTCATTTATTCCCTTCCAATGTTAATGATGAAGCCGCGGCCTTTTTTTTTTACTTCATCATTAATAAGGGTATCTGGTTACCGGCATTAACAGAGGAGGCCGCGTTTCCCACTGGTAATACTTTCACCAAGATACACTCTAGTACTATTTCAAACTAGCCTTATATATGAGTCCAATTCAATATTCTCAAAAATGTGGGATGTAATTTTTGTCCTCCTCCAATGGGTTTTTCCCTCAGGCAATACGAAGTCTCAGTGGGGGCAAATATTGTATAAAAATAAAAAATCCAAATATAATATAGTAATGTGTGATAAAGAAGTTCACGAGTTATTGATCCAGGAAAGTCATATTAATTGTATCTTTTGTAAACATAGGCACGTTAAACGTGCATCAGCTATTTTGAATGCTTCAGTATAACTTTAATGCTTCAGTGTAACCTTACCAAGAGTGATGAATCTACCTTTTTCGTCCTAAATGTAGACTGGGTTTTTGTGCGAAATTGGGTATTGCCGTATATAAATGAAAACGCGAAACGCTCAGATGCGTCGATCCTCATGCTATATAATATTATTCACTTTCCCCTGCCTTTCCCTGTTACATTTGGTGCAAGTTAAACAGATTATTAAAGTAAAATAAATCTCTACTCACCGAACGTTGATTAGAAGGAAAACTCTAAGGTTTCCTCGGAGTTTCTTAAGCCAAAATGTGACTCATCGAATTCGAGTAGTTAAGAAATACCAGGATTCTTATCATTGTGGTAGATGGTTGCATCATCACAATTCACGAGGTTTTCACGTGCGATTCTACTCAGTGAAACAGTCCTTAACTCCAACAACTTATTTCTTCATGTTTTAAAAGCTATTGCTTCTTAAAAGACAAGAGCCTTTTTTCAAGGCATTGGTTACAAAACGAAACAGGTCTTCATACGTTCAAGTTACTATTATTATTGTGAAAAGCCAAGCTGCATGAGATGTACAGTCACACAACTGGCACGTGAAAGTGTTGGACTTTGCCCCCTTTCGTTGTTCGTACGTGAGGGAATTCGAGTTATCACACGGTAATCTAGTAAACAGAATTATAAAAATAACTCATGCACACAATTTGCACGTGAAGATGTTGGTCTTTGGCCCTTTTACAATTCGTACGTAAAAAAACGCAAATTGCTTACTACAAAATTTTCTCAACGATTTTAAGAAATCACCTCGGCTTCATTACAACATCTGCAATTAAATTATGTTTCATGCCATGTCAATGTTGATAGCCTAACATTTATTAACTTCCAAGAAAATTATGAAACTGCCGAAATATATTTCTGCTCATATCATGTTACTCCACTCAATAAAACAATATCTAATTATTGTGTCAACTAGTTTCTTCCAATTGTATTCCCTAACGCTATTGTTTCTACTTAAGTTACTCATCTTTACTAAATAAAATACGTTTCAATAACTATAATGCTTAGTATGCAGGAAGGATGTATCATGTTGTTCACTTATTATTATTTTTTTGTTTTGCCGGAACGAAAAAAAAAGGTCTGTTGAACTTTGTAAGCGAGAGAATAATATTTTTAAAGCTTGTTTACTGAATTAACAATACTCGGTACAGCTTTAAAAAAATAAGCTGCCTTTCAAACTTGTAAAACCACATTTTATAGGCCGCATACTTTCAAATTAAAGTCCATATCTAAATATCAATTATTGCTTCACTGGAAGTGCTTTGAAAATATATGATCTTTTATACTCTACCTTGAAGCGGGTGAAACACAACTCATAAATACGTACGTTGTACCGTTCGCGATAGCCGAATCGGTCACGAATGTCTTGAAGCAGCATCCACACTAAAATATGAACCCTTAAAAAGCTGCATCACTGTTCACAGCGTTTGAATCATGAAGATATTTTATGTAATGCTTCCAAACACCTGTACCCGTAATAAAAGACGAAAAAATTGTGAAGGATCAAGATGGCGGTCTCAAAGTGCCCTTGTTCGACCTTTACCAATGCCATGTTTAAATAGATGCCAAGATCTCATTGGTTCCTAAGCATCAACTCATAGTACCTTCAACCTTATTGGCTCTTGCAACAAACATCCCAACATACAAAGCCACAAAGGTACATACGCTCACACCAATGACATATGAGCTATTTTTTCAAAATAGCTCAATAAACAGATTCAGGATCCGGGCAAGCCTAAGCGATATTTTTGTTGCGACTCTATAAGACTGATCAAAGACGGGTTTATCGTGTGTAAGAATAGTGGCCAAGTACATGATTATTTAACAGCAGACGAGTATATTGACTTTTATGAAAATAGACATAAAATGAAAAGAAAGTCTGTATACCACAGAAAATATCATATTTTGAATGTCATCAATGATATTGCACACAATAATAATATACAAGTTGGTTATTATAATAGAGAGAAGATTCTGAGAATATTTCGGTTGATTGACCGAGTTATACCGCAAGTCAATAATTTTCGCAGAAGACGGCTTATTAGTGTAAATTTTATTATAAAACAATTATTTGATATTTTAGGAGTAGAATACAAGATTATTCCTATTACTCAGTCAAAAAATACACTACGATATTATGAAAATTGGTGGGAGAGAGTTTATTCTTTAATCAAGGCCGATATTAGCTGTCTGGTTTTGTCAGAATTTAGACAGGAAGTAAGGGAAAGCCCCTAACCGGAAATAGATTTTACTCATTGAGCGAGAGGCCCTGGGGACGAGTTTGTTGTCTCAAACTGTTCGCCATTTTGTTCCACGGTTTCTGTTAGACAGGAGAGGAACTTTGTAGCGTACTGCTTTTCAAATCTGTCACTGTCCCGACTACTATAAGGCCAGTTGACGCCATATTTAATCTTGAAGTGTTTATAGGCCTTTTGATAAACCCAGAACTTGAAATGATAATACTTGTACAATTCTTTGATCTCCTGTATTTCTTCTTTTGTTTTACTTTTGTTGATATGATTAAAGCGAAATATATTCTCCTTTTGACTCATTATGTTATTGGTTTAGACAAATTAGAAAACATAAGAACCGTTTAGTTTTTCTTGCAACATTATTCTATGAAATTCGATAGAATGAAAGTTTGGAGTGTACATTACTCTATAGATTACTGCATCTTCTGAGAATATTCTGAATGTATAGGTACTTTGAGATGCTAAAGCTGAACTTAGTGTTAATGTTCCAGAATAATTTGAGACTGAAGCTTTTACTGTTAGGTCACCCCCTGTACCTTTCTTAGTCAACCAAAACACAACACGTTTACCATTGAAACTATTTAGTAATGTGATAGAAGTCTTGTTACTTGACCCAGTTCTCAGACCATTAGTTTGCAGTGTTAATTTCTTTGTTGTTTTGTAATAAATCAAATGTGGTTTTTCATAAGCTCCATTACTCATAATCGTCTTTATAGTTAGTGATCTGTTCAGCCACAGCTGCATAACAACACAAAGAGTAAAGCTCCTTTTACTGAATAATTCCAAACTTAATGTGGTATTTTGTATCCTCAATCCGCCCTCCCAAATATTGGTAATATCCATCCTAGGAAAATAAATATTAGGTAGGATGCCTGAAACCACGATACCTGATATTCCTATTGTTATTTTATAGTTACTAACATCGCTTAAATCATAAAATTCCTCAAATATTTCCCTATATGCACTATTCTTTGTATGAGGGCTCAATTTTGTCTCCAAATCCTTGACCATTTTCACAGTCGCCGCTGAATTATTCTTAGTTTCATCCGGAGCTATATTTAATATTCTCTTTCTGTTCATATCCAGATCAACATTGTAAACAACTTCAGTCGGCTTAATATCAAATGCTGTATGGTAATCATATGTTTTTTGGGGATCAATAGATGACACTTTTCCAAAAACACCATAAGCAATCATCCAGTTATTTGTCCAATTTTTTGGGTAGGTGTTGAGATCAATACCCGTCTGGGGTATATTAACGTAAAGATCCAGACTGTACAGATTTGCTACAGTTTTTTGAAAGTTGACAATTATTTTGATATAATACATATATGCAGTGTTTCCACCACTATTTGTGTACCGGTGAGAAAACTTTTGTACCGTAAAACCAGCAACTGATACCCCCTTTGACGTGGTTTATCAATTGTAGCAACTGATTTATGCCATAATGGGTAATCCGAATTGAGGATTTCAATACACAGAGTATAATCTTTATCTTTATCAAGTTGATAACAATTGATTCCCATTTTATAAGAGTATCCTCCTTGCTTATCTTTTATAATGGTTGTATATAGAACCTTGTGGTTGTATTGATGGTAGTTACCATCTTGGGGCATTAAATTATCAATTTTAGTAATGTCAAAACTATCGGTGTTATTCGGTTGGAGATCAGTCCATGCTAATCTATTAGTCATTAGGTATTTGAATTCATTATTGTAATGGCTGGGTTTAACATGTGATTTTTCTAAATACTGCATATTGATAGCATCAGTAGCATCAGTCGGGTCTCCAAGATTAATAATCTTGACCATATTGAATTGGTGGTAAACATATGGATTAGTAATGTGTACAAAAAATGCATTTCCAGTGTTCCGGTTTATTGCTTGATATTGTGAAGTAAGGATTTTGTTATTTAATATTATATGACCAGTCATAGTGCCACCGGACAGTTTCAAATAATTATCATCTATGTATTTTTGTTAACCCCATCTTTATCATCAGTTGGTTTGGCAAGATGAGTGATTTTATTATTGGACATATTTAGTGGTCCTGCCATAACTCCACTGGATTTATCCAGGAATTTATTTTCTGACCATATTTTTGTAGCTGGTTGATTATCACCATCTGGTTGTGCTACATTATAAATCCTATTGCTATTCATATCCAAATTGCCGGTCATTAATCCACCAGAAAGTGATAGTTTAGTATCAAGTTGCTGTTTTGTTACAGCGTCAAGAAAACTAGTTCCTTTAGCCATACCTTTTAGTTGTTTCCCTAACATATTATAATCCCCCTTGATGTGAGACTAAATCCAACACCTTGATCACCTTTTGGACCTTGGTTACCCTGATCACCTTTGGGTCCTTGAATACCCTGATCACCAGCGGGGCCAGACGGGCCAGGCGGGCCAGGAGGTCCTTTAGGGCCAGTAATACCGCGTTTTCCTTTTGAGTATGATTGATTACAATTAGGTTGCTGATTAAATATTCCCATTTTATAATAATATATTAGATACTTTCATCCCTTACACAAAATCCATTTGCTTTTAACAGCTTGGCTTCTTCATTAGTAATTGGATCATCCATCCCAATAACTCTGCCAATAATCCGAGCTTGTTCTAAAGATTCATGTTTGTGATTAAGAAGTTCATATAGACAACCCTCTGATAGATTTTCAAATAATTCAGCAATCATTCTACCATATTTGACATCTTCAATTTCTAGATATACTTCAATATAAATAGATTATATTAATTTGGTAAGCTGCTCTCTTTGCTCGTAGGTTATTTCATTTGGTTGGATAATTTGTCCAAGAATTGAACCAAGAGCCCGTTTCATATCTAGTATATCTTTCAATATTACAGGATGGAGGTCATACAGCAATTCAGTTGCCATTAGAGCATATTGGTGACTTTTAAATTTCAAATGTACCTTCATATGTTATTGGTTATATAATTATCTACCAGAGGAAGGATAATACATTTTATTAAAAACTGAATCATTGGATAATGCAATTCTAGCATTTTGATTGGCTTAGCCGTTATGGTATATGAGCTAATATACCATGTTCTCCATATATGGTCGGTGTACGCGTCAGTTTAAAATTGGAAGCTAGCTGAGATTTTTTTTCGCGAAGGATAGAACGGCGTGCGAAGCAAATCGTTTTAATTCATTTCTTAGAATACTAGAAATGCAATTTCAACGAAAGAAAAAGGACAAAAACAAACAAAAAAGCCACAAGAGCTTGTTTGAAAGTTTGTCGAAAAACACATGAAAACACATGGAACTAAAGTACCTTGACCAGCTACGAAAGAAGACAAGTGTTGATTCTTCATGATCGCGAAGCCATTCGCCAATCGAGTCACTCGCCGATAGATAACTGCGGCTTGTTTATCCGACATCAAGAATATAAATCACAAGTAACCAGCTACAAATACAGGCTATGCTGCCATTCACTAGAGCAATCGAGGCGGCAGTATAGCTTCTTTTCTCGTTCAGCAAAACCAGCTTGTGGCTTCAAACAACTTCATAACAAGCGACCGAGGTAATACCGGTAGTTTTTTTCCGTTGTTCTTACTTTTATAACTGCACCGAAAATCCAAATTCATAGTAATTTCGACGGCTGTCACTTAAAAATTCCTTTCCTTCACATTATCTGCCAGGTTTTTTAAGCTGTTCTGCTGTGTAAAATCGTAGAATCACGATGAGTTTTTAAAAAAACTAATGTTCATCGCACAGTGTTTTGATTTTTCATTCATGCAGTCTAGGCGGCCGTCTAGGCGAGCCCGTTCGCGCGTTGACAGTTTTGATAGACGTGTGACATGTCAATAGCGGAAGTCCCTTGTCTTTTCCGGTTTGTTCTAGTCGGGGCGATTCAACGAGATTTTGTGGGCGTTTTTAAAAAAACAATTATTCCACTTGGGCTTGTTGGATATGAAATGATTATAGCCAACTCGGCGCTATGCGCCTCGTTGGCTATCTATCATCTCATATCCAACGCGCCCTCGTGGAATAATTGTTAAATATATTCCCAAAAAAGTTTCTTTTGACAGTCTTCATTGGTTTGTCAACATACAGGAATGAGTATGGTTGTTTTGTTGCTTTAATATATTGATCCTTTGTTACATTCAACTCTCTAGAAATCATATTTCTCTCATTACCGCTAGGGAAATCATAAATTACATAATGACTGCAGTTTAGTCTGATATCTTTTGGTGTTTTACAAAATGATTGTGAAAGGTAAATAACACTACCGTTCTTATGACGGCCTTGAATGAAATAATCGATAAACGGCTTTTGGTTTTTATCACAAATGAAGTCATCAAATATTACAATTTTCTGGCATCGCTCTCCAGACCTATTGACAGGTTTAATGTCATCATTATTGCAATGTATTATGTCATATCCAGCCTGGCTACTAATGTCATTCATTGTTTCTATCATGTGTCGATACTTTTCCTGTTCCAGATTTTTACCGTATAAATGGATCTGATCATAATAGACTAATGGTTTCATAAGGATGTGATAAAGTAAGTTTGTTTTGCCTGACCCTGAATTGCCACATATTAGCATCCGGAAATTGGATTTTGGCATATACTTATACAGTTGTTTGAAGTTTGTATTTTAATCTTCATTGACATTATAATTTGGAATATCCATATACTATTATGTTAGATAATTTAAGATAAGTTCAGATAAGTTGAGATAAGTTTTATATAACACAATAGTATAATGGATATTGAAAGATTTAAGAGACTCAGTATTCCTAAAATTGAAGCGGGAAAAATGACTGAAGTTGTTAGGGATGTTATAGAAGAAGTTCGAACTAATAAGCAGAATGTTTACGAAAAGACGTCTGAAGACCTGAAACCTCCAACAGAAACGTTTGATAAGGAGATAGAGGAGATCAGTAAATTGAGAGAAGATGTCAATAAACAAGTTATCCCCATGGTGAACAAGTTGAAAGATTAGCATTACCAGGCCCAAGTGGTGAGGTGGCACCCAAAATGATAGCTGATATGAATAAAGGATTTACTCAAGAAGAACTGGCATTTATACAAAACCAGGAATTGCCGTTACCAGCTGACATTTTTTTGCAAACCTTAAAACAGCCAAATTATGCGAAACAAATTCTGGATAAATCCGGTAAAATAAATAAGAAACTGGGTCAGAAAAAAGCCCATTTGAGCACAACAAAAGCTAACAGGAAGAAAAATAAGGATGAAATTGGCGAGTATACTGAAGGAATTGATATCATAAGAAAGTACAGACAAAGAAGTGGTATTGTAGAGGAAGGCGCAAAAACATTGAAAGTTGGTCAGGGTATTTATACACAAAAAAAGAGAAATGCCTATAAGATTAACCCTAATACTGGTGTATATGGAAATGTAAGAATTGACGTGCCCAAACTTTATGGCCAGCTTAAACTAATTGCTCATAAGAAAGGTAAAAAAGTGTATAATAAGCAAGTGGACTTTGATACCCTTGATCTGCTCACAAAGCGGTTCAATAGTAAAAAGAAATATTCACCATTATCAAAAATGGTATTTGATGACCTGAACAGGGCAAGTGATATTCCAATTCACCAAACAAGTAATAAATTCAAAAAAATCGGTTCAGGTGTTGTTTATTATAATAATCCAACTGACCTACTGGACAGATTGGAATTGTTAGGTGGATCAATACTAGCTGGAAATAATGGTGTGAAAAATGAATTTTCCAAAATTGCTCACACCCTGAACAAATTAGGTGTTCTAAATAACAACCAGCTTAATAGTCTGTTGAAGGAATATGTAATCTAATAATATAAATGCAAGAAAGAGCAATCCATATTTCATTTGTTAATAGTCAGAAAATCGGACAGAATAAAGCAGAAGATTTCATAATCAAATTTGATCCAGTGTTAAAACTCCAAAATAACATGACACATGAAATAGCCTTGGATAAGGCCACAATGACTTACAGTTGGCACAATATTTCAGATCAGTATCAAAATAATCAAATAAAATACTCACCTGATGGTGGCAAATCGTGGCCAACCGTCAAATTTGTGGATGGAATGTATACTTACTCAGATCTGAATGACTATCTCCATCAGTACATGAAAAAGAAAGGTCATTTTACCAACGACGATAAAACTGGTGACAAATACCACATTAACCTAACATTCGTATTATCGACATATAAGATTCTCATTCAGATTGACAACAATTACCAACTGGATCTGAGAAATAGTAAATTTGGAGAGATGATTGGGTTCACAGGAAAGATTGTCAATAAAACAGAATATGGGACAATTCTTCCCAATATCACAAATTCCATTGATATGATCTATATCAATACCGATGCCATTACGAACAGCATATTGAATGGTGTTAATACTAATACGTTAGCCGTCATTCCAACTGACAATTTGACAAGAAGTTTCCCATTCACATTTGAACCCAGAAGACTATTGTTTAATGAAGTTTCCCAACTTAATATTTCACAAATGAGGTTTTATATCACAGACTCACTGGGGCGACCAATTGGACTAAATAAGATTGACTGGTTTATGACATTGATATTGCGATCCAAACCAGCATAATATCTAACCTAATAATATACAATGAGACAATCAGAATTCAAGAAAAGTTATGATGTTAAAACGGGGAGATATGTTAAGAAGCATATTTATGGAAAAGGTGTTGTTACCGATGTTTTCAAAACGATTGGTAAAAAGCTATTTGGAAAGATGATGAAAGAGGCTGCTAAAACAGCAACCAAAAAGGCTGTTCAGAAAGCTGCTACCAAAACTGGTGAATATGCTGGCGAAAAAGCGGACGACAAAATTATTCAGTTATTAAGCAAAAAGAATAAAAAGGCACCGGTAGCAGCATCATCAGTAGCGACATCGCCAACAGAAAATCCACAATCAAGAGAGCTAAGCGATTACGAGATTAATCAGAGGGTGAATCAATTATTATCCCGGAGGTCAGATGAGAAGGTTTATGTAATCTATTAATATAATGAATTCTTTTAGAGATCCAAAATATGTTGAACGATATGAAGATGTTATTTTTGACCTAGAAACAGCACTAAATACAACTGTCGCCAATAATGCTCACCAAAAGAAAGATGGCTATAGGTTTGTTGTTGATAACAGCGGAGAGGTTACACCATTTGACTGGTATAATGCTCGTATCAGTCTTGATTTTAAAGTAGTCTTACTGGCTAATGGAGGCAATCTTGCAGTAGCAGATCATAATGGTATTGTGAATGGGTCATACTCATTTTTGAAACATTTTGATATTAAGTTGAATGGCAAGAAAGTGTACGATTGTAATGACGCAAGTCATGCGGTTAATGTTAAAAACTTACTTGACTACAGTCCGGCTTACGCCAGCAAGACAGCAAGTAATGAGTTTTTCTTCCTTGATACATCCAGAAATGCGGAAGAGCGGGAATTTGAAGTTAGTGACACAAATCAGTAGAAGAGCAGCTTACAATAAGGGTTTTTCCCTTCGAAAAGCACTTTTGGGAGTCTCATCTACAGTAAATACAGAAATACCACTGAATAGATACTCGTTTTTCGAAATGTTAGAAGATGAGCTGTTACCTAATACAAGAGTTGAGATGAATTTTGAGATTGAGTCAGATGGTAATCTAATTTGGCAAGCCGGGGCTGATTGCAGAGTGGTTATCACTAGGATGCAATTATATGTTCCACGGATAACCTTAAACAGTGAGGGCCAATCATCCTATATGAGCCAATACCTTAAAAATCATAAGTGGACTTATTTGAGAGAGAATATTGAAAGATCAAATAGTAGCCAGCAGAGAGCTGGGCATTTCAGAAACTCTTCTGGTATTTCAAAACCCCGACACGTGTTTGTATTCATAATCAATGATGCGAATATCGATGCCCAGACACAGAACCCATTCTTGTACAACACATTCTCTGTATCAACTGACCCAAGAACCTTATCCAATTGTCACCTGGAAGTCGGAAACGGTAACGAATATCCCGAGATACATTACACACCAACTACTGATATGACTAGAGTCTTCAGGGATGTGTTGAAATATGTTCACAAAAATAATGAATACGGTGAAGGGTCATTACTCAATAAATCCAATTTCAGTACCCTGTTTCCATTCTTATATTTCGACTTAACAAAACAGAAAATGGACATTAAGGATGGCACCACAAAACTGACTTTCAAATATGAGCTATCTGGAACAACGGCGGCAGCCTACTCAATTTACGCATTAACATTATATGAGCAAGATGTTGAGCTAATAAGGAAAGAAGAAGGTAAAATAATACTCAGATCGTAAATTGAATATGGTTAAAATTATGTAACATATATTATATTTAAGTAATGACAAAATATTATCCTTATGGTGTGTCACTTAGTAAAGGACAATCGGAAAAGCTTTCGAGAGCTTACAATAATAACTCAGCAATAACCATCAGATTAGCCAAAAATGAGTTATCCGGTCCACACGAATTAATGCTCACAAAAACTCAGATCAATAAGCTGAGAAAAGCAATGAGCCAGGGTACAGGATCGGATATCAAAATATCAAAAACACAAATCAGAAAGGCTGTTAGACAGGGTGGTAGTTTGTGGGGTCATTAATCAGTTTAGGAAGTAAGTTGCTACCTATGGCCATGCCAATAGTCAAAAAGGCTGCCGCTCCACTTGTAACAGGAGCGTTATCGGGATTAGCCAGTCTCGGTGTGGATAAAATATTCGGAAAAGGTCAACGAGGAGGTTTTCTTATTCCAATGGACAAAATAGCGCAATTGGTTGCATACAAACATTTACTGACCACGGGGCAGAAAAAGGATATTCTTAAGTCTCTCCAAACTGGCAACGGATTAGTTATCCGGCCAACTAAAACACAGAGCGGTGGATTCTTAGGAACTCTATTGGCTAGTATAGGAGTCCCCCTGTTGCTAAACGCATTAACGGGAAAAGGACTACAGGCTGCCAGAACCGGTTACGCTAATACAACATCTGTTTATGTTCCCGATACAACTAATGGCCACGGAATGTATAATCCGTATCCCTACATGTCACCACCTTTCTTTGGAACATGGGAAAACCCAGTTGGTGCGGGAGTAAAACAAAAAGAAAGGGAAAGGGACTGCTGCTCGGCAAAAACAACCCATTCAATTCAATCCCAGTTCTAGGAACAATACTATAAGATTCATAAATAAACCGTTATCAAATATTGATTTGTTACAATGGGTTATACAATTAGGAATAAAATATTTCTGAGGTATCTACAGCCGCGATAATTTACCAAATAAAATACACAAATTGGAAACAGGAATAACTAATTTAGATGATTCAATGGGCGTGGCAGTCATTGGATTTGTTATAGAAATGTGGATAAGCAATATTGCGAGTATTTTGATCCGTTTGGATTGATCATGCCCAATGAAATCAAAAATTATCTGAAAACAAGCGGTAAAAAAATGGTGTACTCATCAGATGAAATACAAGAAAGAGACTGTTTTGTGTGGTTATTGATGCTTATATTACCTTCTGGAGAGATAAAAGGGTAGATCATTATTAGACGTTATACACAACCCCAAATTCAGTTTCACAAATCAAATGATAAATCACCAATTTCTGATAAACTATTTTATGTAATCCATATATATAAGATGACTGAAAAGTTCTGTGTTTATTGTCAAGAAGTTACTCCACATTATGTGAATCAATATGGATGTTTCGAGTGCTGCAACTGTGAGCCCTTGAATGAGAGTGATTATGAGTCAAATAGCAGCCAAGAAACTTATGTTCCAGATAGTGATTAGACAATAATTATATAACATAACTATATAATAATGGTAAAATCTTATTGTGTTAAACAGAAGAAGCAAACAGAATGTGTAGAACCTTCGGGTTATAAAACTGCCAAAAATGGTAGACTTATGTTTTGGTGCACTTGTGCTGAATGCGGAATAAAAAAGTTTAAGTTTGTCAAGAGGGGAAACTAGATCAGCCTGTCCTAGGGGCAGGCGTAATAGACACAGTAGCTGGTACTGCTCTTGATGCGTATGTACATCACGGGCTTCCATGGATGGGTAAAAAAGCAGTTGAGATGGGGAGATATTACGGGTCAGAAGCGCTCAGAAACCCTAAATTACAGAAAAAAGCTATAGATTATGCTTTAGACAAATTAAATCCAATGATCCAGAATGTCGGTTCTCAAGCTCTTAACCAATTATCAACCAAAATACGACCAAAGAAAAACTACAAAACAAACAGAAAAGATCTTGATGGAGGTGCTTTGGATATTGACAAGGCCATTGGAAAATTACCAAGATCCGCAGGCGGATGGACCTTACCAGGGCATAAATATACAGGTGCTTATAATGATTTAGTAAGATACAATAAGATACAATCCAGAAACTGGTGAAATATTAGAAATTTATGATCAACCAACTGGGCCAACCGATGCAGTGGCCATGCAGCATGATATTGATTTTAGTGTTTGTGGTGATAACCGAAAGTGCAAAAATAAAGCTGACCGTAAAATGGTAAAATCGTTAGATGCCTTTCCTTATAGTGAACGACAGTGGGGTCACTGGTTAGCTAGAAATCTAATAAACACAAAACAAAAACTCGGTCTTGGTTTAAACTAGAAAAGCCGTCGGCTATCAGTTGGCAACAACAATCAGCGGATGAATTACATAAACCAATAAAACGCAACTTTACTCGGCGGCGTGTTATTACAACCGGTATTGACAAAATTTGGTGCTCAGATCTGGTTGAGATGCAACAGTTCATGCAAATGGAACAAGGGTTATAGATATCTTCTCATGGTTCTAGATCTATTCTCCAAATATGGCTGGATTGTCCCACTGAAGGATAAGAAAGGGGAACCTGTCACAGAAGCATTTAAAACCATCTTCAAAGAGGGCCGTAAACCACAATATCTTTGGACTGATAAGGGGAAAGAATATTATAACAAAAATATGAAAGAACTGTTAGAAAAGAATAACATAACACTATACTCAACCCAAAATAAGGAAAAATCTAGTGTATGTGAAAGATGGAACCGTACAATTAAAACCAAAATGTGGAAGCAGTTTACTGTCCAGGGTAATACCGTATATTTAGACATACTGCCAAAAATATTGGAGCAGTATAATAACACCAAACACAGTTCCATTAAAATGACTCCTGTAGAAGCTAGTAAGAAGAAAAATGAAAGTGCCGTATATTACAATCTGTATGGTGATATGAAGCAGTCGTCATCTAAGCCCAAATTCAAGATTGGTGATAAAGTTAGGATAAGTAAGTACAAGAGAAAGGTGTTCGATAAAGGGTACACACCTAATTGGACAGAAGAGATATTCCTGATCAATAAAATCCAATCAACAAATCCAATCACCTATAGATTAAAAGATCTCAATAATGAGGAAATACAAGGCAGCTTTTATGAGCCAGAATTACTACTAGCAAAACAGGATGTATTTCGCGTTGAAAAGGTCATTCGGAGGGATTATAAGAAGGAACAAGCTCTTGTAAAATGGTTGGGCTATAGTGACGACTTTAATAGTTGGATTCCACTGAGCAGCTTATCTAACTAATAGTATATATAGACGATCATATAAGAAAGCTTGATACTAAAATCCAGAGTAAGGAAACCGAGCTTAATGCACTATTCACTGTTTTCCAAAAACTGGAGGAAGAAATTGCGACATTTTACCACAAAAAATTAATCTCCAAAAAACTGGAAACAGTAGAAATGTCATTAACCGGCGTCATAGGTGCAATCTTTGAAACAGAGTAAGAGGGGGAGAATGAGTAAACTATTGTCACAAACTAAAAACAAGTCAGTATCTTTTTAATACACCTTTTTTACATTGCATAATTATATACAATATATATATGGAAGATTATATCCGTCTTTTAGCTAAACAACAATCTCTATCAGGAGGCACTAGTTTGATATTTATGTATATTCCTCCAAATGGTATGTTATGTATATTCCTCCAAACCAGTGAATTGGGCCTTGTCTCAAATATTAAATCAAAAGTCGTACAAAAGCACACGAAAACCGCTCTAAAATCAGCATTATAGCAATTAAACCAGCTAAAAGAACCAAGAATTTCATGCCGTGGGTTATTACTACTATCTGGCATCATAAAAAATACGTGTGAAGGATACAAAGGATCAGTACTCATTGAGCCTGAGCAAGCAATAGAAAAAGCCGATTATAAATGCGGCAAGAGCTTTTATTTAGATCCTATTTTAGATACTTATAAAAAAAAAATAATTGAAAATCCTATAGTCGACAAAATATTGGATATGATTGCAAAAGCAAATATAGATAGGTTGGATTTTAGATTAAAAAAAATAACCAATAATCATTCTCATGTTGTATTCATAAATGAGGACAAATATCAAAAATATAACCCAGATCCTTGCTCAAAAACCAAAATAATATATAGTCAAAAGCTATTTCAGTATGGCGATATGGTTGGGTTACGATATTATTAGACAATAGATTGGGAGTAAAAAGGTGGTATACAAGCAAAATGCTTCAACTACTTCCCAGATCAAAGTAGATTATTATGTAAAAAAACAAAGGATCACGACCGGTTTTTCACGAAATGCTCTGTATATGCACTTTTTTTGAAATCGGGGCTATATACACTTTTTACCATTTTGGAACTTTTAAAAATACCCAAAAATCGCCAAATCGAGACCCTCGTTCTGCTCTATTGTGCTTTTTTTATGGCGCGAAAAACGGCCGTGATCCATGCCGTAGTGGAATTTGAAAGCAGATTCTGTTTCTGTGCAATACAACCTTTAGATTTATACCGCAGTGAAGCAGAATTTGTTGTTGTTTATGTAAAGACTGGGTCACACGAGATCATTCGAATGTAATTTTCTAGTAGAACTTTAAAAATAGTCAGGACCTTGTTGGATCACGGTTCTGTAACTAAAAAAATATTTACCATCTTAGTGTATATTAAGAAAAGAAAAATTGCTAAATTGGGCAACTGAAATCTTCTATTTTACTAACAAGCAAAACACCAACGTACAAAACAAGAACCTTGCTATCGCCATTATGAAGTCGTCACTTCAGAAGTAAAAAAACCTTAAAGGTTCATAAAAGTTCACGGTAAAAATTTGCATGCACAAACAAAATTTATAAAACCATTACATATTTTTTTTTGTAGCCGTTTATTATCATTTTGTTTTGACTGGCAAGATAAAACGTGACCTTCAACCTGTAATATTCGATAGGCCATTTTGACAGTACATAAACATAAAAGGCCAAAAAACACCTTAACTTAGAAGACTAACTATAAAATATCACCTAAATATTTTCTGTATATCGCATAGAAATACGCCAAATATCAAATCTATTTATAGATCGCAGCGATCTAAAGATATAAAGCAATAAATCCGAACCTACCTCCAGCTAGACGGCGCCATTTTTCTTGCCATGAGAGCGGATCGAGAGCGGAAAGGTCAGCTAGTTCCAGTCCTACTCCGCATCACAGCTGAACCAGAGGGCGCGTATGAGCGTTTCAACGCCCACGAGGGAAGGGTGTAATGTAATTTACATACAATAGGCGACGCATCGGTGTCGCGTTACAGGCGACCGTTGAAAATATGAGCGACTTTGTATAAGAAATATATTACTGAGATGACTTCCTTGTAATCATGCTCCTATCTCCAATCATGTTCTCAACATCTGCATTTATAGTGAGCTGAACCTTTTCTCTCTGACCTTGCATTTTATTTAATCTGTTAGCAAACAGATTCTGAAATGTGGTATCTGGAGAAAATCTAGATGCTGATGCTTTGTTTAATTCATCCTTCCTCATATTTGTTATTGATACAAGCATCATTTTATAAGTCATGACTGATCCATTCTTACAAGCAAGATTCTCGTAAAACTTAATTCTATCTTTCACAATACTATTATTAGCTAGCTCGGTCAGTGACTTGATTTTAGATTTTGATGATGGTAGCAATTTTGCTGGCTGCCTGATTTATTGTTCGATCTTGTTTGCTGCCAGCTGAACTTATGATCTATGGCTAGCTAATTTTGCTGGTCGTCTGATTGATTGCTCTAATTTCTTTGCTACTAATTCGGTCAGTGACTTCGGATTTGATAACTTGACAGATTCTACTGTCCTTTTTGGCTTGACAGATGTTACTATCCTTGGCTTAGCGGTACTCCCGGCTCCTAATATTCGCATTATTTATTTTACTTCATCGCTCCCAATTCGGTCCTTGGTCAGATATCTTACACCAGCCGACATTTTATTCTTATTATTATTGATCCCCATGGGGCCATTGATACATATAGTATCTGTAGCTCCATTATTAATAGAGTAGATAAATGTTCATATTTTATAACTTAGCTCATTACTTAATTAATTTAAATTCAATAATCACGATCTACAACTTAATTTAAATACTCGAATGAATACCAATAACCATCAACTTTTGATCTGCCCCTTTTATAACCATACTCTCTATCACAATTTTTTTTTAACAACACCCGTACTAACTCCTAATTCAACCTGTACTGAGTACATGCTAGGAAAATAGTGAACTTCATCAGTCATCAAATTTATGGCTTTTTCAGATTTTTTATTTATATAATTATAGTTAGTAAAACTGTAATCTGTATTATCGGCAGCTTTCTTTTTATTTTCACTCGGGGTCACTTATTGCAGATTGCATAATAGTCTGTTATCAGAACGATTATCATTAATGTGATCAATTTCTAATCCTACTGGTACAAGTCCATTATAGCACTCCCATATGAATCTGTGAACATAATAATTGTTTTTTGTTTTCGCCCTCAGCAATTGTGCACAGCATATATCCACTTCTATGTTTTGCTCCTATATTGATAACCTTCCTCTTAGTATGAATATATTTCCCACATCTAGATCCAGCATACAAATTATAAATTGAGTGTTTCCTAAATAAAATCACCTGCTCATCTTGATTCAACATCTTACTTGCTATAGGCATAATAGTATAAATCGTTATCCCTTTAAGTATCTTTCGTTTTTGCCAATTAATTAGTGAAAATGGGGGAAATGGCTCTCAGTAACAGCAAATATAACGGGTGTGAGATTCCGCCGGCACAGCTATCGTAGTGACACTAACCGAAGAGGACATAGCGTCTTGTTCCAGAGCTTTTCGGAAGCCTAAAAATGCCGAGGAAGAGAGGAAGTTAATTGAAAATGGTACCCCAAAGTCAACTATACCAGTGAAAACGTTTTCGTTAAAAAATTTTTTCTGGAATGGCCGAATGGTAGGTAAACAAAAATCCAGTACTCGAGCCTTGCCTATTCACAACTGGCAAGTCTTGAGTGCAACGCTTGGACACTGCTATAGGCAATATTACCAATGTGTCACTGAACGTTTGGCTGATATAAATTGGTGAAAGAACAAAGTTTAATTTTTGCAATAGTAAATTTACTTCGTGTGTTATTTTGAAAGAACATTAAATTTTCACCCACTGTTTGTTGTGTTAGTTTCTGTGCTGATAATTAATATTTATAGGTCACGTGCAATGAAATAAAATGTCATCCTTATTAGTTTTTTTTGTATAAAGAATACCAATGAGGATGAAATTGTTAAATAAAGAATATAAATGAAGCAAAATACAATCAGCCCCGCACTCCGCTTAGACTGAAATCAAGTGCCGCTCCCAGGCGTTTTAGTTTGACAGTGTTTTACCGGGGTTTAAAACACGAGCACGTGACGGATTTTAGCGGACATGATAGTTTGTTGAGCTCATGAATTATTGATGAGTTTTTGAAGAGTGTCTATTCGAGATATGTATCTCTATAATTCTTATAGTTCCATGTGAAAGTACTGCTAAAGAGGCTTTATTTGAATGGTCACACAACAGGATTTCATCCACAGACTCCAAAGTTAAAACCATCCTTTAGGACTGTATCATTTACGCTGGGAATTGAAGGTTAATAGTTTTATTAAATTTGGGCGAGAATTATCAAAATAGTTTGTCGCTGGGATCTGTTAGCCTAACCACTCGATCACAGTTGTCTACTCCCTGATTCCTGTGTATAAGTTGTTTTCATCTTGCTTAACAAAGAAGGCAGCTTTTGGCATGATGAGAGTCGCTCGCTATAGGCATTACCATTTGTCGCCGAGTGTGATAGTGAGAATAACAGCTCCTAGACCAACCCGACTATTTCAATGTCGGGAGCTCATCACTCCAGGTTGTCCATTGACTTCCTATGAGTATCTTAGTGGGTTATATCTTCAGTATATTTTTCTATTTCTTTTCCTTTAAGAAAAAATGCAGGAACCACTGTTTTGTGATTTCCAACCGGTTCAACTCTCTGTGCTCAAGACTTCCCTTACCTCATCCACTAGTGCTGGAAATCATACTTGGTTCTGCTTTGCTGGTGGTTCTTTTAATTTGTAAAAAACTAACATGCCTTGACGAGCCGTTGTTAATGTACAGCTTCTGTTTCCCTCATCTATTGGCAGATGCAGGATGGTATCGAAAAGTTTGCTTCCTTATGACTGGCAACCCTTTGTTTGATGGAGTTGAACAAGTCCCAAGTTCTGTATGGATAGTCTTAGGGACTTTTTTTATACAAGTAATGGGATGTGCTATCCAGAGCGTACAAACAAAATGCTCAATTCTTGTCGAATTGTTCTGTTGTACGAAGGAAAATTTCCTCTCTTTAGTGGAAGACTTCGAAAAAGGAATAGTAAAGCGACGGCTGAAGGAAGAATTTGAAAAGGTCGGATGCAAAGGAGAACTAGAATTAACCATCACAAATGAAGAGGAGGTGTATGAGACACTGGGTGAGATAAGGTAATTTTACGCTTTTTTCCATTCAAATTTCTTTTTGTCGTTTGATTGCTTCTTTATTTACTAAACAATATATTTGTTCCGTTTTAATTTTATCCTTGGTTTAAATTTTTTTGATTTGGTTTTGGGTATGGTAATCAGAGATCGCGTTAAGGCAGAAATGGTGCATTTTTACGCAAACAAAATGCAAAAAAGCATCATCAAAATTTAATGCGTCCCAGGATGCAGGATATTGACTTGATGAACTCACTTCATTTACTTTGAATCTCGAATAGATTTTGTTGTCAGAGTGACATGTAAAAAAAATTTCGAACAAAGCGAATTCACATCGTGGCTGCCATATTGGATTTAAATAAGCAAAGGGGACTGGAGACGATTAACACTTTCAGTAAACTTGAATCAGCTCCCGCCACGTTTTTTCGTTGTTTGATTGATTGTGCTGGTCGAGTTAACAGTATGACAGTATTTTGCCAGTCACTCTTTCTCATAACAACAACAAAAGTAATTACTTAGGGGAGGGTCACCAAGATTTTGGGACCCACCCAAAATGCTTGGGACCCCAATTTGACCGGACATGTCGGTCCGAGGGGAAAAAATCCTACTGCCATCCCTGGTAATGTAAGATAATGAGTAAAAAAAAAAGGAGCCCAACATATGTAATTATATAATTTATACAACATACAATGACTTGCTCACTAAAATATCCTCATCATCTTAGTTACGTTTATTAGTACCCACGCCATACTAATTGCTGCCCCCACTTTAGAGCTATAAAATCATCTAATCATGCAGGCACACAATGCACATTTACCCCTGGCTCCCCTCCGCCGCCAACTTGAAGAATATTTTTTGCTCGGGTTTTCGCCATATTCACACTGTCGAACTTAATTAGTCGGACTCAATTTATTTTCACGATGCGTAATGGTCTAAAATGCTCGCAAGTAAAAATAAATTTTAGTAATTTATGCGTCAGGTTTGGCACATGAGAAGTTCGGCGTTTGAAACGAAGTCGCTGCACAGTCGAAATTCTTATGTGGGCCACTCGATCTTAACTCATGGGTCGAACCATCCTCGGAGACGCAGGGGCGGTCAATTTGGTCATGAAAAACGGCAGCGGAATTTTTCAAGAACGGGCAGGTGAGCCGCTGGGATGCTACTCTTAACGAACCAGTTCCTCGACTTATTCGAATGCTTGTCTGCGATTGGGCACAGAAAAAATTTCGTGATCTTCTTATACGAAGGAGTTTACCTGCAAACTCGACCGTTTGCCATACCTGTCTGGCTCCTGCAGGAGAGCTTTCTTGGAGAAGAGTTTTCAGTTTTTCAGTGAAAATTAACCCCCAACGTTTACTCTACCAGTTTCACTCTATACATAATTGGTCTTTGACGCGGGAAATAAGAAACTTCTTTAAGATTCCGTCGTGTTGGGCCTGTGCGCTGGTGGCATGATGCATTGCGGCCCTTGGTTAGATTTGCTTGGTTTTTGCCCGCCTCTTGGCCAGTTCAACGGAGTTTAATGGAAGTGACTTCAAAGCTTCGTTGTGGTTTCAACCGCCACCAGCCGCTTTTGGAGAACTTATTGCTGACCCACGTTTTGCCTTTTCTGCCTGCCAATGTTTCACCAGTTACTCCAGAGGTAATTTCTTCGTTAGGGCTCGCGCTGCGTCCATAGCTCTTGGCGAGGTCAGCTAGCGAGGCCGATTTTGTGTTTACGTTTTATTTTTGGAATAGGTATCAACTTTGTTGTTGCGTCTTGTACCCTCTTTTGTTTCGCTCCTTTCCTCCGTTTATTCAATTTCTGCTTTGTTTTTGTCGAGTAGGTTTCTACAGCTAGTCTTGTGTCTTGTCAGTTTTTGATATTTAGCGTTTACCATACTGCACACCTTGCTTAGCGTTTGCTTGTTATTTCTGCCATTACCGTGCTGTTATTTGTCCTTTATCGCATCCTCTTTGTTTGTTTATCGCCTTCTTGCACAGTTGGTACCTGCTTATTAGTGCCATTGTTTCTTACCCGCCTATTTGCGTGCTTTCTTATAGGTTTGATTATTTGCAGGTTTCTTTCTCGTGTTATTATTTTTCAAGGGTGGATTTGCGCTTTTACAACTGGGAGCGGAGAGAGCTGCCGCGTGGACGAGTCTGTTTCGTTAAACTCTGACTTAGTGACCCAGGAAGTCTGCAGAGCAACTGACGGCCTAGAATCCAGCGGTCTGGAGAGCCATAGAGTCGTTTGTGTTGTGTTCAGTTATGATTGCGTGGCCCGGAGAGCCAGCGGCCTGAAGAGCCGATAGCCTGCGTCAGTAGCCAGCGTTTTCCGTGTAAGTGTGTTAAAAAAGAGATCCTAAGAAATAATTTATGTTTAAGCGGCCCGGAGAGCCAGGAACAATTGTGCTATGTTGGATTATGATTGAACGGCCCGGAGAGCCAGCGGTGTGGAGAACTGTAAAATCCGTTTTTGTTGTGTTCAGTTATGATTACGTGGCCCGAAGATCCAACGGCCTGGAGAGCCCATAGCCTGCATAGATGCAGATGCAGAAAACGTTTCCGCCCGATTTTGTAGAGAACCGAAGAGACAATTGTGTTAAGTTGATTTATGATTTAGTGGCCCGGAGAGCCAGAAACAGTTGTGTTATGTTGAATTTTGATTGAGTGGCCTGGAGAGCCAGTGGTCTGGAGAACTCTAGAATCAATTTTTGGTATGTTTATTTATGATTACTTGGCCCGAGGAGTTACTCTTGGAGAGCTGTAGAAACGATTGTACAATGTTGAGTTATGATGGTAGGGGCCTGAAGAGCCCAGGACACAATTGTGTTGTTTTAAGTGGCGATGAAATGCCGGGCCCGGAGATGTAGCGGCCTGGACCTTCGCGGAGACAGTTACTGCTCTTTGTAACGTTAAGAAAGTCCCCTTTGTCTTTGCAGTTTCTATAGTTCATTTACCTATGTTATCGTTCATTTTTGTTTTGGGTTGAGTGTTATCCTTCTCTCCGTTGACCGCGGAAGGACCTCCTCAGTGTCTCAATTCCGGATCTGATTCGGATCCTGGAGTCAACGGTGGGTTGGGTTTCCCTAAAGATTTTTCTGGGTATTCAGTCATAATAAGGGTATGATATGAGGAGCCCATAATCCTGATAATAATGATATATATAATTTACCGACACAGACTCTTCCATTTAGGGTTGTTAAAATTTGATTAGACCTCTAGTGAAATTCATCTTTAAAAATCAGTGGTGGTCCACGGGGGTAGTCCATGGACCGGGTCCACGAAGGGGTCCATGGACTAGGTCCACAGGAATGGTCCATGGACCGGGGGTCCATGTTTTGTATACGTCCCTCTGTAAGTCCGTTAAGACGAACTGGACGAGCAAACGATCGTGTTTATCCTTGCCGTGGATCAAGATAAATACAAGAAGGAATCTAGCCAAATTCTTCAGAAGTTGAGTTTTGTTACGAAACTCCTGGCCATACTGTTGTGATCGTTTATTAAAAACAGCCGCCGCGAACTCGATAGCCGTTTCATTAAAGGTCTTCCCAGTTTTAGCACAAAAAGTATTCAAGAGTCAGCAGCCTCTAAAATAACTCAACAGAAAGGTTAAGTGAGCTGTGAGGAAAGATTCTATCTACGATTCCATCACTCATTGTGGAGTAGCAGTCGTTAATTCTCTTCCGGCCTCTGCCAGCACAATGGCCGCTGATAAGAGGACACTGTAAATCCAAGTAAAAAAATTCCAAGGGCAAACAATTTTAAAAACAACGCAAAAAAGTCTCTATAATCACCATAGAACGATTCATAATCAGTGCCGAACTTTTCCACTTTTGGATATATTTTGTTCCACGAAGCAAAACAAGCAGTCACCCAATCACGGAGCAAATTTGGAGTCACATGACGCGAGGTTTGTTTTCGTGAACTTTCTGTATGACAGTCAATAGGTGAGTCAAGAGTAGTCAAGCATGCACGACAAAAAAAATGCAGATGTGAATGGATGAACCGTTTTCAGAAAAAGAAAAACGTGTCGTTAATATCTGTTTGCATGGACTAAATAGTGATAGAACCAGCCGACCACGCGGAGTTATTTCACCTTGGCCTCGGTGGCCAGGAAGGATATCATGGTTCAGTTTAGGAAAGCGAACTTTGGGAAGACAAAAGTCTGACCATATTTTTTACTGGCCGGGATAAACTGTTTGCAGAAAGAGGAATATAATTTGTTATGCTTTCAAACTTGTCCAATACTCCGACGAATTTATCCATGGCGTTGTTGAATTTTTCATTGTTTTGCTTCGTTCTGTATTGTTATTGTGAAGACAATACAATACAATGCCAGGCATAAATTTGTCGGAGTATTGGACAACCCTCTATCCTTTAGCGAGGATTGACTACTCCAGAAAATACCATAACATACCATAATGCTCTTTCACCAAGAGAAACTGAAAACAATGCTTATGCAAAATTTTGGGGTGACAAACAAAGAGTATTATGGTATGTTATGGTGTTTTCTGGAGTGGTAAATTCCATGTGAAGATAGCGTGACAAAACTTAGCAGGGATTTTATCTCATTCATGGACAAAATAATCACGTAGTTATTCCGATCCAGGCGTTCGGAGAAATCTAAAGAAACCAGAACCTTTATATAAAGGTTATTTAGCTGCAATAAAAAGCTATAACGCTTTAGAAGAGGTCAACCCTCCATGCAGAGCATCTACCCGTCAGAGGAAAACCTTACACGTATTGGAACGAGCAGCATTTTGGCTTGAGGTGAATTCGTGTGGCTTACCGACCTTCACTACTAATGGCTGTCAGCTATTCTTTAAATAGCGCCTAAACGTGTATGCGCGGCACTCTTAAAAAGCACGTTATTTTCTAAGAAAGTGTGTTTCACTTGTCAGTGACAAATGATTGTACCTCTTTTTTTTTTTTTCATCTTTGTTATCCTGATGAGAGTTAACCATGATGAAATAAAGATGTTTTATCACCTAATATTAGTAGTAGCATTATTATTCATACGGCGAAGCTCAGCGTGCAGTAGCCAAAAAATCCTTTACACATAAGTGACTATATAAAATAGAAAGCTTTAGATTCTAAGACAAGGACGACTACGAGAACAAGCTTTTCTCAATACTAAGTAGTGCACACGAGCGAACCCAACGTCATTTTGGCGGGAAAATGTGATGGCCATCGTTATTCGCCTACGAGTTTAATATAGCGAGAATGTCGCAGTGGCGAAAACAAGTTATCAAATGTTAGGAATTATATCATTTAGCGATCGGAGAGGACTTTACCTCCTTCAACAGAGATAAGCGTTCTAACTTTTGTGTTGAACAAAAGTACAATGATTCTTTCAGGTGTGTCTATTTTTAGAGAATAGGCGAGAAAACTTAAAATTAAATGTCGTCCTCGTAGTCGTCCTCGTCGTCGAATCTAAAACTCTCTAATGTTAAAAAGTGCTGAACATCCAGGCATTTTTATTAATGCGTGAAAGGCGGGAAGTTAAGCGCAAGAGGATACAAAACAATAATATTGAATGATAATAAATAAATCGATGACATTTTTGACCCTCGATCCTCAACATATTACCCTCGCCCCTCGACATTCTTCCCTCGACCCTCGACATTTTACCCTCGACCCTCGACCCTCGACCCTCGACAAATACCTACACTCCTTATTTGGTGGACAACGCCGGGAAAAAATGCTTGATGTTGTCCAAAATATAAGCCTCCCAGAAGAAGAAAAAAATCTCGCGGCCCGTCTACCAGAAGTGCGGCCCATCTCCACTTTTCACATGAAACAACTAGAATATCTCGAGAATGTCCAGAGGATTGGGCCAATGTTTTGAAGAAAATAACGACAAACGCATTATCGCAGCGATCACAGTTTATTTTCAACTTGACATTGCTGTCCGTGCACTTGACATTGCTCTTGGAAATCATGCATTGCGCGCGTAACCTACAGATTATTCACTAATCTGTAGGTACAGATTAGTGAATAATCTGTAGGTGACTACAATGTATAATAATGTAAGTTATTGTATCTCAATACAAACTCATAAGTCATAATTATTCATAACAAGTACCCCGAGTCTTCATGAGGGAATCTAAACAGGTTCATCCAACAGCTACTTAAGTTTGATTTTTCTTTTATAAGAACTTCGTTTGTTATAGTGCGACTACTGTAACCGGGACCACCTAGACAAAGTTGACCAATCGGATTACATGAAAATAACAATACATTTCAAGAAAGTTGGTTGTGGGCCAATCAGCAGATCGTGAAAAAACAATAAGTTGCAAGAAGCACAAAATTCAAATATTTATAGAAAACGTTTTTCAAGAAAGCAAAATGTTTCACCAGTCAATGTTTTTCTGTTCGAAACTTTACATATAACACCCAGCAAACATATTTGGTTGGCACAAGCTGTTATTGTGTCATCTCTCTCTTGCCACGCGAGCTGTGATTAAACAATTTTGAAGATCATTATTTGAAGAAATAGATTTTATTTTCCCCTTCATATGTTCAGAGTTAGATCACAGATGACATCAAAATGTTGCAAGTCTTACCACATTTTGACGTCCTTTGTGATCCCATAATTCGAGAGCTTTTGATTCTAAGACGAGGACGACAACAATAACGAGATTTTCTCAACACTAAGTAGTGCGCGCGCGCGAACCAACGTCATTTTGGGGGGGAAAAGTGATAGCCATCGTTATTCTACTTCGAGTTTTAAAGAAAATGTAGTGGCGAAAACAAGTTATCAAATGTTAGGAATTTTATCATTAAGCGATCGGGAGAAGGCTTTACTGCCTTCAACGGAAATAGGCGTACTAACTTTTGTGGTGAAAAACGTACAATGGAGCTTCCCGAGGTGTTTATTTTTAGAGAATTATAGGCGAGAAAACTTAAAACTAAATGTCGTCCTCGTAGTCGTCCTCGTCCTCGAATTTAAAGTTCTCTATTGTACAGACCCACGGGAACATGAACTGATCTATGTGCTTTATACAATGAACGGTGGGAAAGAAAAACGACTCAATTGACTTGTGGCGTACGCGGCTGTTTGATTTGTGCCAGCTACGGCATTTTTGGTCCAATTTTCAAGTCACCGACACTGCTTTTCATATTGGCTTCTACCTTTCTTCTTTATTGTACTTGTTAACAGCTTCTTCAAAACTTCTCCTGAACGTTTCACTTGCTCTAAGTAGAATAATCGCGTGGACATTTTGAACACTGGGAGTATAAGTCTCTCTCTTAGCGAGGACAACCACTTTGAAGATTTGTTTCAGTTGAAGGATTTTCAACTGTTTAAGAACGCTTTACGTTTCGGGTTCTTATTTTTCTTATTATGTGGACAACACAAAGAAAAGAGTCTATTGTAACGTCATTCGTGTATCTTGGGGCAACGACCAATCAAGGTGCGCCTATCATTCACTACATTGTATAACTTCTGTTAAGAAAGTCATGCTTCTTTCCCGCGCGCCCAATTAACCTCACAGATGTTATAAATATCGCAGTTGGGTATCCTCGTTTTTTCCCATTGATTTATCGCCCGCGGGCTTCGGGCTTTGGCGATAAATTAACGGGAAAAAAATCCCTCCGCAACTTACAGTTCGGACCTCGAACTTGGTTAGTAAGAGGTATTTATCCCCTGGTCAACAACAGAAACGAGTTAGAGTTCTTAGACTTAGAGTAACAGGCTCGGTATTTTTGTTTTTAAGAGCACAGATGAGGAAGAGAGAGGGTGAACTACCTGCGGTTACAGATGGTGAGTGTACAACTCCTTCGCATGTCGTACTGGTAGATGCGTGTAACGGTAGCCTGTGTAGCAAGCGCTTCCAGTCGAGTTATTGCGCGAAAGTTGGAGCGAGAGCCAAAAAAAAAAAATGGAAGGGGGAGGGGGAAAGAGGATACGCTTGCCCGCAAACCCCACGATTCTTGAAAACGCCCCTTGATATTTCTCGGTTGTCGTGTAATCAAAAAGTTGCTTTTTAGTACATTTGAGAGACGGAATAATGTTTTAGTTTAATCAATCTCCTAGTAAAAAAAATCCAATATATCTCTACAGTTATTTGTTTTTTGTTGCTGGTGCTGGCAACGCTGAAGCACCATCCCAATAACCTCCTTCTCGCCATATTTTCCTTTTCATTGGTTGTCTCTGTTCTTTGTTTTTTTTTTGTTGAAAGACGTTTGATGAATATGTTTATCAGTTAGGGATAGTGCATTATAGCTAAATGTGTTGTCTTTTCTTCTTTGAAAATTCTAGATCCGAAAAAACAGGATGTTGCTTCCTTAACGGTTTTACCGGAAGGAGAGGATACGGAGGGTGAAATACCAACAGATGGTAAGTGTATAACTTTGTTGTTGTTTGTACAGGTATTAAAATGACGGCGTTGAACAACAACTAACAACTGACTTACCGTCATAACTATAATAACCCGTCCACGACTTTGCCAGTCATGGACCAAACGATTGCAGACCATAAGCAAATGAATGAGCAAACGTAACTTATACACCGTCTTTTGTTGACCACAGTTGGAATTATTGATGTGAAAATGTCCATAACCTCTGTAACCCACAATATTTGGACAACTGCTGAAACTGATCTCTCTAGTTTTTGGCAATTAAGTCAGCATATCTAATGAGGCGATTGGCAACCGAGCTGGCCTGCTTTTTCAGGGTGGCTCGCTTAGGGGAGGTGAGTTTTTGCCTGGTACTACATGATGGGAGGTAGATTGGAACAGGCCAATTTTTGTCGCAAAGATTTTTTTTCGTGACACGCCTAAAGATGAATGACCCAAAGGATTGTCATTATACCTTTCTCCAGCATTCTGTTTGTTTGAATTCAAGTAAATCGCAGATAAATTTCAAACCTTGTATTGGTATTGGAGGAGGTGGAAGATGAGTTCTTTCTAAATCATTTTTCTTCTTTGATTAGTCATCAGTGCTGATTTACGAAATTGTTCAAGACCAGTTTGAACTTTTCTGCGGTTTCTCCACTATTCAGACCGTTTGGAGACAGAATGACTTCTTGATGCCAAATTTTCCCATTTTTTAGGTGTCTTTCACTGTTTTGTTTGTTGGAAGGCGTTTGATAAACATGTGTGACAAGAGGGACAGTCTAGATAAATGTGTTGTGATTTCTTTGAAAATTCTAGATCCAGGAAAAGAAGATGTCGCTCCTCTAACGCCTTCTACAGCTGAACCCGGTGAGTGTGCAATTTTGTCATATTTCTTATTTTTTTTCATGCGTGTAACATCGTTGTTCTTATAATAACTTGTCCAAGTTGTTGGAATCATGGATCAAACGATTGCAGACTATAAGCAATTGAATCAGTGATCAAAAGTTACTCGGATTCCCTTTCGTACTGAATATTCCACTCTGATTAGTTCTGTACATTTTAAGTTTGAGATTTGTCGACGTCATTTTAGAAGTGACATATTCTGAATGATCATTTGATTGATATCCGGCCATACGATAAAAATTTCATTTCAGTGAATTTCAGCCCGGTTTTACATGAGGCGAGCTAGCCTGAGACAAGCCATGTTTTGACACAAAGGT
>OZ037779.1:43145495-43160495 GCA_964035525.1 Porites cylindrica | reverse complement strand
AACGAAATGAAGGTCGGTTTTAGCCCTAAAACAAAAGGCTCAGTTAAGGTGTTTTATACACAGAATGGTATCATGACCGGTGGGTTTTATGAGCCAGTTCAGTTCTTGTTATTCCGACCAGTGAAAAAGTTGCGCTCTGTACGTGAGGAATTGGAGAGGCCGGGGGTATAGATTCAACCTTTGTGGTTTTAAATATTGTTTGGTTTAGCGTGAAAATTGGGGAATGGATAAGCTCTCGAAAAACACGCTTTGAAAACAAAAGAGGTCCATGAAACATTCATTCATTGAACAACTATAATTTATTGAGGATTCTTTTAGAAGTAACCTCTTGGTTGCTCGCAAAAGTTAAACCTCAACTTCCTAGCTGTTATGAAATGAGAAATGCCTTGGAGCGCAAAACTGTGGAAACTCAGTGTCTTTGAGTTGTCTGTTTAGACAAGTCTAGCGTAACAAACCGTTGTTAAGGTGTTTTGAAACAGTTTTTCTGTCCTTAACTCTCTGGAGTATTTTGTTTGCACTCGTTTTAACAGAGTATTTAGTTAATACGTGCTTTGACTCGCACTTTGTAATTAACCCAATTTGGGTATCCACTTAATTTACCTTCTGTTCGGCTTATTCATCTACATATGTATATTTACACAGAATTGTTTATGTTTGCTATTGTAAATTAATGATTCTGAGTGGGTAACTGTATATTTATAGCTACCGTCCACTTAGATTCTTTATTTATGTGTGGGATTCAAGAAAAAAGCGATTGAAGAAAAAGGTTAATGACAAAAATGGTACCCCTTTCGTACTTTCCATTGGAAAATCGTACCCCTTTAACATACCTGTCTTTTTCAGTCGACCTTTAAGGCTTTTAAGAATTGTAAAAAAGCCGATCACTATGAAATTGTCATCACCAATTGATTTTAGATTGAAGGTTGACAAGATATAGTTTGAAGTAAAATCGACATTACTATGGCAGCAATAAACGAAAAACTGAATTGAGTTAAAGACGAATTTGTATGATAATGACCTGCCGTGGAAAATTCGACATAATGAACTTCTAGTGCGGTGTTTGGCAAATAACCTCTGTGAATACAAAAAATTCTGTTTTAGTTCAAATAAATTGTACAAAGTTCCAACCTCGCATCAGGCATTTCAGTGGGAAGGAGTGAATGTTTTCAAATTCATGTTCTTCTTTGACCATTTATCGGTGCTTTCTACCTATAATAACGTATCGGTAAACAGGTTGTACGGATTGTCAGAGTTCCTCAGGCCCAATTTGAACGTTTTGCAGTTCTGTTTCCATTTAGACAGTTTACAGAACGACTGGATACCATATTTTCCCTTTAATTGGGTGTCTTTGATTATTTTTTTGTCGGAAGGTGTTTGATATACTGTACATCTTTCTGTGTTTTATCATGTCAAAAGTTGACAGTACAGTGCAGCCCGGCATCCTAATCTCGAGGTTGCTATTGCGCATGCGCGGCAAGTATGTAGCCAGCATCATTCTCGAACCCAGTGCTTTCCTCCATGGCCGTCATGTACAGAAGAGCTCTGGGGTAGAGATTGTAGCCAGCATTAGTCTGTACTTCCACTAAGAATGAATGGTGTGCATAGAACGCAATCTGATCAAGCACGTTTGGACCTTCTTTCGCTCGTAATTTAATCACGCGCGTTTTGGCCTTCCATCACGTGAAACTTACGTAAAGCACAGCATTGCCTCGATTCCACCTGCACTCCCTAACCTTTTTTTATTACTCGTGACTAATTGTGTTTATGTCCCAGTGTATGGGTCTTCATAGCTCAGGTGTTAGAGCACACCAGCGCTAACGTAGAGGGCATGGGTTCGAATTCCGTTGAAGTCCCGAAAGTCTTTTTTTGGGTTAATGTGCAATTGTTTAAACTACAATTCCCACTGCGACTATCATATCGTTATTTAAAATTTGTATTTCCTCCGTTGACAACATCTTCATTTCTGTGTTTATGTTTGTTCTTCGGATATTCCAGATCCGAGAAAACCGTACGTAGCCTTTGCAACGGCTTCGTTTGAAGGAAAGCAGACAATGCGTAAAGATGTGGAGAGTGAAATACCTGCGGCTGCGGTTGCGGATGGTAAGTGTATAATTTCGTCCTATTTTATTCAGGGAAATGCGTATAACAACGACAACTAGTAACTGGTTTATCATTGTCATACCCATAAAGACTCCTCCAAAACTTATCATGGGACCAAACGAGACCAAAAGTAATTGAATGACAACAATTAACTGATATTCCCTCACGTATAGAATGTACCTCTCTCATTTTGTCGATTTAGGTTTGGAAACTAGCATCGTTTAACGATCTTTAACAACTAGACCACTTTGAAATTATTGATGTGAAAAATGTCAGTAACGTTTGTAAACAATCAATTGATAGATATTCGACGACTGATGAATACCCCACCCCCTCTCCGCTCTATCTTGTTTGAAGCAATGAAGTTAAGGTGCTTCCGTTATTATTGCGGAAGCAGTGACCTACGACAAACATTGTCTGATAACTTTTTCGGTTTAAATCCGAACGCTACGAAACTTTGAGAAAACCTGCAGCCATCTTTGAGGAACGTTCAGGAAAGTATGTAAAATTGAAGCGCAAGTGGACCCCACTTTTTTAATTTTTTGCCTTTAATTTCTACTATCAGGTTTCTAATGATATTTTAATTTAGCAACTAGTGAATGAGGCTGAGTATGACCTGAAGATTTATGCAGATCGAGGAGGATGTTATCCGCCGAGTTAAGGTGGCTCGGTAGGGTTTTTGAGGGTCAATGCCTCCCAAGTTTGAGCATAAACTACGTCACCGCTAACAAAGATTTGGAATAACTCGTCCAAGATGTTGAAATCATGGATCAAACGACAGCGGACTATAAGCAATTAAATCAGTGATCAAAAGTAACTCGGATCCCTTTCGTACTGAATATTCCACTCTGATTATTTTCCCATTTATTAGGTGCCTTTCATTGTTTTGTTTGTTTGAAGGCGTTTTATAAACATGTGGAAGGGACAGTTGAGAGGACAGCCTAGATATTAAATGTGTTCATGTTTCTTTGAAAACTCTATACCCAGGAATACAAGATGTTGCTTCTCTAAAACCTTCCTCGGAAGGAGAGGATACGAAGGATAAGGGTCCGAAGGGTGAAATACCTGCAGGTGCAGCTGCACCCGGTGAGTGTTTTCTTTTGTCGTATTTCTTCGTCGTACTTATAACAACTCGTCCAAGATGTTGAAATCATGGATCAAACGATAGCAGACTATTTAACAATTATTCCACGAGGGCGCGTTGGATATGAGATGATAGATAGCCAACGAGGCGCGTAGCGCCGAGTTGGCTATAATCATCTCATATCCAACAAGCGCGAGTGGAATAATTGTTTTATTAAAAACGCCCACAAAATCTCGTTGAACCTCCCCGACTAGAACAAACCGGAAAAGACAAGGGACTTCCGCTATTCACATGTCACACGTCTATCAAAACTGTCAACGCGCGAACGGACTCGCCTTGGCTGCATGAATGAAAAATCAAAACATTGTAGCGATGAACATTAGTTTTTTAAAACCTCGTCGGGATTCTAGGATTTTACATAGCAGAACAGCTAAAAACACCTGGCAGATAATGTGAAGGAAAAAAATTTTTAAGTGACAGCCGTCGAAATTACTGTGACTTTGGATTTTCGGTGCAGTTATAAAAGTATGAACAACGGAGAAAAACTATTACCTCGGTCGCTTGTTATGGAGTTGTTTGAAGCCACAAGCTATACTGCCGCCTCGATTGCTCTAGTGAATGGCTGCATAGCCTGTATTTGTAGCTGGTTACTTGCGATTTATATTCTTGATGTCGGATAAACAAGCCGCAGTTATCTATCGGCGAGTGACTTGATCGGCGAATGGCTTCGCGATCATGAAGAAACAACACTTGTCTTCTTTCGTAGCTGGTCAAGGTACTTTAGTTCCATGTGTTTTCATGTGTTTTTCGACAAACGTTCAAACAAGCTCTTGTGGCTTTTTTGTTTGTTTTTGTCTTTTTTCTTTCGATGAAATTGCATTTCTAGTATTCTAAAAAATGAATTAAAACGATTTGCTTCGGGCGCCGTTCTATCCTTCGCGAAAAAAACTCTCAGCTAGTTTCCAATTTTAAACTGACGCGTACACCGACCATATATGGAGAGCATGGTCTAATAGCTCATATACCATAACGGCTAAGCCAATGAAAATGCTAGAATTGCATTATCCAATGATTCAGTTTTTAATAAAAGTAATTACATCAGTGATCAAAGGTAATTCTGATTCCCTATCGTACTGAATATTTCACTCTGATTAGTTTTGTACATTTTAAGTTTGAGGTGTGTCGACATCGTTCTAGAAGTGACATATTGTGAATAATCATTTGATTGATATCCGGCCCTATGATGAACGTTTCTTTGGTTCTAGGCAATTCATTAATTCGGCATTGAAAGCCAGGTAGGCCTGCTGTGCCAAGTTGGCTTGGTGTTTTATGGAGGTGAATTTCAGTCCGGTATTACATGAGGCGAGCTAGCCTGGGACAAGCCAAGTTTTGGCGCAAGGGTTTTAACATAGGACACATTCCCCTGTATTTAGGCTCTATAAGTGACACAATCCTAGATATCTCTATAGTCTCGTGATTACCGTTTGAGGTAATGGGTTCATGATAACCGTCACGAATATAGAGACATAAAGTGACCACTAAGCCCACTGTAAGAATGTTGATGTAATTGCTGTAGTTACTATAGTTGGTACAGTAGCTGTAGTACCAGTAGTTGGTGTGGTTGCTGTAGTTGGTGTAGTTGGTGTAGTTGCTGTAGTAGGTGTAGTAGCTGTAGTTGGTGTAGTTGGTGTAGTTGCTGTAGTTGGTGCAGTTGCTGTAGTTGCTGTAGTTGCTGTAGTTGGTGTAGTTGCTGTAGTTGGTGTAGAAGCTGTAGTTGGTGTAGTTGCTGTAGTTGGTGTAGTTGCTATAGTTGCTGTAGTTGGTGTAGTAGCTGTAGTTGCTGTAGTTGCTGTAGTTGGTGTAGTTGCTGTAGTTGGTGTAGTTGCTGTAGTTGCTGTAGTTGGTGTAGTAGCTGTAGTTGGTGTAGTTGCCGTAGTTGCTGTAGTTGGTGTAGCTGGTGTAGTTGGTGTAGTTGGTGTAGTTGGTGTAGTAGCTGTAGTTGGTGTAGTTGCTGTAGTTGCTGTAGTTGGTGTAGTTAGTGTAGTTGGTGTAGTAGCTGTAGTTGGTGTAGTTAGTGTAGTTGGTGTAGTAGCTGTAGTTGGTGTAGTTGCTGTAGTTGGTGTAGTTGGTGTAGTTGCTGTAGTTGCCGTAGTTGGTGTAGTTGGTGTAGTAGCTGTAGTTGGTGTAGTTGCTGTAGTTGGTGTAGTAGCTGTAGTTGGTGTAGTTGCTGTAGTTGGTGTAGTAGCTGTAGTTGGTGTAGTTGGTGTAGTTGCTGTAGTTGCTGTAGTTGCTGTAGTAGCTGTAGTTGGTGTAGTTGCTGTAGTTGATGTAGTTGGTGTAGTTGGTGTATTTGGTGTAGTTGATGTAGTTGATGTAGTTGCTGTAGTTGCTGTAGTTGGTGTAGTTAGTGTAGTTGGTGTGGTTGGTGTAGTTCGTTGTAGTTCGGTGTAGTTGCTGTAGTTGGTGTAGTTGCTATAGTTGCTGTAGTTGGTGTAGTAGCTGTAGTTGCTGTAGTTGCTGTAGTTGGTGTAGTTGCTGTAGTTGGTGTAGTTGCTGTAGTTGCTGTAGTTGGTGTAGTAGCTGTAGTTGGTGTAGTTGCCGTAGTTGCTGTAGTTGGTGTAGCTGGTGTAGTTGGTGTAGTTGGTGTAGTTGGTGTAGTAGCTGTAGTTGGTGTAGTTGGTGTAGTTGCTGTAGTTGGTGTAGTTAGTGTAGTTGGTGTAGTAGCTGTAGTTGGTGTAGTTAGTGTAGTTGGTGTAGTAGCTGTAGTTGGTGTAGTTGCTGTAGTTGGTGTAGTTGGTGTAGTTGCTGTAGTTGCCGTAGTTGGTGTAGTTGGTGTAGTAGCTGTAGTTGGTGTAGTTGCTGTAGTTGGTGTAGTAGCTGTAGTTGGTGTAGTTGCTGTAGTTGGTGTAGTAGCTGTAGTTGGTGTAGTTGGTGTAGTTGCTGTAGTTGCTGTAGTTGGTGTAGTAGCTGTAGTTGGTGTAGTTGCTGTAGTTGATGTAGTTGGTGTAGTTGGTGTATTTGGTGTAGTTGATGTAGTTGATGTAGTTGCTGTAGTTGCTGTAGTTGGTGTAGTTAGTGTAGTTGGTGTGGTTGGTGTAGTTCGTTGTAGTTCGGTGTAGTTGCTGTATTTTGTTGTAGTTGGTGTAGTTCGGTGTAGTTTGTCGTAGTTGCTGTAGTTTTTGTAGTTATACAAGATTTTATTCTAACAGATATTAACCAAAAATACGTAAATCGCAACTTACGTGAACACCAAAAAAACTGTTCGGTGTGTCTTCGGCTCTTGCCTGGTTAATACAGATTTTTTTTTTACTGTTCGGTGTGTTCGGCTCTTGCCTGGTTAATACAGATTTTTTTTATGTTTATGTTGTTGTTGTTGTTGTTGTTGTTGTTGTTTGTTTAATGAAATAATGTTGCTTTGTTATCTCGCTTATTTTGAATATTATCATAATTGATTAACTTTCTTATAAAGCTCTCAACCGGTAAAATTATCCGTAGATTTGTTTTGCATTGTGTTGGGTAGATGATCGCAGCAATAAACACTTCATTGGTATATTACCGTAAAGTTTCGGAAAGTAACGAGCCTCCCAAAGAAGCAACCCCCAGAAAGTTGCGTTAAGATATCACAGGTGTTAGCAAACCCCCACTGCCGGAAATTAACGAGCCCCAAAAGTAGCGACCTCAAAAGTAATTTTCCCTTTCTGCCAGAAATGACGAAAAAAGTTTCACACCACAAGCTATATTTAACTGTTTCGTGTTTTTTTTTTATGACTATACTGGTTTTTTATTTTCCATTTCAAAGGAAATTACATACATGTAACTATCATAAACTGATTGTACATTGCATTTTGTCCCGAAAGTGTTTTCTTGTTCTTTCCTAGATATCCGAATATAATTAGAGGGATACCGTAATAAATCCTTTTTTCAAGAACAAAACTAGTAAACGATATATTTAAGGCAACTAGTCTTTACATATGCATATGCTCACATTTAACTGAAAAATAGAACTTAAGCCTATCTGTGTATGTGTACGGTACAGGTTTTTAGCTGTCTGAAATTAGCAACTGTCTGACGGCAATGATAGGAGAAGGTTGTTAATTCTAAGAACCTCACTGTAACTCCTTTTCCTGTACTGTATTTTTACCTATTGTTGTGATAGGTCTTGGAAGTTAAATCACATGATCTTACTCTGTGGGGCCGGCTTCATCTTGTGTTCCCGCCATATTATCGCACTGAGAGCAACATCAGCATCAGATGCGATTTGAACCTTTTCAAAAACCTGAGAAGCGGTCGAAGTCAAGATTTGAACGACTTAAAAAATGTATTCATATATGTATATGTGTATGAATCTCCTTTTGCATAATGCTCAAAAACCAAATATTTGATTGAATGGTGACACAAGCTAAGATACATGATGCGCGCAGTACCAAAATTAAAAAACCTTCCTTTTTAAGACTTCGATGTAATAACGGTTAATCATCAAAGATGTTACTACTGATGTACCATTGATTCAACAATTATTTCATTGCAACCATGCCTTATTTCGTAATCTAAGTTATTAATTATTATATGATATCAATCACGTCGTTTGTTTGTAGTTTTTAAAGGGGCCCAGGACTGCTACATATTCTTTGGCCTCTTAATCACTAAAGTGGTGATACGTTTATGCCAATTACAAATTAATTACAACTATATTAGCCACTAGTAGGAACAATCAGTATCTGGTTTCCTCGCAAACAGATATTCTTCATCATAGTTCCATTTTTTTTACTCTCGTCACGACGGTTTTGAAGTTGGCACAAAGTTAGCCATATTTGTTCTATTAAGAGGTACAATTGTAAAACTTGCATGCTTCACCAATTGTCGTCGTATGAAAATAGTAGACGTGCGAGAACGTCAAAAAAAAACTAAAAAAAAGGGGAAAAAGCGATTTAATGTTCATTACAATCTCGTCATCGTATTCCTAAAACTAGACATACTAAAAGAAAAGTAATTATATCGAAACTACACCAAACTACATCGAACTACAGCGGAGATGCCAAATCTGGACACTCTTTCTTTTGCATTACTCCCCGAATCAACCGACCGATAAGCACAATACAGCAACTACACCGAATTACACCAACCACATCAACAACACTAACTACACCAACTACAGCAACTACAGCAACTACAGCAACTACACCAACTACAGCAACTACGGCAACTAATGCAACTACAGCTACTACAGCTACTACACCAACTACACCAACTACACCAACCACATCAACAACACTAACTACACCAACTACAGCAACTACAGCAACTACAGCAACTACACCAACTACAGCAACTACACCAACTACAGCAACTACACCAACTACAGCAACTACAGCTACTACACCAACTACACCAACTACACCAACTACAGCTACTACACCAACTACACCAACTACACTAACTACACCAACTACAGCAACTGCACCAACTACACCAACTACAGCTACTACACCAACTACACCAACTACAGCTACTACACCAACTACAGCAACTACACCAACTACACCAACTACAACAACTACACCAACTACAGCAACTACACCAACTACACCAACTACACCAACTACACCAACTACACCAACTACACCAACTACAGCTACTACACCAACTACACCAACTACACCAACTACAGCTACTACATGAACTAAACCAACTACACTAACTACACCAACTACAGCAACTACACCAACTACACCAACTACAGCTACTACACCAACTACACTAACTACACCAACTACACCAGCTACACCAAGTACAGCAACTACGGCAACTACACCAACTACAGCAACTACACCAACTGCAGCAACTACACCAACTACAGCAATTACGGCAACTACACCAACTACAGCTACTACACCAACTACAGCAACTACGGCAACTACAGCAACTACACCAACTACACCAACTACACCAACTACACCAACTACAGCTACTACACCAACTACACTAACTACACCAACTACACCAACTACAGCTACTACACCAACTACAGCAACTACACCAACTGCAGCAACTACACCAACTACAGCAATTACGGCAACTACACCAACTACAGCTACTACACCAACTACAGCAACTACACCAACTACAGCAACTACACCAACTACAGCGACTACACCAACTACACCAACTACAACAACTACACCAACTACACCAACTACACCAACTACACCAACTACAGCTACTACACCAACTACACTAACTACACCAACTACACCAGCTACACCAAGTACAGCAACTGCGGCAACTACACCAATTACAGCTACTACACCAACTACAGCAACTACACCAACTGCAGCAACTACACCAACTACAGCAATTACGGCAACTACACCAACTACAGCAACTATACCAACTACAGCAACTACACCAACTACAGCAACTACACCAACTACAGCAACTACACCAACTACAGCTACTACAGCAACTACACTAACTACACCAACTACACCAACTACAGCTACTACACCAACTACAGGAACTACACCAACTACACCAACTACGGCAACTACAGCAACTACACCAAGTACAGCTACTACACCAACTACACCAACTACAGCTACTACATCAACTACACCAACTACAGCAACTACACCAACTACAGTAATTACGGCAACTACACCAACTACAGCTACTACACCAACTACAGCAACTATACCAACTACAGCAACTACACCAACTACAGCAACTACACCAACTACAGCAACTACACCAACTACAGCTACTACACCAACTACACCAACTACAGCTACTACACCAACTACAGGAACTACACCAACTACACCAACTACACCAACTACGGCAACTACAGCAACTACACCAAGTACAGCTACTACACCAACTACACCAACTACAGCTACTACATCAACAACACCAACTACACCAACTACACGAACTACAGCAACTACAGCAACTACACCAACTACAGCTACTACACCAACTACACCAGCTACAGCAACTACACCAACTACAGCAACTACAGCAACTTCAGCAACTACACCAACTACAGCTACTACACCTACTACAGCAACTACAGCAACTACACCAACTACAGCAACTACAGCAACCACACCAACCACTGGTACTACAGCTACTATACCAACTATAGTAACTACAGCAATTACATCAACATTCTCACAGTGGGCTTAGTGGTCACTTAATGTCTCTATATTCGTGACGGTTATCATGAACCCATTACCGTTTTTTTGTTGTTGTTGCTGATGCCGATACTATCGGTCCCATGAGCTCCTTCCCTTCCCTTTTAAGTGCCTTTATAAAGTGATTTATTCTTACACAAATACGCCTAGCTACAGCTTTATTGATTTGGAAATGATTACCAAATAGCCAAGTTAACCCGGCTTTTTACTAAATAGAATTATCATTGGTTTTGCTCAATAAGCAATCATTGGTGCTTTGCATCCATAATAACGTGTCTGTGAACAATGAATCTGTACGGATTTGCAGACTTCTTCGGGCCAATCTGAACGTTTTGTAGTTTCTTGACCGTTCAAGTAGTTTTCAGAAAAGAACGACTGGATGCCATATTTTCCCTTTCGTTGGTGTCTCTGATTGTTTTGTTTGTTGGAAGGCGTATGATGAACAAGTTTACCGCGTTTTTTATCAAAAAAGGATTTGTATACCGGTATCTTGATTTAAAGTGTGGTGTTCAGGGAATAACATCTGTGAGAAATATGCTTCTACTTTTATACAGCACTCGAGAAGCACACATTGATTAATTTCAACAGAAGCATATAATTACCCTGAAGCGTCTAAATTCGGCTTATTTCCTTAGAACCATGTTGGGTTCTCTCTAGCCGTCCAGTTAGAAGCAAGGAAATTTTCTTGCTCAAATATGGAATCAGAGAATTGAAGGCATCCCTGTCTACAAAATAGGCAGTCTCGGAATCTTCCAGTCCTTAACACTTCTCCAAGTAATTCCATAGCATTAAGCGCTGAGCTGTTTTCCATCAATATTATATAGAATAATCAAGACTTATATGCTTCTGATTGTAAGCTCCTCGCAAATGTAGACGCAAATCGAAACAGCCATTGGGTAGCTAGAATCACGAGTATGTGCAGTGCAAGAGAGCATCGAGTTTTGGGTCGGGTCTGAAATAGGGTAGGAAAAATCAAATATTGTGTTTGGAATAGCTTTCGAGTTGCAAGAAGCATGCTGCGCATTCGGTAAATGATATTCTCGTAAATTTTGCGCGATCATGACCTGCCATGGAAAATTCGACATCACTGAAGAACTTAAAGTTTTGTGTTTCGCAAATAACCTCTATGAGATTAAAAATATGCTGTTTGTTAGAATTCAACTATATTGCAGATAAATTTCAAACCTTGCATTGGTATTGGAAGGGAGGGGGGTGGTAGGGGGAGACGAATTCTTTCGTAATTCATCTTTCTTCTTTGACCAATCATCGGTGCTTTCTATCTGTAATAGCATTGTAGCAAACAATCTGTACGGATTTGAGAAATTGTTCAAGCCCAGTTTGCATTTTTCTGCGCTTTCGCCACTATTCAGATCGTTTGCAGAAAACAAAAACTTATTGATGTCAAATGTTCGCATTCATTAGGTATCTTTCATTGCTTTGTTTGTTGGAAGGCTTTTGATAGACATTTGTCACAAGAGGGACAGTCTAGATAAATGTTTTCATGTTCTTTGAAAATTCTAGATCCAGGAATACAAGATGTCGTTTCTCTAATACCTTCCTCGGAAGGAGAGGATACCCAGGATAAGGATGCGAAGGGTGAAATACCTGCAGGTGCAGCTGAACCCGGTGAGTGTTTTATTTTGCTGTATTTCTTATAGTTTGTTGGGTGTAACATCGTCGTACTTATAACAACTTGTCCAAGATGTTGAAATCATGGATGAAGCGATAGTTGACTGTAAGCAATTAAATCAGTAATCAAAAGTAACTCGGATTCCCTTTCGTACTGAATATTTCACTCTGATTAGTTTTGTACATTTTAAGTTTGAGATGTGTCGACATCGTTCTAGAAGTGACATATTGTGAATAATCATTTGATTGATATCCGGCCCTATGAAGAACGTTTCTTTGGTTTTAGGCAGTTAATTATTTGGGCATTGACAGCCGGGTTGGCCCTCTTTTCCAATTTGGCTCGGTGTTTTATGAAGGTGAATTTCAGCCTGGTATTCTTTGTTTGCAACCACGTGACCAAAAATTACTACGTCATCTGCCGGCGCCATGTTGGGGGATAACCAGACCATGAAGATGGCTGCCATGCAGAGTGCGCCGGACGAAAACGTGCAGTTTTCGGATTATTTTGCGGGTCTAGATGGCCCATCGAAATTAAGATATAGGGAAAAAGTTAGTATATGTGGGTTCGACCCTTATTCGTTAAAGAAAAGTGATTACAGTGAAAATGTGGAGCTTCTACCGAGTGTGCAGTATCCGGATATCGTGAATTATTTAGTCTTGCAAACCTCGTGGGCGACAAAAAGCCAAATGAAGGCCTACAAGTCGATGGATGCGTATAATTTTTTCGTCTCTGGCTGGGTGAACACCCTCTACATGCGATGTGTTGGTACTGATGAAGTTGTTGTGTTTGCGAGGGTGAGTGAAGATGAGCTTATTAAGTTCTTTGTTCCCTGTTTTAACATTTTCACTGCATGTTATTCCTAGTTCTGTCAGTGACAGATTTTCGTTTATGTATACAACTGCTTTCAGGTGATACAAATAAAATGTTGAGTTCAGCTAATTTGAAGGATGTGTTATGTTTTTCTCTGAGATGAAGAATTTATTTGGATAAATATTGTAAAATATCTGCAGTGGTTTTCAGTTCACCCTTGTTTTAAATTTTGTTTTCCTCTTTCTGGGTATAGTAATGTGTGATAATAAGCTTAGAACCAAAGATAAGATTGAACCGCTACATAGCTAGCCACTTTTAAAAAATGGGATGGATTCTTTTGTTTTCAACTTCATTGTTTTGTAAGACATATATAAATGGCAGGGTTTTCTTAATTTGCATTATTTATGGGATACCTTGAACAGGTAAACCACTCACAGAGAGCCAGGGATACCCCTCTTAAAGTATGGTTTTTGGCCGAAAAAGATGGCACTGTTATAGCAGCCCACTGTGATTGTATGGCAGGGTTGTGTGAAGCTTGTTCTCATGTTGGTGCTGTGCTTTTTGCTGTAGAGTCTGGTGTTAGAATAAGAGATTCCACCACTTGCACACAAGAAAAAAGCAAATGGATGCTCCCTAGTCATGTGAGAGAAATCCCCTACTTACCTGTTTGTGATATGGATTTTACATCCGCAAAGAAGAAGTATGATTTGATGGTGGAAAATGAAGTTACCCCTAGTGGGACTAGGTCGGACCGTGGGATCAAAACTGCTGGGTTACCCGCACCAACTGCCGATGAGCAGAAATTTTTTTTCGAAAGCATATCTAGGACTCAAGTGAAACCTGCAGTACTGTCCCTTGTACCACCATTTAATGAGCAATATGCATGTAAAGAAATTGACAAACTGCCAGTCTCTTCCTGATAGGTTGTATAGAGAAGAATGTGTTGTGCTGGAATATGAGGAGTTACTGCAATGCTGTAAGCCAGTAGTTCTTGAGGTTACACCAGGGGAATGTCGAGCAATAGAGGCTTCAACTAGAAAGCTGTCACAAAGTCAAGTTTGGTACCAGCAAAGGGCAGGTCGTGTAACCGCTTCCAAACTTAAATCTGTTTGCAGCACAAATCCAGCAAAACCTGCAAAGAGTCTGGTTAAGTCAATATGTTACCCTGAAGCCCATAATTTTTCAACTGCAGCCACAAGGTGGGGATGTGGAAATGAGGGTAGGGCACGTGAAGCTTACCAGAAATCAAATCAGGTCAGTTCCATGAGTCTTTAACAATTTCAGACAGTGGTCTGAATGTTGATCCAAGGTGGCCATACTTGGGAGCTTCCCCTGATGGGTTTGTAAATTGCAAATGCTGTGGGCAGGGTGTATGTGAAATAAAATGTCCATATGCCTATAAGGATGCAGAAATTTCTGATGCTGCTGGCAAGAAAAACTTTTGTTTAAAAAAAGATGAACTTGGTAACATTTACCTGGACAAATATTATTACTACCAAGTTCAAGCACAGATATTTATCTGTGGCGTTGAATATTGCGACTTTGTAGTGTGGACAACGCAAGATCGTTTTGTGCAGCGAATTCAAAGCGAGAGCTTTGGGCCAATTCACTAAGCGCTGCCACCGAATTTTTTAGCAAATGCCTTTTGCCTGAAATGGTGGGTAAGTGTTACACACGTCCAGGTTGTCAAGTTCAAACCCACATTGACTCAGCATCATCAACATGTGATGAAGGCGATGTGGAAGGGCCTTGGTGCTCCTGTCAGCGACATGTGGAAGGAAGCACATTAATCGGGTGTGACAATGATACATGCCAGATAAAATGGTACCACATGTCATGTTTGAGGATGAAAGAACTGCCTGAAGGAGACTGGTTCTGTCCAACTTGCCATAGGCTAACATAAACAGACTACAATCCTGATCAAAACGTTTTGGACACTTTGTGTTTCAGGTGAGGAAAATGTACTTCAAGGTTTCCCCCCAAACACCTTTCACATATCTTGCAAACGTTAAGGAGGGGGGGGGGGGGGGAATCTTGTTAAGGCCGTGTTTATGAGTGTCTTTTGCAGGATGGCTGCAAATTCCATACAAAAATATGTGAAAACGGGAAGGTGTCCCAAAACCTTTTGACTGGGATTGTAGCATTATTTAAACATGATGTTCATTTATTTGTAACAAGTAAAG
>OZ037779.1:43130495-43137995 GCA_964035525.1 Porites cylindrica | reverse complement strand
TGCTCGAGCAGCTGCAGGATCCTTTACATGCTGTTTTGAATGACCAAGATGGAAAGTAGGGACCCAATCTACGTTGAATCGATCCCAATCGTTCGCAGCTTCTCCTGAAACGAAGTTCTGGCTGCAGACCCGATCGCGTTCTAAAATATCATCAGTTAAGTCTTCTCTACTTATCGCAGAGATCCACATTCTTCTTCGCTCAGAAGTGAGTTCTTCGGTGTACTCTCCTTGATTGACTATAACACGTGGGACACGAAAAAACCTTACTTTTTCGACGTTAGACCGCTTCTTCCCTGTTTTGTTCCCACAGCTAATGACAAGGCAAATGACCATGATAAAATGTGCTCGAAATGTTGCTTTCACGGTACTCAATGCTGGTTATCATGGAACACCAACATGGCGGATGAAGTCCGTTACCATGACGATATAGAAATTTGGTCACGTGAGTGAAAACGCTCTATAAGAAATCAGAATTACAACTGAATACAAAATTGCTGGTAAGCATCCCCCTAACTGCACCATTTTGATTATGGGAGAATTAAAAAATTATTAACCCTTTAAGGCTCAAGAATGATCAACATCAGTTTTCCTCAAACAATATCAAGACATAATCAGAGAAAAGGTTTTGAGAATTAATTTAATGTTCACCTAAGGAAAATGTTTTGATCCTTTAACAAATTATTTCAACTAATTCATTAAGGAAATGTTTGGAGATCACTCTGAAGAATTTCTATGGTGATATTGAGGCTTAAAGGGTTAAAATTTGTACAGACAGTAACTGATAAATTCATCTCAATCAAATGGTACTATTGAATCTGACAAATTAGTCAGTGAACAACAAACTCTAGCAGTCTTGTCAATCGGTGCAAGAGAATCGCCTGCCTTTACTTTCAGCAAGTCTGTAGGCAGTATGCTGTGCAAGATTGGGTACTTTCTTCTAACTAGTCCGATAACTCGTTCAACATGAATTCTGACATGAGCTATTTTTCTTGTTACTTCCACCTCTTGTGCAGATAATTGTTTTTTACCTTTAGTGAATGCTGGGATATACAGCTTTGCCTGGTAGAATCCAACACTGTCTGCAATGTCAAAGCCTCTATCAGCTAAAACGATGTCCCCTGGTAGCAGCTTTCTTAGTATACCACTGTTTTCAGTAACATGTTTATCACTTACCCTTCCTCCCCATACCTTAGATATAAAGGATATGACTCCTTGAGGGGTTATTCCAATTAAAAATTTCACAGTATTGTGATGCTTGTAGTTTGACCGAGTCATTGCTCTAGCTATTAAGCTTGATGGCCTTTCAATAAACATTTCGAAGCAATCAATTATCACCGCCACTTTATCACCAAAGTTACGCTTAAAGGCTAAAGGCACTGTTTTTCTTAGTTCTTCTCTTGCTGGCCACATAATGAGGAATTGTAAGCGTGTACTCCGAGAGGACATTGGTAGATGTATGCTTGACATGTGGGGCAACTAAATTAAAGACATGAGTTAGTAAAACAAAATTTGGAATACCAGTCTAAAACTTAGTTTTCTCATCATTTTCAGAAAATGTCTGACGAGATATCTCTATATTCAATAGTTGTTTCTTTCACTCGTTAAGTTCTGTTGTAGAGTTTCGAATAAAACATGCTTCCCTCTCCATATCCTCCACTGTGAGGCTTGTCTGACACTGTGCATCTGATGTAGTAACATTTGACTGACAGCCTTTGTCATTGTCTGTGTCAGGAAATGGATTTGTGTAGTTGTAAACATAGTTTATGGTTTAAGAACATTGCATTTATTAACTACTGAGAACTTCGGTACCTTTACATGGACAATTTTGTTAAATTTCTGATATTTTTTGGTCAAATCAAAGGTCTGACTATGATCTTTTGTAGCATATAAGCAGTTTAATCCGGAACCTGTACTTCCCTGGAAGTATCCGGTAACTTTAAAGGTAGCAGTGATTTCAATAAGAATCTTGCTTATGGGTTTCAGTGAATTTTAATACTCAGAAGTGTCCACAAACCAAACTGTGTTTTCTTCTTCGCGGTAAATAAAATACAAATATATTTAAGAAACTGTGACTGTTTTTTATACATATTGTGATTGAATAAAAAGTAAGAAGGATATTTATTTGTTTACCTTGGGGTTGGCTCGCGGACTCATGCGGAGATTCTTCTTCTTCTTCTTCTTCTTCTTCTTGTATTCAGCAGTCGAGAAGCACGTATTGGTTAATTTCAACAGAGGCATATAACCCTGAGGCGTCCAAATTCCCCCTATTGCTCGGGCGTTTCCATTGGAACGATCTGAGCTATAAAATGGGAAGGGTTTGTTTTTCTTCTGGCACAAATCGCCCTCTGGCGCCCTTAGCGCGTGCGCAAGATATAAAAGTATGCTGCGTAAAATGGGTCAGCGTTCCAAACCACAGCACAGAGCACATGGCTGCCTGAGACGCGGGGAGCAAAGACATCTGTACTCGGTCTTATCAAAAGCGCTCTCGAAGTAGTGAGCTCTCGAAGTAGTGAGCTCTCAACGGAACAGAGTGTTTCTGATTTCTGATAAACTCAAGAGTCTTTTGAAGATACTAGGAATGCCTAGCGTCTTCTAGCATTACTCTCAACTCACCGAAAAGGGACAGATTCTTATCGTGCAAACTGTGCTCTCAAAACTCTATTTCAACAACGGGTTAATTAAATTTCCGAGAAGAGGAACTACTGTTACAGAGCTACTGTTTTTATATTTCACTATATGAATGAATGGTGTACTTTAGTGTATTGAACAGCGTACTTGCCAGGCTGTATTTTTCTCTTTAAAACAAAGCATTCTTGTATGTAGAAGAGGAAGGGGAAATCATTGTATTTGACTGATAAATATTTGTCATGCTATAAATTCACGGCCTAAGTGCACTCGTATCTTCGAACAATATGGCCTTCTAGCATTACTCTAAAGAATAGATTGATAACTGTAGAAAAGGCCGCATGCTCACGATAAAATTCAGACTTAATGGCTTGTCACTGGCACTGAATAAATGGAGCCTTTTCGTCTACATGTATTTAACAGTGCACTTATCTGGCCACAACGCACAGTATCCGGCCATGTTTTCCCAAGATTGTTCAGTTTTCAAATGTATATTCAAAGATTTAATTCTTGTTGTATGAAAAAGAAGGCATTGTTCCTGATTAACAAAAATAACTTAATTGCTGAGCAAAGCGTTGAATGATGTGTGCCATCAACGGAATTTGAACAGAGTGTTTCTGATCAACTCAAGGGTCTTGTCGAAGTGGAGTGCCTCCATATTTAATGCAGAAGAAGTAACAGAAAATGAATCGAGCACTTCAATTATCTTTTATGTGACTATGTCCTTGCTCTTTGCTTTGATGTCACTGATTTTGCTTATTTTATCTTCTTTTGTCTTTATGTCCTTGATTTAATCCTGACTGAAACTCCTGACATGGTTAGTGATGTTGAAGTACTGACCGATCATATTAATTCTGATCTTTTTCCGGTTAGTTTCAATATTAAGCTTTTATCTGGTGGCCCTCGTAAGTCTGTCTCAAGGAAAAATTACAACTTTAAAAATGCAGACTTGACTGCACTGAATGAATTATTGAAGTATATTCCATGGAACTGTGCTTTCTTGGAAGAGGATGTGGACATCTGTACTGAAAGAGTCAATGACTTATTACTAGCTGCTGCTGATATGTGCATTCCAACATTTACTGTGAAAAAGAAAACTAATCCTCCATGGATTACCAAGGAAACTCTCAATAAGATCAAAAAGAAAAAAAAGGTTATGGAGAAAACTAAAGGCTCATCCATCAGAAGTCCTTAGCCGAAAGTTTAAAGAGTTACGGGGATCCGTCAAGCAGTTAGTAAGATCTGAGTATAAAAGGTATCTAGAGCATCTGTCGAGTCAGCTGAAGGTAAACCCAAAACGATTTTGGAGCTACCACTCAATTAAGTCGAAATCAAAACGGCTTCCTGATGTAAACACCTACAACAGAAGATCCGCGATAAAACCTCATGAGCAAGCTACCTTATTTAATATTCACTTTCATTCAGTTTTTTGTAAACAGAATACTGGGGTACCAGCTCCATTACAAACTGACTTACAAGATCCAAGTTTTGAGGTAGTTACCAACCATGTGACATGTGACACTAAGGAAGTTCAAAAGCTACTTAGCTGTCTTAATGCTAATAAGTCTTGTGGAGATGATAAAATTCCTGCTCGTGTACTTAAAGAGACTGCTGACACATCTGCAGTTCCTCTGAGTATGCTCTTCAATTTATCGTTCAAACAGGGACGCCTACCTAAATTATGGAAATCAGCTAATATTACACCCATTCATAAGGATGGTGATCGAGAGCCAGTAGAAAATTATAGAGGCATTTCACTCTTAACTATCTCTGGGAAATGCCAGGAGAGAATTGTGTACAATGCTATTTATGATCAAGTTATTAGATTCATACATGATTTTCATCACGGGTTCCTCACTGGTCGTTCCTGCACTACCCAACTACTCTTAGTACATCATGATTGGTTCAAAGTCTTGGACAAGAGAGGTCAAGTTGATGTAGTATTTATAGACTTTTCAAGGGCTTTTGACCTTGTCTGTCATAATATTCTCTTAACCAAACTTTACAAATATGGTGTCCATGGAGACTTAACAGAACGTCAACAGCGTGTTGTAGTGAAAGGAGAGGCTTCCGACTGGTTAACCGTAACCTCTGGTGTCCCACAAGGTTCTTTGTTGGGACCATTGTTCTTCATAGTCTACATCAACGATTTACCGGGGGTAATTAGTAAGGACAGTTCAATTACTCTGTATGCTGATGACAGTAAAATGTATAGGGTTATTAGTAATCAAGAAGTTTGTCTACTTTTCAAAGTGACATAGACAAAATTTCAGATTGGTGTAAGATGAATAAGGTGAGAATTAATACCAAGAAATGTAAGATCATGCGAATAACCAGAAAAAAGTCACCCTTAGTTGGGGAGTATAATATTGAAGGTCAACCTTTGGAAAGTGTTGATGTGTATTAAGATTTAGGATTATTTACTGCTAGTAACCTTTCATGGCACCAACACGTCGATAAAATAACTGCTAAGGCTAATAGGGTTTTAGGGTTGGTTAAGAGGACTTGTAGGGACTTAAAGGATATTGATACCATGAAAACACTTTATTGTAGTCTTGTGAGACCTTTATTAGAATATTCATGCGAAACTTGGAACCCTCATACTAAACGTAACATTGATAAAGTGGAGGCTGTTCATCGAAGAGTTACCAGCTGGATCACTAGGTCTGATGATGATTATGATACTAGACTATCTAAGCTAAAATTGTTGTCATTATCAAATAGGAGGTTCACTAGAGATGTTACATTTTTTTTTAATGTAATTAATGGACATCATGATATTGACATTTCAAATAAGCTCATATTTTGTAAGGACAGAAATACAGGTTATAACTTGAGGAAAAATGACACACAGGACCTAGTTCCAAATTTTAGTAGAACTGATGGTTTTAAATATAGTTTTTTTATAGATGAATGGAATGGTTTACCCAATCATATTAGAGAATCAAACAGTATTGCAACTTTTACAAGAAATGTTTTAAGCTTTATTAAGGATAACTAGAACATTTATATTTCTATTTGTATATATTTTTCTTATATGTTAATTAGTGGGGGCATCCCTAGTATGGCGCACTGGTGCCTTTGGTTGTCTCCTTCTCCACAACTTTTTTTTTTCTTTTTTCTTATAGTAGTGTTAGCTTCATTTTTCTTATAGTAGTGTTAGCTTCATTTCATTATTTGCTTGTAATGCAGTGGAGTGAATCTGTAATATATAAATAAATGTCCTCTACTTTTCCATTACTGCAATCTAATGCGTCATAGTAACGCAAGCATCGTTTACAGCTGCATACAAACTCTTGTTATTCCAATACTGGTTGGCGCCATTTGAAGATTGTGATTTCTTAAATGAAGGTTTCACATTTGAATTTCTGTTATACGGACGCCCGAGCTCATCCCGTGAAAATGCGTCTAGTTTGTTTGGAAACATGGTGGGGTCTTTTTAGCCGTCCAATCATAAACCAGGAAATTTTCCTGCTCAAACATGGAATCAGAGAATTGAAGGCATACCTGTCTATAAAATAGTAAATCTCGGAATCCTCCAGTCCTTAACACTTCTCCAAGTTATTCCATAACTCAATATTTAGACTTGCCACAAGTCGACTGCGTGAGCTCTGAAGGCAGGGGGACGTTCACGACGGAAGCTGAACCGTTTTACAACAATTATCAAATAATCAAGAGTTATATGAATCCGATTTTAAGCTCTTCGCAAATGTAGACGCAAATCGAAACAGTTACTGGGTAGCTAGTAACACGAGTATGTGCGCTGCAACAGAGCATCGAGTTTTGAGTCGGGTCTGAAATAGGTTAGTATAGGAAAAATCAATTTGTGGTTTTATTGTGGTTTGAAATAGCTTTCAAGTTGTGAGAAGCATGCCATGGAAAATTCGACATCATGAACTTTTAAAAAAGTTCTATATTTGGCAAATACCCTCTATGAGAATAAAAACATTCCGTTAGTTAGAATTCAAATAAAACGCAGATAAATTTCAAACCTTGCATTGGTATTGGAAGGGGCGAAGATGAATTCTTTCCTAACTCATTTTTCTTCTTTGACCAATCATCGGTGCTTTCCACCTGTAATAACGTGTCAGTAAACGATCTGTGCGGATTTGCAGAGTTGCTCTGTCCTAGTCTGAACTTTCTGTGGTTTCCCCACCATTCAGACAGTTTGCAGAACAGCTAGAATGACTTCTTCATGCCATATTTTCCCATTTATTAGGTGTCTTTCTTTGCATTGTCTGTTTGAAGGCGTTTGAGAAACATGTGTCTCAAGAGGGACAGTCTAGATAAATGCGTTCAGGTTTCTTTGAAAATTCTACATCTAGGAAAAAAATAGATATCGCTTCCCTAACGCTTTCCTCGGAAGGAGAGAATACGCAGGATAAGGATCTAAAGGGTAAAATATCTGCAGTTACAGCTGCACCCGATGAGTGTGCGAAGGAGACTCTATTTTCTTTATTTTACTGAGAAGACGACGTTAGCGAAGGATTAAAACAACAAATCGTCGACGAAGAAAGCAATGGGTCCGTCCAATCTTTCAAGATAGGTTTTCAGCACTTTTTTTCCAAGCATTATTTTTCATTTTACAGACCTTCAATTCTGTTAATGTGTTGTCATATAAAACGGGGTATTTCTAAGTACTCAGTTCTATCGTATGGCATTTGAGACGCTCTGATTAATTCTTTGTGATGACATTGTGTCGAAGGTTGTTCACACTTGTTTTAACGTTGTATAACCGAAACAGAACGACATAAACATAACGATAAAGAAAATATCACTCTTTTTCTTGTGTCGTTATGTCCATAACGTTATTGAGCTATTTTGAAAAAATAGCTCATGTGTCAGTGGTTTCAGCGTATTTATTCGGTGGCTTTG
>OZ037779.1:43057995-43122995 GCA_964035525.1 Porites cylindrica | reverse complement strand
CAATTGTAGATACAGCCATGCCCAAATCCACTGTCTAGTCTGTTTCGATACCTGCTGTCAAACTCTGAATTTTTTATTTACTTGTGTTGCAGCTTGTGAAGACCATGAAGAAATTAGATTTTGTCGCTTTCTGCCACTTCATTGCTGATATGTTTCAGATCATCTCTGAACTAAGCAAAGGCCTGCAAAAAAATGATTTAATTTTACCAATGGCCATCACTGCTGTTAAAAGAACCATGGACCAATTAGAAAACCTGCTTGTGCGGCCGAAGAAGAATGGACACTTGAGCACGTTCCTAACTGCTCTCCAGGCTCAGGTGGAGGGACAAGAGGAGGATGACGAAGATGAAGATGCGACTGAATCTCCTAAATTTCAGGTGGACACATGACTTAATGCTCTGTATTACCCTTCTTCAGTCTTTCTAAGTTTGTTTGTTTTTATGGTTTTGTTTGTTCCTTTTTACAATGCTTTTAGGGAATAACTTTGTCTGGTGATGCTAAAGACCTTGCAGAACAGACCATTCACTACCCTAAGCTCGAAAGGCAAATAAAGCAGACGGTGGAACTTACTGTGCAGGAGTTACGTCAACGATTCGGCGCCTTGCTAGGAGAAACTGGCAACAAGGAAGGGGGTGCACCTGAAGCAGTACGTTGCCTGAATGTAGCCTTCAACCACGACAATTGGCCAGAAAGTACTACAAACCTTGCAATGTTTGGAGAAAAAGAGATTGACTTTCTTCTCTCGTACTTTGAAAGGATACTATTAAGGCACGTAATTGATTCTCCAATCATAACCTAATCATAAACGTGTTAATAACAAATAATTAGGCTTCGGTTACGAACTGCACAATAATTTTTGTTGATTCTCCAAAGATATTCAAGTTGAAAGATTCTCTACTCCATTGATTTTCTTTAGGAATGGTTGTGACAAAACAAGAGTACAAACCGAGTATGGCAATTTCAAGACGCTAGTTCGTGGTACCTTTCAGGACAAATCATTCTCTGCCCTCTGGCAAGTTATGTTCACAAAAGATCCCTACAAGGAGGATTTCAAGGTATCAATAATAATTATTAATAATGTGTATGCTATCCTTGTGGGCTTAACACACACAAAAAAAACTCCCCCAGGCATGCAAATTACGTGATATGTGTTTATTTTGTTATTCAGTAACAATTGTTTTGAATTATATGAGCTGTCATATTGTACTACTTGAGGTTTCTTTTTCCTTAGAACCTGTTACATCTGGCTGAAATTATGTTGGTTATTCCAATAAGTAGTGCTCAGTTTGAGCGGGGATTTTCTGCCCAGAGGAGAATCAAGTCTGATGTAAGAAGCAGCCTCCATGTGTCGACAACAGAAGACCTAATCCGCATCAGTATGGAAGGGCCAGAATTACAAGCTTTTGACCCAACTCCAGCAGTTGTCAAGTGGTTCAGCAGCGGTCAGAGACCAAGGCGTCCCAACTTTGCTTACAGAAGGTGGCCAGATGAACTAATTTCAGTTGCTTACTCATGGGACTCACCGGATTTCGTGCGATCGAGTTAATGTTGTATTAACGACGTGGTTCTACGTCCAAGTCTATATCGGCTTTAAACTAAAAGTGTATTGCAAATCAAATGAAAGTTGCGAGCAGTAAACTGACAGTGTATATTTTCTTAGTTATTCACGTTCCTTTCAAAGGAAATGAATGCGGAATTTTTCTGTTGCCTTGGACATACCATGAAGTGTAATACTTCTTGAGATTGAGAAGGTTAATTTAAAAAAAATGTAACAGTATTATTGTTATCTCCAATGTAGAGTAATAGCCTGAAGGTAGGAACAAACACAGATTCGTTCAAAATAAAAGATAACATGCAAATAAATGATTACTTATACAACGTCTGAGCTTTCTGATTTTTTCTTGGTGCCACCGGTATTTTAAGCTGTGCTCCTAAAATTTTTAGCTGTGCGCCTAGAATTTTGGCAGTGCGCCTAGAAGTTTACACCTGGTAGCACAAGTGCTCCCAAAGCCAAAAATAAACTTTGAGCCCTGATTGGGCTTAAAAAGTGAAGTGGTTGTTGGGTATTTTTTCCTTTATGAGAACCATAATTATAATTATTTATTTGTTTCTTTTATTTATATTAGAAATAATTTAGCAAATGTACATGTCTCCCCTTGCCAAAAAGAGAAATTACTGTTCATCTCAAATTACAAACTGTCTTCAAACTGACATTTAAATTAAAGAAGTAAGAACTAAAGGGGTAGAAATTTTACTATCAAGTGATGGCAAGACTTGGAAGCTATTAGATGAGATAAATGATTAATCAATAAGACCCTTTACCAAAGAGCCAAAGAAAAATCACATACATTGAAGAGAGTGCAATACAGAGTCTTATCAGAGATTCAAACCCTCTTCACTCTCTAATAAAAGGCAGTCTTTATTATTATGGACCTTTGAAAGCTTGACCCATTCTCATCTCAGCTCACAAGAGCTATTTTATTGCTTTTACCAGTATACAACAATCAAAATTAATGTGAAAGGAGAAAATAGGTAAGTAACACAATCGATGGCTGCTGGTAAAAAAGTATCAATGACTTGAAGTTTTCTTAAAGGTTCATTACCAGGAGAAGCTCTTAATTTTTTTTCTTGGAAGTCTAGATCTTCATTCCTTGAGTCAAACCTGTTATAAATGGTGAATTTATAGTTAATACGAAAACTCACATGGAACTCAGTCAATTTGTGTTTTCTTTTCTCAAAACTTCACAAGCTTTAGACTTAAAAAGTGCAAAAAATTAAACAAATGAACAAGCTTAACTAAAAAGATAAATTCTGCAGCTCGGCCAGTACCTTTTTGTTCTAGAACAAGCCAGTACACAAACAAAATTAAGTGCTGAAGCTTAGTGTAAGATTGCACTAACGTTTGTGTATGTTTAAAAGCTCTATAACTAAGCATAAATTCTTGTGTCTGATGGCATCATTGCGCTCATTGTCCGCTTTCGTGCCACCAAGAAACGACCCATAAGAGTCATCGCTCGGCTATACTACAAAGATTTGCTCTTCTTCAAACGTAATAAGGTAATATAATATTAAAGTAAATCGTTTACGTACCATTGACGAAAAGTCACCAAAACTCCAGGAATGCTCTTTTCCTCTCAGTCATCTGTCTGATAAAACTTACGATCAAAACAATGAAAACCCTCGCCGAGAGGGTCAAAAGCGTTTTCCTTGATCCGTAGTTTACTTAAAATTCCTTAACAAGACTTGCACTTCTAACGTATTCGCAGAATTTCTCCGTAGTTAGTTTATCGGATGATTTTCACGTCGCAAAGGCGCATCCCCGTACGGCTACGCTAGCGTGGTAAACAAGTGATGTCACGGACATGTGTAGTACGTTATTCAGCCCTGTCGTTTGTACCTCCACTAGAAGCGAATGGAATGCATAGAACGCAATCTGATCACGCACGGTTGGACCTTCTCTCACTGGTAATCTAATCACGCACGTTTTGACCTTCTATCACGTGAAACTTATGCAAAGCACAGCGTTGGAGTAAGAGAATTTGCCTCGATTCCACCCGCTCTCCCTAACCTTTTGTTATTACTCGTAGCTAATTGTGTTTATGTCCCAATGTATGGGTCTTCATGGCTCAGTTGGTAGAGCGCTGCAGCCCTAACGTATAATTCCGTTGAAGTCCCGAAATAGTGATCAAAAGTTACTCGGATTCCCTTTCGTACTGAATGTTCCACTCTGATTAGTTTTGTACATTTTGAGTTTGAGATGTGTCAGCGTCGTTGTAGAAGTGAAATATTGTGAATAATCACTTGAGTTGGCTCGGTGTTTTATGGAGGTGAATTCCAGCCCGGTATTACATGAGGCGAGCTAGCCTAGGACAAGCCAAGTTTTGGCGCAAAGTTTTAACATGGGACTCAACCCCCTGTATTTAGGCTCTATTAGTGGCGCAATCCTAGATATCTCTATAGTCTTTTGTTTTTGTTTTTGTCGCTGATGCTGGCAACGATAGACTATCTATCCCATAATTAAGCTCCTCCCCCTCCCTTTTAAGTGCGTTTCCAAAGTTATTTATCCTTACACAAATACGCGTAGCCACTGCTTAATTATTATGAGTTTGATTTGGAAATGATTACCAAATAGCTATGTTAAGCTGACTTTGTACGAAAGAGAATTGTACCATTGGTTTTACTCAATAACTTGAGTGTTACCTGGGGGTGCGTTCGATTGGGAAATCCGGATTTAGATTTTCAAAATCTAAATCCGGAGTTCCCAATCGAACGCGAAATCCGAAAACGGATTTCACCTCCGAGAAATCCGTCCTCAGGGTAGATTTAAATTAAGAAATCCAAATCCGGATTTTTTGGATTTCCCTTTTTGTCGTTCGATTGGTAAATCCGAAAAAGGATTTGCTAAACTGTTCTCGTGAACAGCGGACTATCTTGTGCTAATTATGCGTAATTATTTAGCAAGGTTGACATTCTAAGAGAATCTGTTGACTGGGCAAAAATAAGAGTGGGTTGAATTTAGAGGAATTTTTTTAGGGCTTTCCCTAGGGACAATGAAAACTGTCCTTAATAAAGAAGTGTCCGTATTAAGCGGTTTCCGTCCGTAAAGAGGGATTCGACTGTACTTTTTTAGTGCATGAATCCCGAGAAGATTAAAAAATGAGATTATTATTATTATTATTATTGTTGTTGTTGTTGTTGTCGTTGATTGTTTATTACAAGCCAATGACGCCAATAAGAAAGTCTGGTCTATGGCTTATTAAGTAACTCATTTTAGATCTGGATGGCCCAGATGATTGGTTCAGACTTCTAAAAAGAAGATTATACCTTCTTTAGAATGTTTTTTTAACAGTTAAATTTCTCTCATATTGGTATTAAATTTTGATACAGCAGGAAATGGACAAGAAAACCTACCCAGAACAGAGTGCCTTACAGGTATGAAAGAAACAACAACCGGGTTCCTTTTAAGTTTGTAGCTCTGATAAAAAGTTACAGCTAATTTAAGACAACCTTAACCCTGTTATAAACAGTTGTTTGATCCACATGAAGGATGATGGAGTTTAGGAGGGTGTTGGCCAAAGCCGAAGGTTGAGTTGGATGATAACCTTATGTCAATTACTGATTTTATTATTTCTTCTAAAACGTTTCTTATTTCATTTGTTCATAACATCCGCCAGTTCGGCAGTTTTGATATAAAAACGTTCGTTTTTTAGTAGTTATTCAAAAAAAGTTGAGAATTTTCCAATTCAGTGCAGGTGGTGGCTTCTGTGTATTGTTTTTATCTTTTTTCATTCAGTTAGCATTAAGCATTTGAAATGTTTCAGCTAGTTTGGTTTAGTTTAGGCTCTGCGTTGCCAAAGCCACCACTTTCTGTTGAGTGACGTCATTCACCAATAGAGAAGTATTGTGAGTGAATGTTAATGGTTGGTGTTTGAAAGAGGAGAAATCTGTTATTATATATCGCTAGCCAACTTTGCTCGGTAAAATTGTCACCGTTTTAATAGGTTAAAATAGCACTATTGACACAAGCAGCAGCTAGCGTAGCAGTCGTTTCTCTTAAGGCAAGCGGGAGAAAAGAGACACGTTTTGCTCCTTTTTGCCCAATGCCCTCGCGCGTCTTTCGTGCAGTGCCATACGACTGCTACGCAGACTATATTAACACATGATTATTTATAGTCACTTAAGAGCTCTGCTAGTATCGTTTTTCGTTAATCTACCGTTTAGTTATTTGCATGGAAAGTAAATCTTGATAAATTGCGTCAGACTATACAGCAACAATACGTAATTTGTTTTACAGGCGCTTGTAGATATTTGTCACATCTTCCGCGTCCTACACGAAATTTTGTTAATCGCAAGCAAGAAATTGAAGACATTAAGAAACATCTTCTCCTACACCCAGAAAACGACTGCAATTGTGTCTTGGTACACGGTGCTGTTGGGATGGGAAAAACAGCAACTGCTGTTAAAGCGGCAAACGAGATTCGAGATAATGACGATAACACTGCTGTTGTCTACATCGACTGCCGTGTTGTCAATTCATGTGATGATCTTGCGGCGAGGATTTCCCAGCAAATCTATCATTTCTCTTTGATTGAGTCGACTGCAGAAGTTAAAAGGAGGCTAATAAGTGAGAAAGATTTCCTCTTCATATTGCTGCTGGACAATTTTCAATACCTAGACCCCCTGGATCGCAAAGAGGAAGCCAACATCAATCCTGAGATAACAAGGATTGACCAAACAGAAGGGTTTAAAGTTAAAAAGTTCATCACAGAAATCATCGCAACCTCAACTAACGTCAAGCTGCTCGTTACCTCATCAGTGTGCACGTTTTTTCCAGAAACATGTCAACACATAGTAAGCCTGCATCCGTTAGAGAGGAGGGCATCATTTGAGCTTCTGAAGAACACCTATTGTACTGACCGTCAGCTGGACGAAGAAATTGCTTACAAAATAGCCGATATTTGTGATGGTATTCCGCTCGCCCTTATTTCATTGGCTTCTTGGCAAGACCATCCACCCGATCTTGTGCAAATGATGACCAACGCCAGCCCACAGGACCAATTCAAGAAATTTATATCAATTCCTGAAACTGATGCAAGTAAGAAAATAGACGTGTGCCTTGACGCTTGCTTTTACAGACTTGACCAGGATCTACGACACACTCTTATTTGTCTTTCGCTGTTTAAAGGACATTTTACCATGTCAACAGCTAAAGAAGTCTTCTGTTCAGAGGGCTTAGAAGGCCGCATTTTGGAATTGGCTAGTCGATCTTTCTTAGAAAGGAACACATTAGGCCCTAAAGCTCCGTGCTGGTACAGTCTTCTTGGAGTCGAAAAACTCTACTGCCAAAACAAGGCCCAAGAAGACGGTGCAAAACAAGAATACGAGAACGGCCGAAAGCGTTTTATCGACCACTATCTCTCTCTTCTTGAAGAGGTTTTCAAGAAGTTCCTGAGCAAAAGCGCTTTTGAATCTTGCGATATGTATCGTCAGGAAGTGGAAAACATCATGCAACTTCTCGACTGGTTCAAGAGTGACGTCTTGGACGACGAGCAAAGACTAAGGTGTATTGATGTGTTCAACAAAGCAGCCGAGCTACTTGCAAAGATGATGGGGGAGAAGCGATTTAATGCGGTTTTTAATATGCTGAAAGACAAGTGCCTACAGTTGCAAGATGAAAAAAGGTTAAGTGACTGTCTTACTTCACTAGGGATAAAAGAGGCATTCAGTTGTTTCTTTTCCCCTCATCTGTCCCGTGAAGCTGGAGAGAGAGCTAAAGATTACTTTATTAAAGCCGATATAATCCAGAGCGACCTTGCAATTAATACCGGTAATAGCAGAGCCCAGTGCCTTGCCAAACATGGCTGTTGTGTCTCTATAGATGGCGAATTTGGCAAAGGAAAGGAGATGATTAATAAAGCAATCGATATTCGTAAGGGGCATGGCGAAGAGGATAGCGTCATGTTAGGTGCAACATACAACGACTTAGCAGGTGAGCCTAAGTTCTTCCTGCACACAGGGAGTCCTCGACATCGTACCCAGGGTCCTCTCCCTTACGCCCTCGAGAAAGAGGGGTGAAGAAGTTGTATCTTAGATAAGGAGGGGATCCAGAACACCGAAGGAAAGTTAGCCTATGAACAAGCTTTCTGTTTGGGAAAAGGGTGAAAAAGTCGCGAGGAGAGGGAAGGGAAAGCGTGAGAGCCTGCAGACAAACACTTTCCCCGAACAGAGAGCCTGTTCACAGGCTAAAGAAAAGTTAAAAGCCTGAGGCACAAGGCGTTAAGTTCTTTCCTAGATCCGTCCCTAGGGATGGTTGATCCCAGCGGCTGGCTATCTTACCGTGCGGGCTTTGTCCAAAGAGAATCAGTCATGAATATACTAAACTTCGACATGAAGTTTCAACTCAGTGTGATTCTCGATTTCCTATGTCTCCTAGCTTGAAACCATTTTAGCCTAAACCACGAGCCCATGACCCGGAGTGAGCAACTTCCATATGTACTCGTGTCACGTCGTTTCGGCACGGACCAATTTATTTTTTGAACGATTTTGGTGCGAATTTATATTCCCACAAACCAGTAAGCAAATCCTACAGACCTGAAAACTTTATTACTGACCTTTTAATGATATTTAGTATTCTTTTTTCATATCTTATACTTTGAATGCGCTCATAGACGGAGCGGACCGTCCATTTTCGCGGGAAAACTAAAGTGTATCTCAACACAAACCGGTTCGTGAAAACGCCACCCCTCCCCCCCCCCCCCCCTACAGGCATAGGTGTAGCTAAAGGCTTTGCTCGGTCCAGGTTATGCCAAAGGCTCCTATACAAACTCGTTACATATTTTCATGATTTTCAAGTTCATAATGCCATGGTAATGTGCTACGTTACGAAAACTGTGAATTTCTCCTGTGTTCTAGTTGTCCTCTCCCTGGAAGCGGCACATCATCAAAAACAACATCAACAAGAACGGGAACGAGAACGAGAACGAGAAAGAGAACGAGAACGAGAACGAGAACGAGAACGAGCCAATGCACTTTTCCGAGAAGCCGTAAAATTCAGAACACGTGAAACGCTTCCAATATACAGAGAAAAGCTGGGCGATCATCCTTTTACAGCTACCATCCTAAACAACCTGTCCAAAAACTACCGTGCTCTGGAAGAGTTCGAACGCGCTAAAAAGTGTTCAGAGGAAGCGCTGAAAATTCGGCGGGTATTCCTTCAGGAGCACACGGAAACAGCTTTATCTCTATTTGAGGTTGCAATGGTTCTTAAGGAAACGAACGAGTTACAAGCAGCGAAAACTAACCTTGAGCAGTGTTTAGCCATGCAGAAGAAGGTGCTGGATGAGAAACACAAGGATCTTGAAAGGTAAGCAGGAGTGAGTGTAATTGACTCTACAATGCGAGCACAAGCAGGGTTGGGTGGAAGGAATTGATACACTTCCCCCCCCCCCCCCCCCAACACTAGTCGAACTTGCCAGCGGCGATCTTTCTCTTGGGTGCAGGTGCTATATCTTCAGGTAAAATGAACGTATCGTCAACCTCAGGTTTGTTAGTCAGATCACTATTTCGAGGTACCGACGTAAAAAAGGGACTATGTAACGTTTTTCTAACCATTCCCTTCACTGTGTTAAGTAGTAACCTGTGTGAAAATAAGCTTATTGAAGTCATTTGTTGCTGCAAGTGTTTCCTGGCTTATATGCAACTATGAAAATGGACCTCGCTTTTGAGTCTATTTCCAGTCAAACAACACTTTACGTAGGTACAAATGAATTTTATCAGTAAGCAGAACCTTCATGGCTGGATCCAGGATTATTGAAGGGAACGTGGTTGGTATAGATGGGTCACCAAATTTTTCATCAATTAAAATTTTCTTACGGCAAGTCCGGCAAAAGTTGCAAATCAAGGCCGAACTGGAAACCTGTAACATTGGAAACTGTACTCCGTGAAGCCACAAAATAAGGAAAAGAAAGACCCAAAACAGGAAACTTCACAAAGCCTCGAGCGTTTCTTCCAGAAAAAAGTTAGGTAGAATGCTTCAGCGCCACCGCCCCTGAGAACAAATCAAAATGGCGGAGGCAATAAAACAAGAGTGTTAGCGGAAAAGAACTCAGAAGAGCCCCTTTCATGTACGTTTTAGAGATGTCTGGGGGGGGGGGGGGGGGGAAATGGATGCAACAATAAAAACGAACAAAAGTGGTCTAGCCATGTTTAGTAGTGCCTTAAATGCAACGAAACGAGGTATTTGAGGTTGTGATAAGTCACAGATGACAACTTGAAAAAACTGGGCGAGCATTTCAAGTAGCTCTGTAAATGGTTCAAAACTTTGCCAAAAATTTTAATCGTTTTCTCTTTCCCCGTGTGCTATGGGGGCCTTTCGGCTAAGACACTGAAATGGCGCTTCGTAATTTTACAATTATAATTCTCGTGCTATTGATGGGGATGTATTAGACAACCCTCTGCTATTGCCCCTTTTTTCTTATCTGTGTCATGAATGATACCTTAAAATTTTTGCCGTTTTCTTTGTGATTGCCTTTTACAGTACAGTTTTCTTTTTTACAGTACCAAGAAAGAACTGGAAGAAGTGTGTAAGCGCCTCGAGGATCCATATCAGGAGAGGAAAACATGATGATGATGATGATGGAATGAAAAGTAGCCTTTCTCAAGCAATTTAAAAATTTGGTTTGAATGCAATTCAAACGAGGTCATTTCATTGCTTAATGGTCTTCCGTAGCTAGCCAGTACTTTGAAAGTTTTGGGGTGTGTGGCACTTTAAAATATCTAAAAACAAATTATAACAGTTTTTTTTCATATTAGAACACGCACTGAAAACTTTGGTGCATGTACAGAACATCGGTTGCCAGTAGTTACTAATGAAGGGGGTTCCCGCGTAGCGTTTGTGTGTGACTGTTAAAAGTGGGAAGGTGGTAAGTTAAACGCTGATAACCTGACTGCAAATAAAACTCCGACATTTCGGCAATGCTGCCTTCATCAGGGAAAATATTTTCCCTGATGAAGGCACCATTGCCGAAACGTCGGAGTTTTATTTGCTATTATCAGCGTTTAACTTACACTTCCCACTTCTGTCAGTAGTTACTGTCGATGCCTTTCTATAAGAGTGCTTCTGGTGTGCCGAGAACGTGGATTTCATTCCGATCAACATCAAAGAATAATTGAAAATGGACCGTGATGGTAACTTTGTAAATAAATATAGACCTGGAACCTAACCCAGTTGTTCAGAAGGTGGATAACGCCAAAATAGCATTAGATAAATCCCTTTTCTGTGGCCGCCGCCACGTGTGTGAATCAATCCCTTTACGTTATTTATTCATTTCTGCTTACCTGCTTAAGTATAATCGCTTACTGTATTAACCGAACATTGTATTTCTACCGAGGGAAGGACTGACAAGAGAGCCATTATCAAGGTTTAAACTCCCAGTTTCCAATATTTAGTTTGGTTTATTGCAAGTGTTTGGACAGTAATTCACACAATTTAGTTGTTTGATTTAACGAAACTGCCTCTTTTCGGTTCTCGACTCGGTACCTCATTTAAACGAAATATTTAACCTAGGTGATGGGAAATATCTCGCGTAATATTACATATAATTATGGTCTTCTAGGCCATTTCCAAAGCTGTTTTTAGGAAGATGAATTAGAACAATTATCGTTTGGAAACCACGCACTAAATTGGGGACAAGGCAGCTGGCTACACCTCTGGTTTATGATCCTGATACCCGCTCTCGATTCTAAGGTCCGTTCCGGATGAAGGGTTTTGGAAATGGCCATCTTTTCTATGTTGGGGTAAAAAAAAAAAAAATACAAAATAGTTGAATACATTATTTATTCTTGGAACCTTGAAAGCTAGTTTTTTCCACTTTGTACTATTACGCTTTACAGTTACCTAGAATAACACCAAGGTGCATGGGATCGGTGCTTGTACCGAAATCTACTTTATTATTACGAAGGAAAACTGCTTTCCGTAATAGGTGTTTTCAGCTGTGGAAGGGATTATGAATCAATTTTTCCAACAAATCTCGTTTGTTCAAGGCCGATAGCTTTTCGCACTTGTACGCCTAAAACTCGAATAATAATAAGTTTTCTCCAACTCATTAAAACTTAGGCTCGGCCATACGCCTTGACACCTTTTGGTTTCTTTGTTCCAAGTTGAACCAGTTCCAAGCGGATTTCACTCACTTTACTAATATAACTTTAAAAGTAAAATCTGTTTCGATAGAATCTCGGAAAAGCTTAATACCTTACTGACCAGACTGAACGATTTCAATTCTTGCAAAAGAATTCGATCATGAAGGTATTACTAGTTTTGCAAAATTTTTACAGTAGCAGCTGGAAACAGTTCAATTACGGTTTCTTTTGATCCTATACTTGTATACTTGTAAACACTCATAAACACCTATTTTCTGCATATAAATCCTATTGATCTTGTTTAATAGGACGGGAGCTTCTCAGCCCTTGAATGTGGACTGGTCAGGTTGAAATCATACTGTTTGGCCCCTGGGCATTAGGGTGCATTTCCACTATTGTCTAGTTTTTACGTGCTTTACATGCGTAAATAAACTAGAGTAACGTAAAAGTTAAACCTAGCTCACTTAACTTTTACGTTTACGTGCGGCCTTTCATACGTTTTCATTCACACGCGTACGCACGTGAAAATTACGTCTCAATAACGTTGCGGAAATGGAAGGCAGTATTAATGCCATAGGAACACAGGCAAGTACCGAAGGATGAAAAACAAACTATTAGGCAGGAAAATAAGCAGTTGAATTAATGGTAAATAAATGAATAATAGTCCTTGAAATTTAGGACCAGAGTGCGCCATTTTAAATACACTTTTGTGGAGAAGTTACTGTAGGGTTGCAACTTAATTCAGCTGTTAATTTATACTGAAAAAATCCCAACTTTCTCTTGTTCAGGTTGTCAGGCTTTGCGTCTTGCATTTTATGCACGCCACATTGACCTCTTAAGACTTATATACGGTATTAAAGAATATAAAGGATCACAGTATATATAGTACTATATACAGAAGACCTATTTTTACTATGACATGCCTAAAACGTGTGGCAGCCAAAATCTAAATTCGCCTGCGCATGACTGAGCCAAGAACTGAAAATTTTCCCAACTTTTTCGTTATTTTGAAAAACTGTTGGTTTCTCCTCACCGTAGCAGCCCTGAAGTTATAATTTGAACATGTATAGCGCTAAAACCTACCATTCTTTAGTTTTCGGCGTTGTTATATATCTTTACCATTATTTTGTGGAGTGCCGCACAGGGCATGCACGTGTGTTGTATGTAGTCTGCATATATTTAATAGTCTCTTGGCATTGTACATAGTATTGATTAAACTCTGTGTGACCGTTTCATGCAAGGGAAAATGTCAAGAAAAAAATTCATGCAAAGAAGAGGGTGAAGAAAAAAAATTCATGCAGAAGGAAGGTCCAATTGTGACTTTTTCAGAAAGTCTGAGTTTCAGAAATCAACAATATTACCAGGCACAATATGAATAACCAAAGCCATACCCAACCTACCGCTAAATGAGAGAAAAGCTATCACAGAGCTAAAAAACAGCTCTGAAATAAACGTACCCGCGTCAAGAAAGGGGATAAAGGTACTACTACAGTCATAATGAACACATTGCCAGAAATCGTGGACATTTCGCGCCCGTGATTAATTGTCAGCGGAATCTCATTTTCAAAATGACGGACAAAAACGATCGTGGTCCGGGAAAGCGTATCCCCTGCGATTTTTTAAATAATTTGAGCTCTGTGGATCTGTTTTACGAAGAAAAAAGCTGGAATAAAACACCTTGCAAGAAAATGTTAGGTTTATACTCGGCCGAGCGGCTGATAGCAACAAAACAGTACGCGGATGTACCTTTCGTGACATTTTCGTGACAATTTTGTTTTAAAACCAAGCCTGGTAGGCTAATCGAGGATTTTTGAATGCCTGGAACCTAGTTTATATCCCGTGAAGCATCTCTGGAGTTGTAGCAACAAACAAAATGGCGATTCGGTGAGGTTTGGAGTTGTGAAGATTTGTCCGACCGAAATGTGTCATTCGCAACTATGGCGTCCATTACTGGACTACAGATGGAAAACTGAGGGAAATAATGCGCCTTTGGAAGTATTTTGCAGTGCCAAAATCGTCCTTTTTACGACTGTTTAGGAAAGATCTTACATCGCAGAAGCATGGATAATAGAAAGACTGGATAGGAAACTGGCTGACGCGATCGGTTCCAACATAGTGGAAAAATGTGACGTCACATTATCGAGAGCCATTCAACGTCTTACATCCGATGTTTTGCGCGTCTGACTTTTCATCGCATATTTCATCTCTCTCTCTTCGACTATACAGATTGCTCATGTTTTGAAGTAAAGGATGAAGAGGACTTGCTCTCGGAGAAAACAGTTAGATGGTACAAAACCGATAGAGGCAAAAGACAGAGTAAACGATTATGAAACTTGTGAGAGCGAAGAATGACTCCAGCGCCCGATAATTTTATGCACCAAACGAAAAGCCTAACTACATAAAAACTATGCGAAAACTTACATGTATACAGCTACAAAACACCTACAAAAAAGGCACAGCCTAATTTTCTACAAACCACAAGAAAACCGGAAATAATTTTAACTCTTTTTATCACGGTTTTGACGATTTCTTTTCTGCTTTTATCGACAAGCTCAGCGAGTGTTGAATTTTATAAGTTAACAACACTTGACACAATGATTTTATTAGCCGGTAGAAGTACCCAGCTCAAATAAGCGTTTAATTTTACCTTTAATTTTATTTACGGACAACCAGTGACAAGAAGCCGTATTTGAGAAATGTCAAAAAGCGGGGAAAAGCTCAGAGCAGAGAAAGGAAATTTGCTTGCGCACCACCGTGGAGACGCCGTTTCTAACTTTTTCAAATCAAGTTGTTTTGTTATTTTCAGTATAAATGTACAATGACCCAAGGTACTTTTCAGTCAGGTCTTTGAAAAAGGGAACTGCAACGCTTTTAAAAATGCTATGTAAAACGGTTAATTGTTAACTACTAGAATACAACTGGGAAGCATACTCTACTGGTTAATAGAACCTTCACTTCCTTTTCACGAGGAAACACTTTCTTCCATAAGGCTTAATAAAACCTAGAAATATGTTATCTTTAAAATACTGACCTTTTTTTTAGGATGAAACAAAGTTTAAGTTTTTGTCTAGTGTTAATGCTATGGATACGGAATACTGTAAATGACCTCTGAAATAAACATAACCACTGTTCCCAAAGAAAAATAGAAGCTGCTTATATGTAAAAAATAAAACAGTAACATCAGGGGTTATGGAGTTTTTGTTTAGTCTGAGGTGAGTGGATGAGGGATTGAAAAAATATGACATTTGAAAACAAAATTCATACCCCCAAGAAAGTACAAGTAAATGTTTTACTAATTTGATTTAGAATATATCTTGGTATGGTTTATCATCTACAGGTACATTGTTGCTTTGGATTTCTAAAAAACCGAATACAATAATTAAGTGCTAGTCAAGTCCATCTTTGGTTGGAAAAACAATGTGATTCAGAACGACCGTTTCAGAGAAGAACACTAATCAACTTAAACACATGACTCTGTAGCTAATACAAGCATTGACCCTCAAACACAGTTAATGTCCCACTCACAAAGAAGTAATAAATACACTTCAGAAGTGACAAAAATAGCTTCTGATCATAAATAATTTAGATGCCACCTTCTGGCTCTCATGCATGACAAAAGCAACTTTGTTGCTGTTTAATACAAAAAGATTGATTGATTTGTGCCCTCTCAGAAGAGTACTTGACCACAATTTTACTGTCTTCATTGACTATGTGTGTTCAGCAAATCCTACAATAAAGACAAACAAAAGTAAAAGTAAAACACTGTTTTAAAAATAACAACAACACTTAGGAGCCTAAACGGAGGACAAAAAATGTCAGTAGGTGTTTTCCCATTGATGCAACAATTATTTATAGTTTGTGTAAGGGAAAACTACAAAATTTATACGAGTCTCTTCGGTGCCTTCGAATAAAAGCTGCGAAGAGCGACGTGAGGCGATTGTATTCACTGGATATCTAATATAGTAGTTGAATTTCAACATTAAAAGATGAGCGAAATTAACATACTGCTTTACGAACAATTAGCAGGGTTAATCTAGGATATTACTTGGGCGAAACAGTTCTCAACACAAACTAGTCTGTCGATTGGAACTTTACACACCGTGTGCGTACACTTGCTCGGCGCCAGCTCCGAACGTAGTTAGTTTCAGCCATTTTCAATCGAAATTTATGGCTGAAAAATAACAGCATTCAGTCTGTAACTATGCCTATGCCACAATTCCATCCTTAAAACATCTGTCAGTCGTAGTTAAGAATAGAAACAAGAAGAAACCTTCATAACGAAGGCGTCCCAAAACAGTCGCCAAATGTACTAAATATGGCTCTGGTAAGGTCAATTTTTGGGACGCAATTTTCTCAAAGACAAGGACAAATAACACAAAACAACAACAAGAAGTGTTACCTCGAAGCTTCAAGTGTGGCTTTGAAGGATCGCCATCGCCGTAAGACAACAAACGAAGGCAAAAACACACACCAAAAATTAAAGTATTCCTAAAAAATCCGAAAAAGAACAACATGCAGGCAAAGAACCCCGACAGCTCGACTGGATTGCGCGACATTTTCGCCATCTTTTCGTCACAAATTTCCACTATGATGGAACCGTCCAGCGCCATCTTGGAGCACGAACCAACCAATCGGCGATAAGAAATCAGCCCACGTGACATAAGTTTCCTATCCAGTCTTTCTATTATCCATGGCAGAAGTGATATCGAGTCGTGCAAATTTACTTCATTGAAGGGTTTATCCTCTAATCGACGAGTATTTCGCATGACTTCGGCAAGATTTTAAGACAATGTATGGAGCGTACAACCAGGGATAAAAGTGGCCACTTCGGGAAGTAAGTAAACCTACTTCTATTTAGCCATTTTTAACCCAGATGCCAGAACAGATGCGAAGGTTACACAGCACTTAACATGTTTCGAGTCGTGCACCGAAGACCCGTAAGCTCAAAATCGATATATTTGAACAAGTTTCCTTATCTCCATACATTTTCTTGTACGAATTCGCAGCCATTATGGCCTTAGTGCGCACGCGCAAGCGCCATCTTGTCCCTAATTTCTGGCAATGAACTAGATAAAACACAACAGGGGTAGACCCTATTAGACAATGGAAACAACTACACACCCCTCGAAGATCCCATGGCGGGGGCAACTTTCCAAAAACTGAAACAAATAGTCGAAGAACTACATCAGGGAAGCTTTTTTGACGAAATGACTGTTAAATGGTTATCACAGACACCTAACTCACTCAGCCATATCTGTCTTCTACACTCTCACAAAGATTCATAAGCCAACTCCTGTTGGCCGACCTATAGTGGCAGGAAACGACGGACCCACCGAACGAATATCATCATTCGTTGATAGCCTACTTCAGCCTATAGCTAAGTCACAAAATTCCTATCTCAAGGACACAAATGACTGGGTTAACTTCATAGAAAAGAGAAAGCTCCCAGAGGACGCTTTCCTAGTCTCCTTAGACGTTGCTAGCCTGTACACAAATATCCCACAGGAAGAGGGAATAGACACAGTATGCAACGTATGCAAAGCATACCAGACTTTCTACGGGGAAAACACCCCTATCCCCACCCAATCCCTCAGAAGAATCCTTAAACTTATTCTTCAAGAGAACTCATTTGAATTTAACGGCATCTCCAAACACATGGAACCGCAATGGGTACAAAGATGGCAGTCGCCGTTGCCAACATTTTTATGTCGGCGTTAGAGACAGAAATACTGAACCTCAGCAAAACTAAACCTCTTGAGTGAAAAAGATACACTGACGATATTTTCTCATTATGGAGAACTGATAGAAAGGAGATAGATGAATTCATTGCTCTTGCAAACAGGCATCACCCTTCAATTAAATTTACGGCTGGAATATCTAATAAAGAGATTAACTTTCTGGATACAACTGTTTACAAAGGCGAGAGATTTCACAACCTAGGAATCCTTGACATCCGCACACATTTTAAACCTGCAGAGACTTTTCAATACACGCATTTCTCTTCCTGTAACCCTCACGGGGTCAGAAAAGGTCTCATAAAGGGCGAAACCTTCGACTTCTGAAAACTAACTCCTCGGCTAAATCCTTCTATGAGAACATCTACAACTTCAAAAAAGCCTTCGCGCTAGAGGTTACCTTCACAATCTCATAGAAAAAATCACCTCTGAGGTTGAATTTACCGAACGGAAGTCAGCTTTACAAAAGAGCAATGAAGTACGAAAGAAAATTCTGCCTTTCGTTACCACGTACCACCCTGCTTTGTCGAACCTTAAAAACATTTTAACGAGCAAATGGCACTTAATTCAAGATCAACCACTACTGAGAGAAATATACAACGAGCCTCCCATCATTTCATATAAAAGAGCAAAATCGCTGGGACATATCCTCGTTTGAGCAAAACTATAAGGTCACGTATCACACTATCACGAGCTTATGAGTCGTGTTTGGCCTGTCAACACCTTTCACCATTTTCGAAAAGATTTTCCATTAAAGTGGCCTGTATCCTTTGATCTGTTGTGAGTGTAGAATAATTTATAAAGCACAAAAACATAGATAATGAATCAAGATTTCACTGTTAAAAAAAAGAAATATTTGTCTGAAAAAAAAATTCGTGCAGAGGGGTTAACCCGAAAAAAAAATTCCTGCACAAGCAGTGAGCGAAAAAAAAAAAATCGTGCAAGCTGAAAATTCCCCACCCCCCCGCCCCCCATCACTTTTCTAATGGTCCGTCCCTTAAGTAGAAAGCATCGGGTCCCAGTGCGCAGACCGTTTTTGTTAGTTCTAGGGCAGTGCACTGCTTTGTACTGGCTGCTAAGCTCTTGTTTCAAAATGACATCTGACAGGGAGAAATGGAGTAACTATGTACACAGTTACATGTCGATTACTCAAGGTGTGAACACACAACGATTTTGTGCCGGTACCCAGGCACTAGTTCCCGGGTGCAAGTGTGGACAGCCCCCAAGTATTAGGTGACAGTACTTAACTAGAACGCTTAAATTAATTACATTTTTGTTTTATCACCAAATCATCAGTTTTATGTCAGCTCTAAAGAACAGCAAATACTCATTTTAAGGCAACAACAAAAGACAACACCAAATTCTACATCCCTATAAACTTAAATACCAAATTTTCGTAGAAATCCTAATCAAAATTTGTGACGTGTTTGAAACAATAAAAGATGATCGTTTGATCGGTGTGTATTTATGGAGTGTACCGTTTATGGTGTGTAATGTTTTCATGCGTTTTCATGCGATATCTTTCCCCTTCAGTGACCACTCCAGTGAACTTAACTTTCTAAACTTAACGTTAACTTATATAAACATATTGTTGTCATGAAAACTGAGTTGGCTGAGTTTAAGCTTAAATCCAGGGTTAATTGCTGTAACAAGCCATATGTCCCAAGCCAAAGGACGGTAAAATTAGCACAAAAGTGAGGGTTAGTTACCATATGACAACTTACTAATATACCCTCTGCGATTTGTTGGATGGGCGTTCAAATTAATACAAACTCCAGCGCTAGTTACCATGACAACTGACATGCCCTGTGTACATTTAACCTAGGATGAAAACAAACCCAGGGTGAGGTCAAGAATACTTTATACAAGTAGTGTAATACATTTACAATCAAAGCTATTGTTTTAGACTTTTAAAAGCTACACTTGCATGCTACAATTTTGAAAGTTTCATGGAATTGAACCGTGGCTTTGAACAACTTGGGCCCTGTTTAAGTAGTAAGGTAAACCTGAGGAGCTGAGCTTCATATAACTTAATTGTTCCAGTCATCCTCCCTGTACTCCCTTCATTTGAAGCTTTACCCCCTAATTCCCACCATAATTTGTGCAAAATAGTTTCATACTTTGTAGTTTTATACCTCTCATGGTATTTAGATTTCCAGCAAGAGTAAGTTAAACAGAATAGAAAACTCTCTCTCTGGATGGGGTGCCATGAGGATCTAATTGCTAATGAAATAATAGATGACCCCACAGCACCCTTGTCCCCAGCCTGAGATCATGCCGTCTTCCTATCTCCTCACTCCTTGTGGCTAGGGGCGTTTCACCAGGAGGGACGTTTGTGCCTTAAGAGCAGAAATTCCATACTGATGACGTAAATCAATGTTGACATAATTAACCCGGTAGTCATGAGACTGCAAATGTAAATTTGTTCAATTTTATGTTTTTCCTGATCAATTAAAGTAAAATTTTGTGTTCTTCTGTTAATGACTGAAGCTCCAAAGAAAAATATATTCCACGAATATTAACTCTTTTGCAGTAGATTCAGGGGCACCCAACGAGAATATAGTTCAAAACCACTTAAACATAGCAGTGTTGAATGCATTTTAGGCAAATTTATTCCCTAAAAATTTTTCATCTGTTCGGATTTCCTAGCTGAAAGTCTAGTGATCCGAAAATTATGGGGAACAAAACTTACCTTTTCGAAACTTTCAGCCAGAAAAAAGGCTTCCGAAAATTCTAGGTGACCTTTTTGGGTAAAAACCCTTTAAAAATGGGCAATTATACCATTTGTCAGATGTTCGAAAATCCTAGGAGAGGCAGGCAAGCAACAAATTTTACAGCAAATGTTCCGAAAATTCTATATCTCAAATCGTCTTCCGAACAGATACTTTCCAAAAATTGTCGTTGGGTGCCCCTGGAGATTCATCACGTTTACCATTGACCTTTGTACATTTTTGTCCGTTGTCTGTCGGTCATAAACAAAAGCTAAAACAATATAACTACTATGTTGACCGATCAGAGCTCCTGACCAGATTCTGAACAGATTGTCCTCATCAGTATGGAATTTCCTTAGCAGTGAGAAGCGAGGAGAGACGGCTGTTTTCGTAGACTGCAGTTGACCCTGTCCCTAGATATAGCAGGTATTTTTTTAAAGACTTGTGAAAGTAAAGGTTTCTTTGAGCCTCGTGGCACCAACTTTGGTTACTAAATTGATTAAAAATTCAACTTTCAAAATTTCTGAATCAGTTGAAAATTTATGAACAGGGTTCATTTCTTTGGAAGAATCCAAGTTGAGATCTTTGATCTCAGGTCGTTTGGAGGTGTTATGTAAAAGAAATGATACTCATAAAAATAAGGCTTCTGTAAACATTGTTTTTTTCATTCAAATGTGCCTGCAAAAACATTTAAAGTGGGCCTCCTATACTATTTTATTTTGCAGAAAAGTCAGTTGCCATTTGTACCCTTTGTCGATCCAGTTTTAAAGATATACATATATTGTGAATCCTGGGGGGCCCAGGCCCCCCTTATTGTTACACTAAAGTGAGGCCCGAGGGGCTGAAAGAAATGTTATTTTGGACCCCCCCCCCCCCCCCCCCCTGCTTATCTCATGATCTGAATGACTGGGCTCCTCCCTTATCTGAAGGTCTGGATCCACCGCTGGAGTTCATGCTTTTTGGATTGAAAAATCCAGATTTGAATATTCTTGGCAAAGAAATGCACCCTAAGATTTAACCCTTTAAGTCCCAATAGTGACCAACAAACAATTTTCTCTAAACAAAATCAATACATGATTAAGAAAAAAAGTTATGAGAATTATTAATAAAATGATCTCTTTAGGAAACTGCTTTGATCTTCAAATGAATTATCTCAGCTTATTCTTTAAGGAATTGTACAGAATGTATAGATGTCAGTCCAGGGAATTTGTATGTTGATATTGAGTCTCAAAGGGTTAATTATTAACCCCTTCATTTGGATTAATCCTATCATGCAAAAAGCGGTGTGCAACAAATGCAGACTGCAAACTTGCCTTGACAGATTCCCTATCCCATCCCTTAACTTTAAATCTTTTAAAAGTCTACTTTAGGGATAGGGAATCTGGTAGAGCATTTCACAACAATGTTTACCTCGTATACCTGCCAGTTAGACCTCAGTTAGCTAGACCTCTTTAGCTTGTATATTTTTATTTCTCAAAGAAGGTCATGTGACAATACTCTTAAGAACTGTACCTTTCAAATTTTGTCTTACTCCGTGCCATGGAAATAATTTATGAAAAGACAAAGGGGCGAATTCCCCTGAGGCCCTCATTGGGAAAACAAAATGACCTCAACCAGGTTGTGGTGTCCAGCGGTTTTAGCGAAAACAAGGGTTTGGGTTGGGTGTTCAGTCTCGCGGGCTCTTAAAACGTGGTCTTGGTCATTCTATTAAGGGATTTTCGAACAGAAAAAAGGCCATTTGCGAGTTCCAAAAAATCTCACTTTCAAAGCGAGGCTAAGTGCAAAACATTTGTTAACTGAAAAATGAGTTTTCTTTGCATAACGTACAAAAAGTCATTTTCATATCAATAACTTTGCACGCTCGTTTTGAAACAGAGGCAAACCGCGTATCCCCCAATAAGATCCCAGAAACTATTGCGGGACGCATTTCGGCTCCAGTTTCCTTCTCGTTTCTTAAGTGGCGAATTGCACTATTGGAGTGGTTTTGACGCAGCCAAGTAATACAATGCCAACACAGTCTCACGCTCATAACAAGCCCCGACTGGCCAACAGAACGTTTTCATATGATGTCACGTGCCTCAAGTCCGCTATTTATGTTTGCGGTCGATTGGGAAATCCGGAATCGAACGCAAAATCGGAAAATGGATTTCACCTCCGAGAAATCCGTCCTCAGGGTAGATTTCAAGTAAGAAATCCAAATCCGGATTTCATGGATTTCCTTTTTACCGTTCGATTGGGAAATCCGAAAAAGGATTTGCAAAACTATTCTCGTGAACAGCGGTCTTCTTTTTGCTAATTATGCGTGCGCGTGCAAGAAACCGCTGTTCTTAAGGACAGTTTTTCATTTCCCAATCGAACAGTGAAAAGGAAATCCAAAAACAGATATCCCAGCGTTTAAATCCGTTTTCGGATTTCGTGTTTGATTACAAATCCGAAATCCGGATTTTAAAATCTTAACCCAGATTTCCCTATCGAACGCACCCTTTGTGTCCCAGAACAATGAAACGATGGCCATTTTGGTGTACCAAACCATTCCTGTGGGAGATGAACATTTTTGCCATTTAAGTAATGGTCCAGATAAGAAGGAAAGGACCAAAACGCAGTGAACACGTCGGAATGCAAAAAGGTGCTAACTTTACTATTGTCTCTACTAAGGTTCTGATTGGGTTAAACATCAAATTTTACGAAATCTTCGCAACGCAGCATGTATATTAATCCCTTTTTTTCTATCCAACTTCCTTATAACAAAATCTCGTCTGAGTCTAAGTAACACAGAAATCGTATGTGCGGATCAAGTAAAATTGTGAACATTTCTTGGCCATTGTTTGCAACTCTTGTGATTGGTCGAAATGTTTTAACACAAAAATACACCCTTTAAAAGTGGAGTTTGAATACATTTTCTTTCGTAAACAGCCTTTTTGTAGATTTATGCATTCTCTGCGTAAAAATGAAAACATTTCTATGTGAGGAAAGCGTATTGCGCCACAACAAAAGAAATTGCTTCCCTTCTTACCTGGATCATTACTTAAAACTTTCTTTTGTTCCATAGCTGATCGCCACGTGATTGAAAAGTGCTCGTCCCTTTTGGGGAAGCCCCCTTCAGAAATTTGCATCCAATCAGGGCATGCAAAATGGCATAATAAAGAGTATTTATTTACACATAATAGTGCCCAAATCTACATTTGAATTGCGCCAATCATCAATAAGTAGAGGAAGAAAATTTTGTTTTAGAGCTAGAGTGAACAACAACTTGAAATCTAAACGACATGGGTATCTCCTGCACTTAAACAGGTGAGACAATCTAGTTTTATGAACTTACTCTCCAAACTTGTGGCTTACTGTTACGGCAGTTCAAGACTCGCTCATTTGTTTTTAGCGTGAAGTGTCAACTTCCGGCCTCGCGTCAATTTTTCCACTCGGAAAAATGATTTTGATGATTATTAGCAGCAAATAACTGCAAAGATTTGTTAAGTAACGATTTTCGTTCCAGAAAACGACATTAATCGACCCAAAACTTAGTGACCGTTTGGAGTTCACAAATGAAAATAAATTGTAGTCACAAAATGGCGAACCAGATCACCTTCAGTCTCATAGAAGACCATGTTATTTACTTCCCCTTTGGTGACGCCTTCACGTGTATACAGCTTTATAAAAGGAACGTACAAGAACTGAAACTTGTTTACAGAGGGGAAAATGCAAGTATTAAAAAAATACTATTTCGGCCGGCTTAACTTCCTGCCGAGTATATGTTTACAATCAGGGATTTTTCCCTGCCTTTGTCATTGAAAACCGTCATGCATTAATAAGCTTGGAGTTCAGTTTGAAAAAGAATTTATTCGCTGGCTCTTGTCATGAAAATAGCCGGTCGGCTGCATTTATCGCACTGACTTCTATACTACTAGCTGGTCGCACCTTTCTCCAGTAAACGATTAGAATTTATTTTTGAGCTATTCACGGTGCCGGTGCCCGTTATATTAATATGAAGCTTCTGAACAATAAAAATTACTAACCACAGAATCACAATATTCCAATTATTTTTTCCACTGTCGCCTGCTCAGGCAAGTTAAGGCATGGGTTGAAAGGCTAAAAGACCCCAACAGAGAATGCAAAGATCTACGCAGCAGAAGAATTCAAACAAAGGGTTCCACAAAGATGTGATAAAATAAATCTCACTAAAATAGTTTTGGAAAATTCATCCCAAGCGTCACGTGATATTCCTTGGACCATGACATCACAAAATCTGTGTTCTTAAACGGGGCAAGGCTGTTAAACTTCAGGCTAAAAATACTGTCAGCCAAACTGTCTGGATTGTCAATTATAGCCTTGCTGGGTTGATAAAAGTATTTTTATTAAGAGTTATTATTAAAGTCTTTTATAAGTCACCTGACCTGTTTTGCTCTACTTAGGTATACATGCAGGGCTATTTCACAATATTCAGGCCATTGGTAAAACACTGGTGCCTAAGAATATGGGCTGCTCTTTAATTTCCTTTCCCTTTTTAATTTGAACATTTTGACCTTTAACAATCATTTGCAGGTCACGTGACTAATATTTCAGCAATGAATTTATTCGTCACATAATTTTGTTAAGGCTACCGAGCTAAAACTGTTTGACAAGTTTCATGACGACTGATCCAAATGCCACTTCGCCAAATTATTCAAATTATATTGAGGTGACCTTCATAAAAATCACATTAGTTTATGCGATTGAAGGTTTTGCCCTAGTTGTCCGTTTGTTAGTAAGATAGGATGGGACATACTACTTGCATTGTAGTCTGGTCCATGTCATGGAATGTCAGGGGCACCCAACGAGGATATAGTTCAAAACCACTTAACATAGCAATGTTGAACGTATTTGAGTATTCAAACGGTAGATATAGGCATATTTTTATCCCCTAAAAACTTTTCATCTGTTCGGATTTCCTAGCTGAAAGTCTAGTGATCCGAAAATTATAGGGATAAAAACTTACCTTCTCGAAAACTTCAGCCAGGAAAAGGCTCCTGAAAATTCTAGGTGGCCTTTTTTAGGGTCAAAATCCGTTAAAAATGGGTAATTATACCATTTTGTATATGTTCGAAAATCCTAGGAGAGGCAGGCAAGCAAGAAATTTTATAACAAACGCTCCGAAAATTCTAGATCTTAAATCGTCTTCCGAACGGATATTTTCCCGAAAATTGCCGTTGGGTGCCCCTGGAATGTTGGCATTGCAGCGAACAAAGGAAGTTCTTGGCTACTGAAATTGGCTTCTAGACTTGGATAGATGAGGCCAGGGTAAAGGGAAAATGAAATCAATGGATAAATTGATCTTATTAGACATCGCACTGTACTTCAACACCTCCTTCCGTTTAAAGGAGTTAAATCAACAAATGCGGGTACAGAAATTGACTTGGCAAGTGTAAAAAACAAAAGCATGCCTTACAGAACTAAAACTCACTCCTGGATATTTCTAAGTTCACGTATATCAATTGCTCCTCGGGAAGATTCCCATATACCTTCTAATTATTCAAGCAGTTGAATTATCTGCCAAACCAACAGTGATGCAGCAGTTTTTGAAAATATGCATCATAATGCAAAAACGTTTCATAGTGGTGTTGAATTCTAGGTTTGTGTAGGTAACAAATGCGAGTACAGAAATTGACTTGGAAAGTGTAAAAAACAAAAGCATGCCTTACAGAACAAAAACTCACTCCTGGACAGTATCTCTAATTCACCGTTTGCTCCTTGGGAAGATTCCCATATACCTTCTAATTATTCAAGCAGTTGAATTATCTGCCAAACCAACAGTGATGCAGCAGTTTTTGAAAATATGCATCATAATGCAAAAACGTTTCATAGTGGTGTTGAATTCTAGGTTTGTGTAGGTAACAAATGCGAGTACAGAAATTGACTTGGAAAGTGTAAAAAACAAAAGCATGCCTTACAGAACAAAAACTCACTCCTGGACAGTATCTCTAATTCACCGTTTGCTCCTTGGGAAGATTCCCAAATACCTTCTAATTATTCAAGCAGTTGAATTATCTGCCAAACCAATAGTGATGTAGCAGTTTTTGAAATGCATGATAATCGGACTTCTTCGCAAAAACGTTTCATAGTGGTGTTGAATTCTAGGTTTGTGTAGGTGAGAGAGAACTAAAACAAGGCTGCAAAAACTCTTATTACAAGGTTTAGTACAGTTGGGCAAATAAGATAAGTCTGCATTCAGGATTCTCTTTGGAGAAATGGGTGCCTTATTACTCCAACTGCAATTAATGTAATGTTATGCAGGCTTTCCCTGAGGAATGAGCCAAATAATAGTAAATACTCTTAGCTGCACTGGATTTTTCTTCAGAAAATAAGAACCCATTTAAGAATAATAGAGTGTTTTCACTCACTTGTTTATTGGAACAGAAGAAAGCGTTTGCATAAGAAAAGAGTTCAACTCCCAGGGGATTGGTTTAGGACACCAACATGGCCACCGTTTCATTGTTTTGGGACACCAATATGGCCACCGTGACGTCATGTGAAAACACTCTATACCCTAAATTTGTGCTAAGGGACTTATCAGAAATTAGTAGGGGGGGGGGGGGGGAGGGGGTGGAAACAGAGGGAGGGTCACAACTTTTTGAGACTGCAGAAAAGGGAGGGGTCATGAAAAATGGGCCGTTAAAAGGGGGAGGGTCATGCAAATATGTGTCCGTGATCATGTAGAGGTTCACCCACAGAAGAAAAGAGAAGTTCTTTATTTTGTTAAAAAAACCTGGGAGAAATAGGAGAGTTGAGTGATCAGCTGTCAGAATGAGAGCCTAACTCTTAATGCTGTCATCTAAAATGTACGTATATATGGCATTACAAAGGACAGATTAGAAATATATTTTGAGCTTTCATAATACTGACTCACCCTAGTGTATTGCAAGAACTAGATTTTATCATTTATACAAGAGGGGGAGGGTCATGATATTTTAGGCCAAGGTCAAGGGGAGGGTTAGCAAATTTCACTCCCTTTGCAGGGATGAGTGACCTCATTTCCGAACCCAAATTTAAAATTCCCATCCCCCCCTCCCCCTACTAATTTCTGACAAGTCCCTAATTACCCATTTATGTAAGAACCTAATTCAGAAAATGCAGGTTCTTAGCCGCAGGGTACTCCTGTTTGGCAGTACTTGTATTGATCAAAGGTAATAGAAGATTGGCTGTCGGGGAACAGACCTCTTTAGCTTGTATATCTTTTATTTCTCAAAGTAGGTCATGTGATAATACTCTTAAGAACTTTACCTTTCAAGTTTTGTCTTATTCCGTGCATATGGAAATAATTTATAAAAAGACAAAGGGGCAAATTCCCCTGAGGCCCTCATTGGGAAAACAAAATGACCTCAACCAGGTTGTGGTGTCCAGCGGTTTTAGCGAAAACAAGGGTTTGTGTTGGGTGCTCAGTCTCTCGGGCTCTTAAAAGGTGGTCTTGCACATTCTTATTGAGGGATTTTCGAAAAAAAAGGCCATTTGCGAGTTCCAAAAAAATCTCACTTTCAAAGCGAGGCTAAGTGCAAAACATTTGTTAACTGAAAAATGAGTTTTCTTCGCATGACGTACAAAAAGTCATTTTCATATCAATAGCTTTGCACCCTCGTTTTGAAACAGAGGCTTAACCGCGTATCCCCAATAAGATCCCAGAAACTATTGTCGGGAAATACAATGCCAACACAGTCTCACGCTCATAACAAGCCCCGACTAGCCAACGGAACGTTTTCATATGACGTCACGTGACTCAAGTCCGCTATATATGGTTGCGTTTGATTGGGAAATCCGGAATCGAACGCAAAATCGGAAAATGGATTTCACCTCCGAGAAATCCGTCCTCAGGGTAGATTTCAATTAAGAAATCCAAATCCGGATTTCAAGGATTTCCTTTTTAGCGGAGCTCTCGCGCGCGAAGCGCGCGCAGCGGAACACCATAGGTAAGAAAATGTGGTAAAGTAGCCATCCGAGAAAATTTGGTAATCACGTGACCGTACACCGACCGACCGCCTGCCCGTCCGTCCGCACCACAGGCAAACCAATGTAAAACAGCTCAATCAACAGGTATCGCAACCCAAATGCAACTCGAGGTTATTTTGACGGGAAGTCGCATAGCCACCCTCGTCTTGTGAAGCAGAGACAACTAAGGAGTCAATGAAGACGAAAACAGAAAGAGAAAATTGTCTCTGTATCCTTTTTTTCTAAAGTATTAAGCTTAGATTAATTGTAATGTCCACAAATTTGGAATATAGAGCAAGAGAAAGACCGAGAAAAAGAGAAAGTACGCGGCAGGCCAGCGAAACTCAACGAGAAAAAGGGCGACACAGATCTAGAGCGAGAGATAAAAAACAAAGGAGGCATTTTTTTGTTGGAAGAACAACATGAAAATTTCGTAGCGGCGGTAACAAAATGAGAAATGCTAGCGGCCACCAATGCAAGGTGAAAAAAACGTGCGACATTTCCTCCACAAAACGTCTAACTAAGAAGTTTCTGGAAGTTTCACGTTGTACTCGTGCAAAACAACGGCAAAGAAATGTACAAAAAAAGTGTACTGCACGTGCAAAGTTGCCTTTTTGCTAATTAGACCTATCGTTTTTCATCGTTCTCTGACGTTGCCTTCGCCGCTTAGCATTACACAATTTTATATTTTGTTTGAGCAAACTATAAATATTATCGAGAGCTTCGCTTTTAGCCCTGGCTAAATCTATATATTACCGTTCGATTGGGAAATCCGAAAAAGGATTTGCAGAACTATTCTCGTGAACAGCGGTCTTCTTTTTGCTAATTATGCGTGCGCGTGCAAGAAACCGCTGTTCTTAAGGACAGTTTTTCAAATCCTTTTTCGGATTTCCCATTCGAACGGTAAAAAGGAAATCCAAAAACAGATATCTCAGTGTTTAAATCCGTTTTCGGATTTCGCGTTCGATTACAAATCCGAAATCCAGACTTCCCAATCGAACGCACCCTTTGTGTCCCAGAACAATGAAACGACGGCCATTTTGGTGTACCAAACCATTCCGGTGGGAGATGAACATTTTTGCCATTTAAAACTTTCTTTTGTTCCAATAAATTTGCATAGCTGATGGCCACGTGATTAAAATGCTCCACATGAAAAGTGCTCGTCCCTTTTGCGGGAGCTCCCTTTGGAAATTTGGAGGGGCTTTTTCATCCAATCAGGGCACAGCAAATTTGAGAAAGGATTATTGTTATTGCAAAATGTCATAATAAAGAGTATTTATTTACACATAGTAGTGCCCAAATCTGCATTTAAATTGCGCCAATCTTCAGCAAGTAGAGGAAGAAAATTTTACACTTAAACAGGTGAGACAATCTAGTTTTATGAACTCACTCTCTAAACTTATGGCTTACTCTTACGGCAGTTCAAGACTCGCTCATTTGTTTTTAGAGTAGTGTCAACTTCCGGTCTCGCGTCATTTTTTCCACTTGGAAAAATGATTTTGATAATTTTTAGCAGCAAATAACTGCAACGATTTGTTAAGTAACGATTTTCGTTCCAGAAAATGGCATTCGCTTCGATCAACGCGACCCAAAACTTAGTGACCGTTTGGAGTTCATGAACATAAATTGTAGTCACAACAACACGGCGAACCAGACCACCTTCAGTCTCCTAGAAGACCTTCCAGTTGGATGTTATTTACTTCCCTTTAGGTGACGTCTTCACGTTTATATAGCTTATAACAGGAACGAACAAGAACTGAAACTTGTTTACAGAAAGAAAAAAAAAAACGATTTCGGCCGGCTTAACTTTCTGCCGAGTTTATGTTTACAATCAGGGTTTTTTCCCTGCCTCGACCTGCCTTTGTCATTGAAATCCGTGTCTGCCTGTTTCAATGATGTATTGTTAAGTTGGGTCTTGGTTCATTCATTAAGCTTGAAGTTAAGTTTGAAAAGGAATTTATCCTTTTCTATTTAACTCTTGTCATGAAGATAGCCGGTCGGCTGCATTTATCGGACTTCTGACTTCTATACTAGCTGTTCATACCTTTCTCTTAGAATTTATTTCTGAGCTATTGACGGTGTCGGTGCCCGTTATATTTATATCAAGCGTTCTTGAGATTCTTTTTTGTCTATTAATGCACCCGACTGCTTTAGGCTTCGCTTTAAAGTGAAGGAATGCGTGGATACAGCTCTGTAGCCTGGGGGGGGGGGGGGGGGGGGGGGGGGAGTACTCCCAATAATGGCCTATACGGGGAGGCTCCGCCCGACAGGGGCATCTTTTTCAGGCTTCAGGTATAGTCAAACTCCGTTAATTCCGAACACTAAGGGGGCCATAGAAAGTGTCCGTATTAAGTGGGTTGAATTTAGAGAAAATGTAAGGGCTTTCTTCTCCCCCAGGGACAAAGCAAACTGCCGTCCGTAACAATGAGGTGTAAAGCGGGGCAGGACTGTATATAAAAGGGTAGTGATTTCACTAGTTGAACTATATATGAAAGAGTAGGGAAATATGGCATTTCGATATGTAAAAAGGCCCACAATTAAAAGTCTAACAGATGCATTTTTTGGCTGTAAAAAAGTCGAGAAAACGTTCTGGTTTTGTGATGTATTCATATTTCAAAGACAGTGCAGCAGTTAGGGATGCAAAGTTCTAAACCAGGTATGTGAAACGGGTACCATTTGTCAATAGAAGGTATACGAAAGGGGCACCTTTTCGGTCTAAATTGGTATATAAAAGGGTAAGGGGTTGGATCTCGGGGTTGAGCCTCCTAGTGTAAAACTTTCGTGAGTACCCCCCGGGCTCTGTAGCCGTCAACACGATTTAGGGTAGTTAAGGAAAAAGCTTCAGAACAATAACAATTACTAGACCACAGAATCACAATATTCCAATTATTGTTTCCAATGTTGCCTGCTCAGGCAAGTTAAGGCACGGGCTGAAAGGCTAAAAAGACCCCCCACAGAGAATGCAAAGATCTTTTTAATGACGCAGAAGAATGAAAGTTAAGGTTTCCACATAAATCTCACTAAAATAGTTTTGGAAAATTCATCCTAAGCATCACATGATATTCCTTGGACCATGACGTCACAAAATCTGTTTTCTCAAACGGGGCAAGGCTGTTAAACTTCAGGTTAAAAATGCTTGTCATCAAATTGTCAGCCAAACTGTCTGGATTGTCAATTAGCCTTGCTGGGTTGATAAAAGTATTTTTGTTAAGAGTTATTAAAGTCTTTTATAAGTCATCTGACCTGTTTTTCTTTATTTCGTAATCATTGCCCTACTTAGGCATTCATGCAAGGCTATTTCATAATATGCAGGCCATAGGTAAAACACTGGTTCCTAAGAATATGTGCTGCTCTTTCATTTCCTTTCCCCCGTTTGAATTTGAACATTTTGACCGTTAACGATCATTTGCAGGTCACGTGACTGATATTTCAACAATGAATATGTCACATATTGTTAAGGCTACCAAGCTAAATTTCATGACGACTGATCAAAACAATCCGTTTCAAATGCCACTTCGCCAAATTATACACATTATGAGGTGACTCATGCCTTAAAATGCCTAAGTGATAATTAATTTTCATAAAAATCACATTAGTTTATGCGATTGAAGGTTTTACCCTAGTTATCCGTTTGTTGGTAAGACAGGATAGGACGCACTACTTGTAGTCTCATCCATGTCATGGAATGTTCGCGTTGCAGCGAACAAAGGAAGTTCTTGGCTACCGATATTGGCTACTGGCTCTTGTCATGAAGATAGCCGGTCGGCTGCATTTATCGAACTGACTTCTATACTAGCTGGTCATACCTTTCTCTTAGAATTTATTTCTGAGCTATTGACGGTGTCGGTGCCCGTTATATTTATATCAAGCGTTCTTGGAATTCTGTTTTTCTCTAGTAATGCACCCGACTGCTTTAGGCTTCGCTTTAAAGTGAAGGAATGCGTGGATACAGCTCTATAGCCCAGGAAGGGGGGGGGGGGGGGGGGGGGAGTACTCCCTATAATGGCCTAAACGGGGAGGCTCCGTCCGAAAGGGGTATCTTTTATAGTCAAAGCCCGTTAATTCCGGACACTGAGGGGGTCATAGAAAGTGTCCGTATTAAGTGGGTTGGATTAAGAGAAAATGTAAGGGCTTTCTTTTCCCCAGGGACAAAGCAAACTGCCGTCCGTAACAATGAGGTGTAAAGCGGGGTTTGACTGTATAAAAGGGGGTAGTGATTTCACTAGTTGAAGTATATATGAAAGGGTAGGGAAATATAGCATTTCCATCTGTAAAAAGGCCCACAATTAAAGGGATATTAACCAGATGCGTTCTGGTTTTGTGATGTATTCATTTTTCAAAGACAGTACATTTACAGCAGTTAAGAATGCAAAGTTCTAAACCAGGTATGTGAAACGGGTACCATTTGTCAATAGAAGGTATACGAAAGGGGCACCTTTTCGCTCAAAATTGGTATATAAAAGGGTAAGGGGTTGGATCTCGGGGTTGAGCCTCGTGGTGTAAAACTTTCGTGAGTACCCCCCGCGCTCTGTAGCCGTCAACACGATTTAGGGTGGTTAAGGAAAAAGCTTTAGAACAATAAAAGTTACTAGACCACAGAATCACAATATTCCAATTATTGTTTCCAGTGTTGCCTACTCAGGCAAGTTAAAATATCTGCACCGGCAAATTTTCAACATTTCATTTCGGCCTCAAAATCTTTCTACAGTAAGTTCAGTTGATGTAATATGTATATCTGGTTTTTTTTTTCGAATATACCTTCGCGGAGTAAATCTACTCAAAAGTTGACCGATTTACCGGAAGTTAGAGAACAATTTTCATTTCCCTTACTAAGAAAAAAGACTGCAGGAGACACCAGGAGCGCAATTTGACTCCCCTTTTCAGCATCAATTTAGATTGATGCGCTCAACAAAATTTATTCACTGCTTGGATTCATTGACAAACTACAGCCGCTGTATGTTCTTGAATTTGATTTTTCTTGCTTATGTTCAAGCTGTGATGACTAATATTACTTCTTGCTTCTAGTCAAAATACGTTTCGTTCTTACTCCCTTTTCCAGTACTTATTATTGTGTAAAATTTATATCATATCGGCGTGTCTTCTCACCTGATATATTCCGACAATTTTGCGGGGAGAGTAAACGTTCTCTCGGTCCTAATCCTCTGGTCTGTTTTTCGGCCGATTTCTTTCTCTTTACAGAAGAATGCAAAGCTCTAAACCAGGTATGTGAAACGGGTACCATTTGTCAATAGAAGGTATACGAAAGGGGCACCTTTTCGCTCAAAATTGGTATATAAAAGGGTAAGGGGTTGGATCTCTGGGTTGAGCCTCCTTGCGTAAAACTTTCGTGACTAGCTACCCCCGGGCTCTGTAGCCGTCAACACGATTTAGGGTGGTTAAGGAAAAAGCTTCAGAACAATAAAAGTTACTAGACCACAGAATCACAATATTCCAATTATTGTTTCCAGTGTTGCCTACTCAGGCAAGTTAAAATATCTGCACCGGCAAATTTTCAACATTTCATTTCAGCCTCAAAATCTTTCTACAGTAAGTTCAGATGATGTAATATGTATATCTGTTTTTTTTTTTCGAATATACCTTCGTGCCTTCGCGGAGTAAATCTACTCAAAAGTTGACCGGTTTACCGGAAGTTAGAGAACAGTTTTCATTTCCCTTGCTAAGAAAAAAGACTGCAGGAGACACCAGGAGCGCAATTTGACTCCCCTTTTCAGCATCAATTTAGATTGATGCGCTCAACAAAATTTATTCACTGCTTGGATTCATTGACAAACTGCAGCCGCTGTATGTCCTTGAATTTGATTTTTCTTGCTTCTGTTCAAGCTGTGATGACTAATATTACTTCTTGCTTCTAGTCAAAATACGTTTCGTTCTTACTCCCTTTTCCAGGACTTATTATTGTATAAAATTTATATCATATCGGCGTGTCTTCTCACCTGATATATTCCGACAATTTTGCGGGGAGAGTAAAACGTTCTCTCGGTCCTAATCCTCTGGTCTGTTTTTCTGCCGATTTCTTTCTCTTTACAGAAGAATGCAAAGCTCTAAACCAAGTATGTGAAACGGGTACCATTTGTCAATAGAAGGTATACGAAAGGGGCACCTTTTCGCTTAAAATTGGTATATAAAAGGGCAGGAGCCTATCAAATGGAGCCTCCATCTCCCATACAAGCCCTTAGAGTCAACCCTTTCCCGAGTAGATTTATAATTAGAACGGTTCCCAGGGGAGACTTCTCGCGCCGACGGTGGGAAGAGCCAATCACAACGACTAAATGACACTGCTATTGTACTTCATGAAACAGCAGGAAATGCGGTGCTGACAGGCCAAACAAAATCATAAGCTAGTGAAACGTGACTTTAGCGTTTTCATCCCTCAGAGATTTTCTTTCTTTTCTTTCTAGCGGGTAGATTATACTGTGGAGAGTTTTAAACTCTGACTATGTTAATCTTAATTTTGGTTGCTTGTCTCACATTAAGCTGGTCTGTTACATGCGTAAGGATTAACTACTAACTGCAGTCTGTAGTTCTGACAGGATTCGTTTTCTTTAGCCAATTTTTTTGAGCGTTAAGGTTCTTATTTCGGCTAAATGACTCAATATTAACCAAATTTCTAGTTTTTCAAGTTTTTATCCGAAATGCGTTTGTCTGAATAAATACTGTGGTTGTTTTGTCCGTCAGTTAGTGTGATGATTCCCTGCTATGTTTTGTAACGCCGAGCCCAGCCATTGTTTTCTCGCAAAAAAGTGATCTACAGATGCGAATTCGAAGGAAAGAATTGGCCTAAACTTCTAAATTAATTGCTGAGAATTCTCCTGTTGGTCAGTCATAATTCTTTGGGCGCAGATACAATCCATTTTGTTTTTCTTGAGATAAGAGGGTCTTTGGGCTGGAGCGCGATGTCACAAATTCCACCGTTAGCAGATTACTTTTGAGTTAGCTTCACGGTCGAGCAACTGTTGTCTTCTGTTCAACTTTTCAAGTGCCAGTTTTATCAGGCAACTCTCATGGTGATACAAGTGAGTTGTAAAGAAAGACTGCAATTTTTCTGAAGCATTCCTCTTTAGTTGCTACTTAGGTCATCGCTTTTGCACGCGGTGCTTAACTGGCGAAATCCACTACACGGCCATGACAAAAATAAATGATCCTGGCACTTTTTCGGCGCTGATCATCGAGAAGTTTCAAATCGTCTACAGAACGCTTAATCATCGACTCTTTTCAAGGTCCATGCTTAAATGTGGGATGTATGACGGCAAAAAAAAAAAACAACAAAAACAAACACTCGCAAAGAACCTTTCCGTGATCCTCAGTTCGCTGCCTTTGTCCCATCGCTTCATGCTCAGTCTCAGTCGGGTAATTCATTAACTTTTATTTCATCCCAGATCCCAGCGGCTGTAAAACGGTAAAAATGGACGTATAGTAAAAAAGGAAAACGGTCGAAGGACGGGCTTCTGAGTTCGACTTCATCCAACTTCATTTTTTTCACGGTGACATACGAGACTCACGGAAATATGACACTTTTCGCGGGAAAAAAGCCGTTCTATTTATAAATCTACTCGGGAAAGGGTTGACTCAAGAAATTAATGGAGATGGAGGCTCCATTTGATGGGCTCCTGAAAAGGGTAAGGGGTTGGATCTCTGGGTTGAGCCTCCTTGCGTAAAACTTTCGTGACTAGCTACCCCCGGGCTCTGTAGCCGTCAACACGATTTAGGGTCGTTTAGGGAAAAGCTTCAGAACAATAAAAATTACTAGACCACAGAATCACAATATTCCAACTATTTTTTCCAGTGTTGTTAAGGCATGGGTTGAAAGGCTAAAAAGACCCCCCACAGAGAATGCAAAGATCTTTTAGTTTTTAATGACGCAGAAGAATCCAAGAAAAGGGTCCCACAAAGATATTTAACAATTATTCCTCGAGCCCGAATGGGCTCTGAGGCAATAGCCCATGAGGCCGAACGCCGAATGGGCTATTTACTTAGAGGCCAAACGGGGCAAGGCTGTTAAACTTCAGGCTAACTTTGAATGCTTGTCATCAAATTGTCAGCCAAACTGTCTGGATTGTCAATCAACCCTGCTGTCAGTTGTTTTAAATGGGGAAGGGGAGGGGGGAATTCGTGCATCCGAAAACCCCTTTTCCTTTTTGATACCTGTCACACAGGCTAAGTCCTCCCGGATCCTATTCAACTAGCCTGCGTCACAGACCTAATCTAACCCCGGTTAGAAATGTCTGAGAAGCAGTGCCGATATCCTTGTTTTGGGTCCCCATTGGACTCCGGAATTGAATTACCGGAAATGTGTGTCAAATTTCCTTCAACCTGATTGGCAAATTGAGAATGGCTTTTTTAACAGGCCAATCATGGCACATACTCAAATCCTGGTAAGGTGGGGCCCCAGAACAAGAACTTCAGCGTTGTTTCGCAGACGGACTTAACCAGAAGTTAAGTCAGTTCCATCTGTGGCGCAGGCTATATTCAACTTGTTTCCTGGGATTATTGTAATACAGTTGACTCCCGATAACTCGAACCTCGCCCTAGCTGGAACCAATGATTTCCTTCATACATTTAGTCAGGGTTGAAAATTAAATCACGGCTTTTAGCCTGAATCTTTAGGCTTTTTTGTCAAGCCTTATTGTTTCCCCGGCTATCAATAATGAATAGGTTTGCTTTGTACGTGTTCAGCATGTTCGCGAGCGACGAGGAGCTTCGTCGGCCACAGGCCGACACGTCTTCGGCCGAAGGGCGAAGACACGAACGGCGAAGCCGCGAGAAAAACCTCTGGTGCAGAGCGCCCTGTTTTACCGTGCTAGATGGACCTTGACCTTGTCTCTAATCTGTCAATCAAACCGGCGGTCGCAAGACTGATTTTTAATAGCTAATTTAAAAGTAATTACCAAGGGAGGAACGACGCGCTCTAGCCTAAAGAGCGACATCAACTTTAGAAAAACAAGCTGGAGTTTAAAAATCATTGCTAATCTTGTCACAGTTCAGTTATCCATATTTTATGTAGCTTTAGTTTGAGCTGCAATCCGTTCTTCGAAATTTGGATCTGTAAATCACTAAGGAGAATTTTTAAACATGCATCCTCCAAAAATTACTAACGAGCTAAGCCTTGCGTGACAGAACATTGCAGGAAATCTCTCACCTTCACATTCACGGACAAAAGAAAATCACTCTTAGTTATTCAGATCCAGGAGGCACTTTGGACAAAATTTAAAAACAACCTAAAAGTTTACTTAGCTGCAATGAAGAAGTTTACGTTTCAAAAGAGGTCAAAGTAAATGCTGTCGACTCGCATCAGAAGGCAAATCATTCCGACCAGAAATGAACTGCAGAAAATCAATATGCGGCGTGCCAGGACCTCTCAGTTAGCCTGTTCCAGGCTTTCAGATAGTGGGGAAGACGCGAAAGTGTAGGGAGCGCGAAAATGGTGGCGGGCGGGAAAAAAAGGAAAAGGAAGGAAGGGAGAGAGAGCTCCACCGCCTCCTCCTCTCCCCAGTTTCCTCCCGTTTTTTTTCTTATTCGCGCTTTCTCAATTCCGCGGGCCCGAATATCTCGGAGCCTGGAACAGGCTACCTCTCAGTATGAAACGGGAGGCAAAAATAATGCGCATTTGCTCAGTCATAATCTACCCGCTAGAGAAAAAATTCATTTGAACAAGCAGCATTTTGGGAGGAGGAAAAAGTCGTGTGTTGCCTGCCGACCCCCTTTTTACACACTGGATCATGCCAGGTACTAACTGGAACAGCAGTGATTTTCCATCTAGGTCATCTAGCCGGTCGGCAGGACCGCCAATATGTCTTTCCTTACAATGCCCTCTCTTAGTAACGCAATTATTTCCTCCACTCCCTCGAATGTTCCAGTGACTTCGGCTATTGCCTTATCTAAATCTTTTGCTCGTACAGGCATCTGATATTTCCTATTCTCTTCCAAAAAGCGAAAACGTACGTGATGTGTGCTTGGATTGTTTTGATTTGATCTGTCACCTTCAAACACCCGCGTCCGGAGCACGCGTCTTTTGTGATTATAATCCAATCAGAGCATTTGAAACATTCGATATCTCCAAGGATCCAATCAGCAAAACATCCAGATTCTGGATGTTTTGGTGTACGTAGGGTTGTTATTGGCTCGGCGCTATGAAAGGAGTGGCGCTCTGGTCCAGAGGCTTTTCGCGCGGGTCACTTTTTAAGACTTGACCGAAACCGGAAACCGCGCATGAAAAGCCTCTGGAACCCAGGGTAGTTCAGCAAGGGCTGATGATTTCAAATTCTTGGAACCTCTAATGAACACATTTCTTACTGGTAATTTCGTCGCCCACTATTTGCAAATCCCGGCATGTTAGAATCATACTGAAAGAATCATTTGGGAGATATTTGTTTGTCTTTTTCCAGCTTTTGTATGTAGATGTTTTCACCGACATCACTGATTCATGTGTGATGAAAAAGGCACGTTCCATGAATCACTTTTTTCACAGTTGCGCGATCTCTTTGTGTGTACAGCTGTTTCAAGAAAGGTTGTCGGAAGAAATGCGCACGCGACAATCCCGAAATGTAATATGGGATATGATCAATACACTGTTCGTAACGACTGAAGCTGTCGAACCTACTGTTGTTGCTTTCCTTTAGTACTCACAAACATATGTCCGTGGCCTCCCGTACCATTCTTTCAAATTTCTCTGAAGAAAAGTGCCCTCAAAGCCACCCACAATACCATTCGGGTTTGTCGCGTGCACTTTTACCGACAACCTTTCTCGAAATAGCTGTATACTAATTAACGGAATCTGCCTAGCACCTGACAAAAATCTTTTTGAACTGAAATTTCACTTTCTTCCTCGAGAAACTTTGAAAATATAAAGTGATTTTAAAAGGATTTCGCACACAACTTTTACGTTTCACACTTGAACAAACGCATAAAAGAATTAGTAGCCCATGGTGAACAAGAATTCTCTTTTCTCTCTTTTTTTCTTTTGCGGTACACTTTATGGTGTTTCGATACTGTTTTTCAGAGGTCATACCGATATTAGTTTCAATCGCTTTGAAAGTGGTTTTCTGCGTTAGAACATCGACTGTTTTGACGTTATGCTAATTTTTCCAAAATAATGCGCACTATACATACTTCCATGACTAGTACATTTTAGTTTGAATTTATCGCATCTTTTGAATATAAAAAATTGACAATACTCACACTGAAATGTACTAGTCATGGATATATGTATTGTCCGCATTAATTTGGAAAAATTAGCGTAACGTCAAAACAGTGAATGTTGTAGCGCAGATTTTTGACCGGTTCGTAGGATAGATTTGTCTTGACATTTCAAGGTGTTTAATGCAGTGAATCAATCTTAATGAAAGTTTCAGACATTATTATATACATTATGAAGATTATGTGAAGAGATTTTGAAAAAAATTCGTTCGAGTCGTTTCAGGTGGTTAGAAAACGGGTTAGTTTTTAAGATCGCAAGATAGAAAATACACCAAAATTTCCTAGCATCAAAATATGATATTAAGCAGCATTCTGACGCTAGTTAAGAATAATTTGAGTCATTTATAACGTTTTTATTAAATAATCTATCACGGCTATTGAAAATTTAAGGCTTGAAATATATTTTTGTTTTAGTCGAATTGAAACATACAGAATTTTTTACCTCTTACGGAGGTTGTTTGCTAAACACCAAACTTTAAGTTCGTAGTGTTGTATTTTCAGTAGCTGGTCTAGATCGCGCAAAATTAGGCGTTTATCTGTTTCAAAGTTTTTTGTTTATTGTTGGCATAGTAATATCGATTTTACTTAAACCTACTCTTTCAGAAATTTCAATCAATAGTCAATCATTGGTGAAAGTTTTATAGCGATCAGACAAGGATAAAATCACTTTTAAAGCGATTGAAAAATATCGGTATGGCCTCTAAAAACGTTTTTAAAATGTTTGTTAGCTGCTCTATTGTCTGACATGAAATGTTTACAACAGCATTACAGTGACTTACATTTCAATGGGCCAATCAAAGCATCGGCTGCCACCACCGGCAGCCAGCTGCTAATTTGGAACCCAGTTTACTGTAATAATTTTTACCCTTGGTGACTAGAACCCTCGATAGCTCTAATCTCCCTTTAACTCAAGTAATCATGTCTTGTTTCCCTGCAGATCATTTCTATATAATCTCACCCTTGATAACTCGAACCATGTTTTGAGTGTGCAACAAGTCAGAATAAAAAACAGTGTGCTGAAGTCTGCAACATTGTCAGACTTTATATCATAGAAACAACCGTGTCAGTTCTTTGTCTTTTCTTTAATGTCACTCCACTTCAAATTCAGTATTCATCCCTCTATATTAATCAAGCTTTGTTGTATAATTCTTTTATCAATCTATATATCTTGCTGCCCTCAAAGTGAAGTGTGCATGATACTTGTATTCCGGACGTAGTTAATCAATAAACTGATAATCCATAGAGATCGATATCAATCATCGATGAACATCCATTTCCAATATCAATTGATCAATAGAAATCGATAAAGAAAAAAAGTTGTGGCTTCGATTAATATCGATTTCCGATAGAAATCGATAATGAGTTTTTATCGATTGTTATCGATTACTATCGATTAATATTAGAAAAGACTTAAGTCATTATTCGGTAGAAGTTCAACATTAACACAATGTTGTCTGTAGCGTATTATTGAGTCATTCAGTCGTGACATTATGCAGTTCTTTTAATTGATAAAATACTAAAAGAACAAAACACTAACAGGAACAAATTGCTCTTTGTTTGTATTTTTTAGCTTAAGTACAGTTCATAATAAGGAAAGAAATATTAATGCAAAAGTGGCAGAAAGTGCTGTAGCAACTCCATAAATATGGAGCATGATAAACCCAGATAATAAATAATGGTAACTGAGCGAGCGCGATTTGGGAATAAATCACACTGCTGAGAGCCAATCAGATTGCACGGATCGCTACAACCTAGTGATTTCAAAGTGGATGCAATTAATAATGGTAATTGAACTGAGTGGAGTGCAATTGGGTCTGAAATAATACGAGTGACTTCAAAATCGGATGAGCGCGCAGTACCAGTTCGATTTGAAATCACAAATATGATTTCAGACCAAAATTGCACGACACGAAGTTCAATTACCTACTGCCATTTTGAAACCGCAGAATTCAGGCAGTACCAATATATATTTTACTGACCAAGAAGCCAGTTTGTTGAAAAGCGGAAACAAAAAGGCTTTTACATCTCGTTTTGTATTCGAAACAGAAATGATGCGACATAGAGCAAAAATAGTGCGATTTAAAACAGAAATGATGCGATTTAAAACATGAATGACGCGATTTAGAACAGGTGATTTGTGAATTAATCACATTGCTGAGAGCCAATAAGATTGCAGGGATCACCAGTGATTTCAAAATGGATATAATAAAATCGATTAATATCGATGATGTAGATTGATTTCGGATGTCGATTTTTATCGATTAACTTCGTCTGGTTGTATTCCTTCCCCATCCATTTCCTTATTTCCGGTTATTTGCTTCGAACTCCCGATAACTCGCACCTTTTTCGATTTCCCTAGAAGGTTCAAGTTATCGAGAGTCAACTGAATTTCAAATGCACAAATCCTTAAGAAGGAGACTACTCTAGCTGTGGGTTTTGAAAGTTGACCAAACTTTCAAACTTAGGATAATTGTCAAAAGTATTTTTTTTTACCCCGGCCCAAACCATCTCTTCCGGCGGCATTTAAAATTTTGCAAAAATAACAACTCCAAAAGAAAACCTACCGTAGAAAGGAAGTAGATCATAGTGTCAAGGGTTAAACTCTGCAGAACTGTGGTAATGTTAAGTGCAGATTCTCTTCTCGTCTGTTTGGGTAAATTGCCCACAACGAAAAAACATTCATAGAAGTGAAACTTATGTCACCACGACTAACACACAAGATGCACTCCACGTAAACTTGTACGTCTTGGCCTCGTTTTCAATAGTTTGGCGAGTATTTTCCCTTGTCTGCTTTGATACAATGGATGTACCATGGGATCTCGCCCTAAAGTACTAAATTTGCAATAATTCACCACGAATTACTTGCCGTACTCTACACAAGCAGAACTGGTTACACTTCATTATTTCCAATCATTTAGTGTAGTGCGTATGTGCGAGAACAATATCTTTGCCAGTACTTTTAATATATATATTGGTCTCACATAAAACTCATTTCCCATAAAGTAGGACATTGGGTTTCGGTGATCCTTGACTCTGCTTGACTCCCGGGGGGTGGTACTACCCGTTGTATATGGGCTATATAGGTATTTGCCGCTGTGAAGGGTATGGTTTTCAAGCAGTTTACTCTAGGATAGGATGCAAAAATCAGAGCGTTGGGGCCTAGAATAGGGCATCATTTTTCAGGACACTGATCAGTTGGCTGAAGGTTTTATCTAGACTAGGGATTTTGGTATGAGGTTTTGTTTTGGCTAGACTTTGCTAGTGACCTCAGTAGTTTCTGGAAAACAGCTACTCTAGGATAGGGGGGATTTGGGGAGTTTACTCTAGTATAGGGTAGCAAATTCAGCTGAACTAGCTCTGGTCTAGGTTAAGGGTTCCAGGATCCCAGCGGCACATCCCCACCCAGAAATTCCTAAAGTACCCCTCGGGGGGCTTGACTTCGACCGCAAGGAGATTTATTTTCCCTTTGTTCTCCTGGAAAAATTGTTGCTCCCCTTTTGAAGGCTATTTGAAAGGCAGGAGATTTACTTTTTACGGTTATGATATCGATCTACAAAGGGAAGAGTTTTAGGATTGAATGTTTATAGCCAGATCAGTAATTTATTTTTTTAGGACTTGGCCACGTCGCTCAGTGCACTTTGCAGTGAGGAAGAGAGATTTACACAAAAGGAAATATAATGAATTTAGAGAAGCGAGCGAAAGACTGCTCCAAAATATAATTATATAATTACCATTTTACTTACTTGCGGATACGAAGGACCAGTTTAGTCATTTTGCCGACTGAATTTCTCTTTTGAAATACCGTTTTCGCCTTTAAAATTACCTCTCACGGTAGAGAACTTTCGAAGCCACTTTGCCATGCCACATTAGCTGCAAAACCTTACGAATTATATACCAAAATGCGCCATATTTTTATTATTCCAAGCGTGCGCTGTCCAGCTAACCCAGTTTTCCACGTCCCGATAGTTTCCCTACCGGTCACGCTTTTAAGTAATTACATCAAACCGCTGCCAGAATATGTAAAAATGCTATGCGTAAATCGCGACCAAATAACCCCCGCTTGTTATCAATATTAGATTACATATTTTTCAAGCTATTTTCGGTGGTACATTGAGGAAAGCAATCATACTTTGGGTTAGAACGGCATTATTTCGACCAAAATTGTGTATTTTTAGAGGTCTTTCTTAGAGCGTTCACCGGATGTCGGCGTTATCCGAAATCACATAGGGCAAATATCGCAATCAGACTATACAATACACTATTCGCTTTCTGAGGCCTACATGTTCTACCACGTGTCTCGCAAATGCCTGCGAGGAGCAGTCGTTTCCTGACAAAGGAATAGGTACACGCTCTTTGCTGCCAACAAACGCATTCATTGCATTTGAAGATGTTGCTGGATTCACATAATAGACAACACATTCCAAAACTTGGAAAAAGCTTCCCTCACAGTCCATGCTTAAATTTTCGCTCGCCATATGTCATATGATATGAAATGCATGTTCACTAATCTCGAGAAATAACTAAGTTATTTCACGAATCACGGGTTTACTTAACACGCGTGAAAAACGCAGTGCGCATGCGTGCCTTCCCTGCTTCCGGCGCGAATTTGTATGTGCCTCCCCCAATCGAAATTATACGCGATACCAAAACAAACTAGATTCCGGCCGCGAAATTCAAAAAATTAAGCTCCACACACAAAAGATAAGCTTAGAATTTCACGAACACAAAGTTTATTAATTGCTTTAGTTTCTCTCTTTTGCACCACACACTTTCCTCCTTGCACCAAAGGCGAAAATCATGTTTGAAAGTCCACGCTCGCTCTGGCAGCACTTCGCCGTAGCCGTTGTTGCTGTTTTGGTCATCATGTCGCTGAGCTCGGTCAATGCGAACAACGAAAACGACCAATGCATGCTAAGTGGAAAAACAAGGACGGAAAAACCTTGTACTGGACGACTTTACCAGTTAGTTAAGTTAGTTTAAGTAATTTTTTGTTGTGCTTAATACTAGAACCGGCTGCAAACCATTAAACATATCAAACATTCCTAAGTGTTTTTCAATTTAAATAGGGAAGATTTTGCAAATTTTAATTATTGAAAATAGAGACCTTGCGCATGCGCAGACGTTTTGCACGCGTGTCGGTTTACTTTTGTTCACAGATCACCAGAAATAAATTCGTTTGTTCACGATTCACGGCAATTAAAAATCGGTCAGTGTAAAGGACTGCGGACTGCGGACTGCGGACTGCGGACCAGGGGTAAAATGAAGACTGTGTGTAAAATGCAGACTGCAGACTAAGAGTATAACGCAGGCTGGGGTAAAATGCAGACCGAGCATAAACTGTAGTCGTGGAAGGGTTTAAGGGCAAAAAAATCCCTCAAATACACGTAAACGAACCCTGCTTTCACAAATCCATTCCTTTCTTCTCTGGAACGTCGTCGACGACCCGAAAACATTATCGCAATCTTGAACCTTTTTTCCGTCCGAGAGACCTCTGCAGGAAATTTGGATGACCTTTTATAAAAGTATTGGAAATCAAGGTACGCAGACTTAAGCTGTTCAAATGTTCATCGAAACTTCTGGCGAATGTGCAATGCACTTCGACCAGGAAGCGAAGTGTGTAACTGATACCCTACGGAGCCCAGTTAGTGCAAGCTAATTTTTCTCATCAAGTTTCTTTTTCACGACGTCAGGCTCTGGCACGAATTTTTTTTTTTCAGCACGACTTTTCTTCGGCACAACTTTTTTTTTGGCACGACTGTTTTTTTTCGGCACGACTTTTTGTTTTCGGCACCATTTTTTTTCGGCACGACCAGGACAGGTCACCGCCGACCAACATTGTTGTAGTGGCATGGAGCACATGGTCATTGTAATTCATCAACCAAGATGGTTGATACATTACTGCAAGCAATATCAAAAATACAGATATCATACCTTAAAGATACCCCCGACTTTATAAATTTTATTGAAAGCACAAAGGTGAAAAAACTGAAATTTCTTGTTTCGACGGACGTCACAAGTCTTCACACAAAACGAAGGCATTGAAATTGTCTGTAAAGCATATGAAAACTTCTACAAAGACAACCCTCCTATTCCTACACATTACCTGCGGGAAATGCTTAGACTAATCCTCAAAGAAAATTCTTTCCAGTTCAATGGAAAACACTACCTACAAACCCATTGTACCGCAATGGGCACAAAGACAGCAGTTTCTTTTGCCAATATTTTTATGGCACATATTGAAACAACAATTCTAAGCAGAACCGTTTTTAAACCTACAATTTGGAAACGCTACATTGACGATATCTTTTCCCTATGGGACATAAGTAAACCAGACATGGAAACTTTCATCGAACAAGCAAACTTACATCACCCAAGTATCAAATTCACGGCCTAAATATCTGACACTGAGACTGTTTTTAGACACGGTTGTATACAAGGCACAAGATTCAAGGAAAAATCTATCCTTGATGTAAAGACACACTTTTTAAAAACGCAAACCTTCCAGTACACACATTTCACCGCTTGTCACCCGCCGATTGTTAACAAAGGATTTGTCAAAGGAGAAGCCTTGAGAATGCTATGAACAAACTCCTCAAAAACCACGTTTGAGGAAAATATTTCAAATTTCAAAAAACGCTCGATTGACAGAGGCTACCCACAAACTATGATGGAAAAGCTCCTATCAGAAATAAAGTTTACAGAGAGGGAGTCTGCACTCCTGAAACACAACAACAAAGAGGAAAAAGAAATTCCCTTTTGTGACACAGTACCAGCCCTCAGTGTCTACTTTAAAAGAAGTTTTAATGAAAAAATGGAATCTTATACAAAACCAACTACTACTTCGCCAAATTTTTAAAGAACCACCTATCATTTCCTACAAGAAAGGAAAATCCCTAAAGGATATGCTCGTTAGAGCTAAAATATAAAAGGTTAACACAAGGTTTCACGCCGGTATAGATGTGCGGCCTGTCACCGCATTTTCTCACGAAAACAAAAAGTCGTGCCGAAAAAAAAGTCGCGCCAAAAAAACAAAAGTCGTGCCGAAAACAAAAACTCGTGTAGAAAAAAAGTAGTGCCGAAAAAGAAAAGTCGTGCCAATAGAACAGTCGTGCCGAAAAAAAGAGTCGTGCCAGAGAAAACTAACATCTTGAAAAAGGAACTTGATGATAAAAATTATGTGGCACTATAACTGGGTTCCGTAGATACCGGCTAGCTATTTCACCGATTTGGAGAAGAAGGAGCACAAATGTTTAAAAAAAATCTACAGTCTTCATTCTGCTTTTTGCACCCAGCCTGCATTTTACACTCAGTCTGCACTTTACCCCTAGTCCGCAGTCTGCAGTCTGCGTTTTACACTGACCGAATTAAAAATAGGCGTTCACGGAAAATCACCTTTCCGACCCTCTTTGAAATATTGTAGTAATCACCATATGGAGGCTCCAATGAATAACAAATTAAATAGCGTTGTATATGATCTTCGTGTTCCGTGCAAGTTGCAGAAATTCTCTGTGCCCGGAGCAACACAATGAAAAAAGCAAGCTCAATCAGAGCCATTGCAGCTTGGGAGCCCGGGTCTGTGCAACTGGAATGTTCAGTTCCATTGGGCACGTGGAATTTCCGAATATTTCAGACCAGAATTTTTGTTGATACTCATTCCAGGATGGCGGCTGTGAGCCAGAAGAATGAGTGCGACTTTTATAAGGCCCTCTCCACCATCAGAGGGAAAGATGGTAAAACGAAAGGAATTGCGTGTGCAGTTGATGTTGATGGAAAGAAAAAAAAAGACGAAGTTGTTTTAGTAACTTGGAAGGGCTGCATTGGGGAAGGTCAAAATTCACTAAAAACAGTGCACCGCCATCGGCGTAAATTAAAATTTAGGAGGAATACAAATGGAAAACATTATCAACTGGAACCTTCAGACGACGGTATCTTAAAGAGAGGAAATTTTTCTTTAATCCGGTGTGCTTCTGGGAGTAACAATGACAAGTGGGGTGTGCGTCTCTCTCTTCGGTGTTTGAACGAAGAAGAGCAAAAGACAAACCTCAAGGCCTATACGATACATGGTGATAGTTACCGCCCCCTGACATTAACTTACGATGAAAGTACTAATGAACACCATCTTGGCATTAACAAACTGGATCAATACGAGAATCTCATGTTACAAGGAGCTCCAATCATTGAAAACGAAGCATATCTTGTGGGAGTTTTAAAGGATGAGGAAGGTATCTGCAGTCCTCTTTTCATAAAAGAAGGAGAACTTGGTGAGTGGCATTAAATAAGAAATTGATGATGATAGTATATATTTGGGCTAACACATTCCTGTGCTTCTGATTGGACAGATTAAAAAACTCCAGCAGGGTTCTAAACAACAGATAAGGGGAATTTAGACACTTCTGGGTTATATGCTTCTGAAATCAGATGATGCATTGGTTCAAGCCTTACGTTCTTAGTTTCCTTCTCTTTTCTTACTTCTTTTATTTGCAAAAAAAGTTTCAAGATTGGGCTTCAAGTATTTTATTTAAAAATGACAATCTGATTTGAGGGCAACCTCGTTCCCATGTTTCGCTCCTACCCGTCCCTGGGAGAGAGAACCTGGAAACGTCGTTGATTTGAGGGTATATCCATTCTAGTCAAAGCATTGTGATTTTTAAAAGTCAATAAAAAACTGGGTACATGTAGGAGTGTGTATTAAGTGGGTAGGGAGGGAAGGGGCATTTTAGTCCTAACTAGAAGCAACAGCAAGTGGTAACGCTGCAAGTATGCGCGAGCCGCTGGACGGAAGTTTGTGGTAGTTCTGGATCGCAGAAAATGCAGCAAAGAAAAATGGCGCCTGTTTTAAAAATTACCATTGACTTAGTTATCTGTTCTATCTTTGAAGAGTGTAGAAAAGACAGAGTCTTCAGTGTAATATGCGACGTTGGTCTCACGGCTAATAAGTCGCAGATCATTCACAATTTTGCGCGGTTTGTGGTCCGTCAAACTTCGATGGGGTTCCGTGTAACAGCTGCAAAATTCCTCTATACTAGATAACTGGGAAATAATCTCTTCATCCAAGTTGTGACCGAGTACAAAACGTCAGACGCTTGAGATTTGAATAAAACGCTGTGAAAAAAATTCTAAATGCTAGTCTGTTTACATTGTCATAACTACAGTTCTTGCGACCGTGCCCTTGCAATAATACGATTTCACGTTAGTTATGGTTCAGGAACGCCCTGTTGCTCAGAGATGTGCACCCTCAGTGTAGTGATTCTGCCAGTGATAACTTTTCAGAGATACCCCATCCTAACCACCAGTGTCCAAACCAGCTGTAGTGCCCTAGTTCTGCGACTGATAAAATTTCAAAGTTGTCCCATGAAATTGTGTTTCCATTTTTGATTAGATGCTATAAAACTAAAGACCCAAACTCTAGAAATAAAATCTATTAAATGTATGTGATGCCTTTACTTATTCAGGGGTGTAGGCAGCATTTTGTAACATGGAGGCTCTTAACTCCAAGATGCCCCCTATACTTCTAAAATAAAGAATTAGATGAGCCAAAAGAGGAGTGTGGTACAAGATGTTTTATATTACAGATGTGTTTTATTGAGGTAACCTTAATCCTGAAAAATCCCCTCCCTTTACTCTCTACACTTCTACATACTAGATGTTACGCGGGTAATCTTTTAGAGGACGGGTAGCTTGCAAACTAAACTGAACGCAGGGTTGTTGGAACAGCAACAAGAAGATTTATTCCAAAAATGAACGTAGTTTCCACGAAGTAAAAGTCCACAACAGCACTTAACTCGATAAACTTACACGGCCAAAGGGAAACTTGAATAAACACTCCTTTCGTCACACTTGACTAAACACGACTAACGTCAAACTCTCTTCACTGGTGAAAACTAGTTAAAACGGACTCGGACTCGGACTCGGACTCGGCTACTTATATACTTTCACAATAAGATTCTAGACCTTTTCAAATAGTCTAATTACAGAAAGATTACAAAATATACCGCTTTAGAAACGCTTACACAAGATCCTAAAGTAAACAAACTATGACCTCTCGCGAACCTTCTAGAATGTCACGTTTAAAAAGTCACGCAATACAATTTTTCGTAACAATAAATAATTACAAATATGCACACAACAGTGAAAATACTTAAAATAAGAAATAAGAAATACTTAAGATCACAGTCATAAATTTTGTTGTTGGTATTTTCTATTGCACACGTGTTAATTATTTATATTTCTAATAAGGCTTAGCTCCCTTGACTAGCCCATATCTATTTGGGGCTAACTTAAAAAAGTTCTTATGATTTGACGATTGAAAAATTGAAAATGAGAGAAAATGAGCTCTAACTTTTCCTTTTCATTCAATTTCAACATGAGAAGAACTCAAGAATCTTAAGGACAGATATTCGTAAGGTATGAGTTTATGGTAGCTTCAAGTGAGCCAATGTATGACTCAATAAGATTAACGCTTTTCTGTGTGTCTTCTGGGGTACCAAGGCTCTTTGATGCAGTTCGGGATGGAGTGACAGATCCTTCACATTCTGCAGACAGCATAGGGTTAAATAAAAAACAGATAGTCACCATTTTGTACCAGCTCTGCTATGGCTTGAGTCAAAATTGCAACTGGTTTGAATGAGACGACGCAGTCGTCCTCAAGGACTGTCACCTGAATCAACATTAGGCCTAGTACTGAGTATCTCACAGGAAGCTCCTGCAGCAGGCAAAAGGCAAATTAAATTAATTTTTTCATAACTTGTCCTCTTGCAACACCAGGAGCATCAATGAGCTTGTTTCAGGGGCAATTTTACATAAATTATGGCAACCTATGATAGATGACTTTATACACTACTACTGTGTATACACTGCCAAACGTACACTGGCAAGCCAAGTGCTTTTAAATTCATGTGCACAGATAGTGAATATATGAGACCCAGAGTGTCAAAAGAATTATTTCTATCGGAAAGTGAAAAGTTACCCCTATGGCATTTTGTTGTTGCCCACACCTAGCAATACCCCTTTCGATATTCTGGATTTCTAAAGTGTCATGGATACGAGAATGAAAGAAATCTTTTGGATAGACAAGAAGACGCCCCAATGCGTTTACGCGGGATGTGTTGGTGTACGAAAGAATTAGCGGTATGTTGAATGGCAATGGAAAGTTGAGTAGTGTATGCAACAAATGTGTGCAGGAGAGACGGAGATGTTCCGTTAAGGACTAATGATACACTAGAGGATGAGTTACACACAAGGGTTCCTTTGCTACTCAAAACAAAAATTACATCAATATTACCACCATATATGTTATGAGTATGGGGCAGTTCACTAAAATTTGCATTCCTTTACTAATGTCCTCAAAAAATGCACTTCCACATTCAACAATAGCATGTAATGTATCATACTTCCAATAACTACAGGGCTGCAAGGCTGTGCTCTAGGGAACATTTCAGGGAGCCCTTCGGGCTCCCCAAGCATTTTTAGCTAGGGTGCCCGGGCCTCGAGCTGTTAGTTAATTATTAAAAATTAAACAAATTGTTTTCTTAACAAGTCAAGCAGAATTTTGTGAATATTTTTTTTTCGTGAAAAATCACATCCCTTTGACCTCCTGAGCGTGAGAAAAAAAAACCCGCATGTTGCCATATGAAAGTAAGTTTTCGCGCCATATGAGAAACATGGGCAACGCCGCCGAATATTTCATGTTTTAAATGGAAATTAAGATTCTGGTCTGTTTATGTTTTTTTTCTAACAAAAAAATTGGGGGTCAAAAATAAGGGCACTATTCTTTTTACAAATAATCATTTTGATTTAAGTTGAAAAGAAAATTCGCTTATTAAGCTTGACTGAGATCCCGTGGGGCTTTCCAAGAAAATTGTTATGATTTCAACGAAACCGCGGCGCCCCCCGGGGAGGTACTTGGGTTAATTTTTGCTTCGTATGTGCCGCTGGCCTCTCGGAGCCCCTACCCCATTATAGTCTATTCTGTGGCCAGTTGTAGACCCCATATTAGTCAGTCTTGGACAAATATGTAGTTTTTGCGATCCCAGTTTAGTCACTTTCTATTTATGCATCTACCTTATCAATCTTTTAAATAGGTCCAGTCAAAAAATGAATTGACTCATTTTTTAATAAATTGAATGAAGAACACTTTACTTTTCACCTACAGTACAAATATCCTGGTACGTTTGCTAACCGTAAATATGAACAACTCTCTACCCCAAAAATCCGAAAATGTGCGACCCCACTCTAATAGCTCTTTTGAAAATGCAACCCCATTATAGTCAATCCAGTCGTGAAAATGCGACCCCATCCAGCGACACATCCCCATTAGCCTCTTATAAGGAAGTGACCCCCCGGGCCGCCCCAAAACTATTATCTCTTTTGAATAGATCATCTTGTTGTAAAGACGTCGTTTAAAGGGACTGTGTCACGACAGTGCACATGTGTTAGCTTTGACAGTAGCTGATTGAACGGAAGTATTACGGAAGTATTTTCTTTCTATATTATCGGTGAAATGTTCAGGACAAATGTGGATTCGGTTAGCTTTTGCGTATATGTTTTTAGTACGTGATACGTATGCCTAGTCACGACACGAAAGACAATGTGGGATTTTATAGATTTATACCCGATTCTAGAACAGTCACAATAATGGTCGTCTCTTTTCTTTTTTATACATCGTATTTTACTGGAATAACAATCTTAGTTATGTTTTAGCCTCGCAGACACAGCAGTAAAAAAAAAGGTAAAAATATTTAATTAACATAAAAGACCGACTCCCGTGTTTATTCAGCGATTTTTCAAAATACAAAACTATTGTTTTGCGTCGCTGATCGTACTTTACGCCTGTCAGAGCAAAAGTAACAATTTGTTTTGAAAAACTAACTAATGAACCATCCTAATTTGAAGAAACAATTTTAATGTTATTATGAAAAGTTGTTACTATCGAAAGCTTGTCACGTTCATAGTCAAGGATTATGTTACATGTGAATTCACGTGAAACGACCTTTGAACATCAACGCGTGCCCGCTGCCCGATTTAACAACATTTTCTTAAAGCCTTTTGATAGACATGCTACTTATTGCTACTTACAAGTCGACCGCAAGAGTTTCTTAGCGAGCGGAGCGTTCTTTTTAGGCCGCGAAGCCACCGAGCGAGCTACGATTTCGCAAGTAATAAATTCTAGACATTCTTAGCTTTTTGACTGTAAATCAACAGAAACAAGAAACCAACACCAGCAAGTCGTCCGGCTGGGCCACCTAGACAATATTTTCAGTCGCCCGAGGCCAAGTCTTGCGCCGTTAGATCTAGAGCACAGCCTTGAGTCTTCGTCCTCCTCTACGCTGTAATCTTATTTTTCCCTTCTTTGCTGACGCAGTATCTTTTTACCCCTTGTGCAATCCAACCTGACTTGCACGTGATTCGAAGTTGCAGCCAATAAAAATCACACAATTTTTTCGGGACGGGCTCGGGATACGGGAAAGTTAAAAAAAACAAGGCAATTTTTGACTCCCAAGACGACGAAAGGAATGCGCTCCCGAATATAAGACGCTGGCTGACTGCGTCATCCCGTGTGAAAAGGAAAAATAACATTTATGATTTTTGCTGGAATACAAATATATTCTATGTGATGGAGCTAATTCTTATGTGGATGCCAATGCAAGGGGTCAAATTCAGGCATTTCATGTCTGTTGTCTGTACTTCAAACTGGAATGGTCCAGCAAGTGCAAAGCTGAACAAGGGCAAGAATTGTTTTGTGCTGGCACTTGTGCCAGCGGTAAAGTGGGATTAATGTCGTAATGGTCATATGAAAAATGCATTAATTAAAAACCTAAAAATCGCCTTTTACCAACTTTGTCATCTGATTTTACATTAAATAGACAGATTTGGTTGTTTTATGCTGAAAAGTGGATTTTTCTCAAAAAGCTTGGTACTTTGCTTAACCCATTCGCTCCTGGAGATTTGCCGAAAAACGCATTTTGAAGCTAGTCGAGTGGTTTTCTGGTCACTGTCGTGCTATAAAGAGCTAAAACTTACCACAAACCCGTTTACAGGTCGTACACTTCACGGCCTTATCTGATCCAGATGCAAAATATTAGCTCGTGAAGTTCGGACATACGCAGAAAGCAAAATTTCGAGATTTTAAAGTGACACAGCCGTGAGACTTGAGACTACTAGCTCCTGACAGATTTTGTAAGAAAGATGAAAACCTCTTTAGTTTCTTTCCCTGACAATGTTTCGCCTCGGCATTCCCTTTGAAGGCACTCCTGCACTTCAAAGTTTTCAAAATGGTCGCCCAAGGAAGTCAAAGACTCGAACCAGTCCACTTCAATTGCAAGCCCCGCAAAGCATTGTAGGCCCAAAAATAAATTCGCGATACCGCGAAAAATAATTCTCGGCCCAATGAAAAAATAATTCGAAGTACCACTGAAAAATAACTCATGGTATAAATGAAAAAAGTCTGCTTATAATTAAAACAAAAATAACTCATGTTGCTAAGAATAATTACTAACACGCTGAAAAAGGTATTGTTTATTGATGACAAAAATATGCAACAAGTCCATAATATTTGCTGCAGTGGGGTTAAAACTGACTTGTAGTGCAATTTTATTGTCATGATTTTGACCAGAACGGGCCTCCATATTCCGCCATTACGATTTACCGTCAACTAGTGCTTCCCAGTAAGCCTGACGCATGTGCAAACGTTGCCACCTGCTGTTGCATAATACCTCCCACCGAGCTTCATTATTTTTGAGCATGATACCTTGGTTCTATGGGTGATACCAAACAGCATATTGCTAGACTTTACGAGCATAATACATAGGGTGTTGCTAACGAGAGTAACGAGTAACGGAGTAACGAGAAAACGATTAACAGGATAAAAATTCAAGCGGTTAAAAAAAAAAATAATCCTAATGAAAGAAAAAACATAAAAATCGTTGTAATATCCTAATAATCATGTTTAAAAATAACCTACCGATGTTAAGACTCTGAAATTTGAAATCTGGCGGCAAAATAGATTGTAGAGCGGGACTAGTTTTTAGATCGATTGTCAATTAAAGTAAAGTAAAGAAACATTCAAATGGATTGGTTTGTTCGAAGTTACGTTTAACATCAATCAAATTCAGAATTTAACTGAATCATCTTTTTTTACGCGGGATGACGTAGTCAGCAAGCGTCTTAAATTCGGGAGCGCATTCCTTTCGTTTTCTTGGGAGTCAAAAATTGCCGTGTACCACGTTTCCCGTGTACCGCGCCCGTCCCGAAAAATTGCGTGATTTTTATTGGCTGCGACTTCAAACCCGTTTAAGTCAGGTTGGATTGCACAAGCAGGAAAAAGATACTGCGTCAGCAAAGAAGGGAAAAGTAAGCTTACAGTGTAGAGGAGGACGAAGACTCAAGGCTGTGCTCTAGATCTAACAGCGCAAGACTTGGCCTCGGGCGACTGAAAATATTGTCTAGGTGGCCCAGCCGGGCGACTTGTTGGTTTTGGTTTCTTGATTTAAAGTAAAAATGCTAGAATGTCTGGAATTTATTACTTGCGAAATCGTAGCTCGCTCGGTCGCTTCGCGGCCTAAAAAAGAACGCTCCGCCCGCTAAGAAACTCTTGAGGTCGACTTATATGTAGGAATATGTAGCATATCTATCAAAAGCTTTACGAAAATGTTGTTAAATCAGGCAGCGGGCACGCGTTGATGTTCAAAGGTCGTTTCACGTGAATTCACATGTACTGTAACATAATCCTTGACTATGAACGTGACAAGCTGCACAGTTTTGATAGTATTCAGCTTTTCAAAATAACATTGAATTTTTTTCTTCAAAATAATCAGGATGGTTCATTAGTTAGTTTTTCAAAACAAATTGTTACTTTTGCTCTCAGCTATTGCTCTGACAGGCGTAAAGTACGATCGGCGACGAAAAACAATAGTTTTGCATTTGTATTATGAAAAATCGCTGAATAAACACGGGAGTCGCTCTTTTATTTTAATTAAATATTTTTACTTTTTTTTACTGTGTCTGCGAGGCCAAAACATAACTAAGATTGTTATTCCAGTAAAATGCGATGTATAAAAAAGAAAAGAGATGACAATTAATTGTGATTGTTTTAGAATCGGGTATAAATCTATAAAGTCCCGCATTGTCTTTCGTGTCGTGACATGGCATTACGTATCACTAAAAATAAATACGCAAAAGCTAACCAAATCCACAAAAGCTCATTTGTCCTGAACATTTCACCGATAATATAGAAAGAAAATACTTCCGTTCTGCACTTAAACGACGGCTTTACAACAAGATGATCTATTAAAAAGAGGTAATAGTTTTGGGGCGCACTTCCTTATAAGAGGCTAATGGGGATGTGCCGGTTGATGACGTCGTATTTTCACGACCGGATTGACTGTAATGGGGTTGCATTTTCAATAGAGTTACTAGAATGGGGTCGCACATTTTCGGATTTTTGGGGTAAGAGAGTTGTTCATATTTACGGTTAGCAAACGTACCAGGATATTTGTACTGTAGGTGAAAAGTAAAGTGTTATTCACTCAATTTATTAAAAAATGGGTCAATTCATTTTTTGATGACCTATTTAAAGGATTGATAAGGTAGATACATAAATAGAAAGTGACTAAGCTGGGATCGCAAAAATTACATATTTGCCCAGAAGTAACTAATAGGGGGTCTACAATTGGCCACAGAATAGACTATAATGGCGTAGGGGCTCTAAGTGGCCAGCGGCACATACGAAGCAAAAATTAACCCAAGTACCTCCCCGGGGAGCGCCGTGGTTTCGTTGAAATCATAACAGTTTTCCTGGAAAGCTCCACGGGATCTCAGTCAATCTTAATAAGCGAATTTTCTTTTCAACCTAAATCAAAATGATTAGTAAAAAGAATAGTGCCCTTATTTTTTACCCCAAAAGTATTTTATAAAAAAATACATAAACGGACCAGAATCTTACTTGTCTACTTAAAAAACATGAAATATTCGGCGGCGTTGCCCATGTTTCTCATATGGCGCGAAAACTTACTTTCATATGACAACATGCGGTTTTTTTTTTCTCACACTCAGGAGGTCAAAGGGATGTGATTTTTCATGAAAAAATATTCACAAAATTCTGCTTGACTCGTTCAGAAAATAATTTCTTTGATTTTTAGTAATTAACTAACAGCTCACTGATTTATTAATTTCAGCGACCAACTTGGAGACCTGGGCACCCCAGCTAAAATAATCTTTTAGGCCTGGGCACCGCAGCTGAAATGCTTGGGGAGCCCGAAGGGCTCCCTGAAATGTTCCCTAGAGCACAGCCTTGCAGCCCTGTAGTTATTGGAAGTATGATACATTACATGCTATTGTTGAATGTGGAAGTGCATTTTTTGAGGACATTAGTAACGGAATGCAAATATTAGTGAACTATCCCATACTCCAGTTTTGTTTTGAGTAGCAAAGGAACCCTTTTGTGTAACCCATCGTCTAGTGTATTAGTCCTTAACAGAACATGTCCGTCTCTCCTGCACACATTTGTTGCATACACTATTCAACTTTCCATTGCCATTCAACATACCGGTAATTCTTTCTTACACCAACACATCCCGCGTAACAGCCTTCGGGCGTCCTCTTGTTTTGGTAGGATCCAGTTTAATAGCTACTTAATATTTCAAAGTAGTAGCCAATTTCACAAGTCGAATAAGTGCTGAGTCCCCAGAAAAAAAAATATAAACGAGACAGAACAAGAAGAAACAGAACAAACAAGGAGAAAACGGCCGTTTTACGAGATGTTATTTTAGAGCCGTGAGATCCTCCAAATTTGCAAGTTTTGAACCCAAATGATTCTAGCAGGTAATCAAAGTAAGCAAAGAGGACCCCTACATATCTACTTGGAAAACCAAGATGACGTTCGCCAGCGACATAGCTTACTAGTGAAAAATGTGTCATCAGTTTTGTATGATCGTCACAGACATTGGTGCCTGTATTAGTTGCAATTTCACGCCCTGATAACATGCAACTACATGAACTAATTTTAACCCAAATTTTAATTTGTTTAGCCCGGGCTTAATGGCTTAAAGGCAGCTACGCCCCTGTCAGCGCTGAATTCTGTCAGGGACTTTTCCTCTTCCGGTCATGCTTGCGGCAAACTTAAAAAAAATATTGGTGTGTTATATGAAACGCCTGAGCTAAGATAACAACAACTAATAGTATTTTGAAATCGTAGAAGAGCCCTCGTTTTCACTTCTGTCTTCTCCCAGTTATGATTCCTTCGTGAAAGGAATGATCGTGTCTTCTAGACTTGCTTTGACGATCAATCTCTTATATATATAGATTTAGCCAGGGCTAAAAGCGAAGCTCCCTTTAATAAATTCATAATTTAAATCAAACAATAAACTTGTAATCCACAGATCAGGGCACATTCATTTGACGTTTGAGGCAAAGGCTAAGTGATTTTAGAGAAAAATAATTTGACAGTGCAAGAGTGAAACCGCTTTTACATCGAGTTATTAAATAGTCTTACTTGTACACCCAAAAATAGCAATCATGTTCGATCATAGTAGATTAGGCCTTGAAAACAAATAGACCTACCTATTCGTGTATTGTATTTGCATTAGCTGTTGCATCATAATGTGGCATTCACCAGTCTCTCCAACATTGCTCCGTTTGAGAGACTATGGATAATTGGACAACCCCGAAATATAATTTTAAGAAACACACGCGCCATGATAGTCCTTGGTGGCAGCCAATGTACACGTTGCATTCCTCTGTCTAAAAGAAGAGGCCAAAATAAAAAAACAGGCCGGATTTTTTGTGTTCGACAAGTTTAGTTTACTAGTAAATCTTGGCGACGAATCTGGTGGTGTGTAAACCAGCCTTTTAAACATACTTTTTCTCATCACGTCTCATCCTCGGAAACCTAGGGGCGGTCAGTCGGGCCGGGAGAAAAGGCGCGACAAAAGTTTTCAAGTAAAGGTGGAAAAGCCCCTGGGTACCGACTCTCACCGGACCATTTCCAAACGGTCAAGAAAATGCTGGTTCCTGATTGGGCACAAAAAATGCTTTGTATTATTGTGCCCAATCAGCGAACAGCATCTCCTGAGTTCTTTTCGTGAGTTCGTACACAACGACTATTATCTCGCCATAGTTGCCAGGTTCGTTCACCAAGCTTTCCTAACCAGAAACGAAGGAACTACCGATGAGTCGAAAAACGTTTCGGATGCTATCAGCAGGAGCCGATTTGCACTTAGAAAATTCTGTTTCTGACGGATCACAACGTATCGTAAATAATAGGAAGTTTGAGATGAAGCGGCGACGAAAAAGTAAAAAAAGCAATAGCTTGACAAGGCAAAACAACAACTTTGCACGTGAATCACGCTTTTTTGCAGATATTTCTTTGCCGTCACTGCACGACTACCTCGTGAAAATGCCTAATTTCACGTTTTGTGAAGGACGTAAACAAGCAGTGAACAAATTTTCTTTCTCTTTATAAACTTGGAAATGTTGAGAGAAATTCAATTCCAGAGGAGTTCGCTTGCATTTGACAAAGTAAGTGAGTTGGAATAATCACGATAGAGACTGAAAAAATGTGAGTTCACTCTTCATGCGACGTTTTCGTGGTTGTCAGCTGTCGCGCCATATTAAACTCCCTATATTTACGAAGGCGTGATCGATGCAAGCGTGAATACCTGTTGTAAGCTCAAGCTTGTATTTTTGGAAAAGCGTCTTTAGTTTTCATGTAGTCAGTGGTTGTCTTTACACTAGGCTGTTAAGTAAGACTTAAGAGCTGCTAAGTTTTACTTAACCAAAAATGCGCGTGTGAAGGCATAAGCAAAATTTCAAGTAACTTAATTTGCATCTCATTAAAACCGACTTAGCGAACTTGCGGTTTCCAAGCTTTGAGAAAGGCGAAGCATGTCAATCAATCTTAATTACGTTGCGTGGGAAAACCTGAAGTAAAAAAGATAGGTTGTGTGTGAAGCTTTCTTTTACTTGAGGAATTTAAAATTTACTTGTCTTGAAATATTTGTTAGCTTTTAGGCTCTAGTATAAAGACCACCAGTATTTTGAAATGTAGCGTTTATATCAGGCTGAAAGATTCCTGACTGCGTGCATTTCTTTGGTGCATGGGCCAGACAAGCTGTGATCGAGTCAATAGCCGTCGTATACGAACTCACGAAAAGAACTGAGGAGATGCTGTTCGCCGATTGGGCACAATAATACAAAGCATTTTTTGTGCCCAATCAGGAGCCAGCATTCTCTTGACCGTTTGGAAATGGTCCGGTGAGAGTCGGTACCCAGGGGCTCTTCCGCCCATGATTGAAAACTTTTGTCGCGCCTTTTAACCCTGCCCGACTGACTGCCCCTGGGTCTCCGAGGATGATCACGTCTCAGGTTAACAGTATTATGAGGCCCTTGTTTTTATCATACAGACCTCGGACAGAATTTGTTCTTTTTTGCCCTATTTAAACCTATAATTCTGTAGTTTTTCACAATTTTGCAAGAGAATTTGCACTCATTCAATATCCACGGCGATCAAAGCACGCCCTTCCTTTGCACAAGAAATTATAGCATTGAATTATAAAACGTTTTCATGAAGAGAATTCTATAATGCTAGGACTTTCAGTTAGAAAAATCTGGTCCTATGTGATATGCAGGGTAATATGGGCTTTTAATGAAAACGATAAACAAATTCCCAAAATCACTTTTCGGCCAGCCGGACGGGGCTCACTTTTGACAGACACCAAATTTGCAGTGCGATTGAGAGTTACCACTTACGTTTCAACATGATAGATAAATTGTTATGTTTAGGTTTTATTTCCCTTTATTTATTAAACTGTGTATGGTATTGGTATGTGTAATCTCTAAAAGCGAGTGATATTTACGCGTAGCGTTTTGAGTATTCCTGCATGAGATGTTTATGTTCGACTGGATACAACCGGTGCAGCGATAAAAATTGCGAGAGGGACTACTAACAATCAATAAAATAAATATAATTCGGTGAAACATGTACAGAGACAATAATTTTCATTCACGAAGAGAAGTATTGAGAGTAAAGTGTCTTTGAAAATCATGAGTCAGGTAAGCATAAGTTTATTTATGTTTTAAGCCGGCTTCCCGGTGTTTGCTCATTTTCAAGATGAACTCGAGGCGAGAAAATCGCTCAGAGCTTTCTGTTTACAGCCAAAATCATAAGTAAATAATCTTCCGAACATTTTCTTTGAACTTGCGGTCAAAAAATTTCTAAAGGCTTTGTAAACCTGAGACTATTGTAGGTTAGATCATTGCTCGTGTATAAACTTAAGCCGCATAAACTATACGCTCGACTTCAGGAAACCGAAAAAAAAAAAAAAAATCAAAGACAACAATTTCTCAGGCTTACCAGTCGAGATGCTGCTTCTGAAGGTCATCAAGTGTTCCAGAATTTTCAACCCTCTTACGCCTCAAGCAAGGGCAAGTGAGTAAGCTCATTTTTGAAAACGATGCCATCCGAAATCGGATTTCCAATGACTCTGACAAGCGGTGCATTTGTCAACAAAAAGCGCAATAAACAAACCAGCCATGAATAACAGAACAATCTTGATAGCAGCTGTATTTCGTTTTGTACACCAAGTAGAAAAAGCCAGTTTAAAACATCACAAGATGACACAAAACTCTGTAAGCTCCAGCTATCAGTAAGCAAGTTTCCAGACGCTGAATAAATTTTCCGCATGAACTCACCTATCAAATTTTGACCAATCAGAACATAAAAATTGGACGTAGAGCGTGATCAACGCGTGACAGTGAGAAAAGTCAAAAGTGATTGCCTTCCCCGCATGTAAATGTAAAAGCTGGTTGAATTTTCGCGTCCGAGGTCAGTTCGAAATCAACATTTTAAAAGTGCGGCTCATGAACTCGACTTATTTCATATGCTTTTTAAAAAAATTGAACTTGAGCCTACGATAATTGAAAAGTAGCAACCTGTCAACGGATACGTTAAAAAAACACTCGAACTCAGTGGGTCGATACCTGAGCCCGCGATAGGGACAGGCGATACTGGTCAGCAAAAACACTATTTTGACAGCTGTCAATTAATCAAAACATGGAGGTACAATATCAGGTTGCAGGCTCCCAAACTAGCTAGAAAGTGTGAGATTAAACATTGGTATACCTGTGGTGCGGACGGACGGAAGGTCGGGTGGTCGGTGTATGGTCACGTGATTGCCGAATTTTCTAAGATGGATCGATTTTCTAAGCTATGGGACTTCGAATTGAGCCCGTGATCAAATAAAATATCAGCGCAAAACTTCAAACACTACGTGACCTCAATGGATAGACAAATGAGCCCGCGATACACTCAGGTGATGATGGTCAGCGTATACTCTAGTTTGACAGCTGTCAATTAACCTTCATTAGAATGGCGAATATTCGAATTAACAGACTACGAGTGTGAGTAAGACATATCCGTCCGGCATGTAGTGGAAAATGCCAGATCGTGTACATGAGCGAACCTGAGCCCACGTTATTAGTTTTCTGATAGTGGTCTGCACATGTCCCATTTTGACAGCTGTCAATTGACCTTAATTTGGCTTGCCAATATATCTTTAAACGACAGCCTTGCGGCTACAGGTTTTTAGAAGCATTACATTAAATATCTTCATGATTCAAACGCTGTGTACCGTGATGCAGCTGTTTTAGGGTTCATATTTTAGTGAGGATGCTGCTTCAAGACATTTCTGACCGAATTCGGCTATCGCGAACGGTACAACGCACGTATTTATGAGTTCTGTTTCACCTGCTCCAACTGAGAGTATAAAAGATCATATATTTTCAAAGCTCTTCCAAAGAAACAAAAATGGATATTTAGTTATGGACTTTAATTCGAAAGTATGCGGCCTATAAATTGTGGTCATAGATGTTTGAAAGGCAGCTTATTTTTTTTGAAGTTGTACCGAGTATTGTTAATCCTGTAAACAAGCCTTACTCGCTTACAAAGTTCAACAGACCTTTTTCGTTCGGGGAAAAAAAAAGCATGAATAAGTGAACAACATGATACATCCCTCCTGCTTACTAAGTATTATAGTTATTAAAACGTATTTTATTTAGTAAAGATGAGTAACTTAAGCCTGGTTTCCATACGATCGCTACGATCGCTGTGATCGCTGCGATCGCTGAGAAAAAAAAGTTCAGCGATCGCAGCGATAATAGCGATCATAAGGAAATCACTTTCAAGCGATCGTAGTGATCGCTGAACTGAGATAAAAAAAGTGCTATCTCATCGATCGTTGTCTCTGCGATCGCTGGAAAGTGGTTTTCATATGAGCGCTGCGATGGCTGAACTTTTTTTTTCTCAGCGATCGCAGCGATCACAGCGATCGTAGCGATCATATGGAAACCAGGCTTTAAGTAGAAACAGATGAGTTAAGGAATAAAATTGGAAGAAGCTGGTTGACACTAATTAGATATTGTTTTATTGAGTGGAATAACATGATATGAGTACAAATATATTTCGGCAGTTTCAATTGATAATTTTCTTGGAAGTTAATAAATGTTAGGCTATCAACCTTGACGTTGCATGAAGCATCATGATTCAATTGCAGATGTTGTAAAGCCGAGGTGATTTCTTAAAATCGTTTGAGAAAATTTTCAAGTAAACAATTTGCGTTTTTTTACGTACGAATTGTGAAAGGGCCAAAGTCCAACATCTTCACGTGCAAATTGTGTGCATGAGTTATTTTTATAATTCTGCTTACTGGATTACTGTGGGATAACTGCAATTCCTCCACATACGAACCACGAAAGGGGCAAAGTCCGACACTTTCACGTGCAAACTGTGTGATTCTACTTCTCATGCTGGCTTTTCACAGTAAGAATAGTAACTTGAACGTGTGAAGACATCTTTAGTTTTGTAACTAGTGCCTAAGCAAAGGCTCTTTTCTTTTAAGAAGCAAAAACTCATAACACTCTTAGAATTAAGGGGTCAGAGTTAAAGACTGTTTCGTTAAAGTAGAATCGCACCTGATAACCTGGTGAATAATGATGAAAATCTTAGCTATTAGGTATTCGACGACCTTCATTATTTTAACAAACCATGAAGAAATCTTGAAACCTGTAAGTCTTCCCTCTAAGCAACATTTGGTGAGTTGATATTCATAGTACTTTAACAATTTTTTGTTTATTTTGCACCAGATGTCTGAAGGAAAGACAAAGAAAATGAATTTATCAGATCAAATCTGCTATGCGCTGCGGTTCTCGTTTCATTAATGTACAGCAATACCCAATTTCGCACAAAAGATAGCCTTAATTTAGGATTAAGACAGTAGATTGCCGATACTGTTACACTGAAGCACAGTCAAAATAGCTCATGGACGTAAAACGTGCCTATGTTTTTGTAACAGGACGCGAAAATGGTGTCGGGGAAATGACAATGTTTAATTAGAGCGGTCGATCCCAAGCACGATAAAATTTTATCTCGCTAGAGTCACGCACATATTTTTTATCAAAACGAAAGTTTGTTCGACCGCATCATGCAGCGAGACAAAAATGTTGTCTCTTCGTCAGTATCGCATTTACCTTTTAAACACTTTAGTTAGTTGCCTTTGCCAACCCATCTAGCAATCTGTTATTACTTGGGCGGAGCGCCAAGTAAAGGATTTGCGACGCTCAGGAATGTGCCAAAGTAATTTGTTGAGGACAAGATTGGGCACGCAAAGTCCATGAGTTCTAGGTTCGAGTCGGCTATGTTACGAAGTGAGAACGGAATTAATTCGAGATATCTCGAAGTCACTTCTAGTTCTTTGATTTATTCGAATAAGATATAATAATTATTTTTGGCTTGCCCGGGGTTTGAACCGACTCACCCGCGACCCGTTAGATCAGACGCTATGTTGACGGATTAGCCGATTGCGCCGCCGCGACCTAATGTGGTTTGTCATGTGAAAATTAAGAAATGGTAGACGTGCAGCGTGCAACCATCGAGTTATGAATGCACGCAGGAGGTTGCTAAGCACGAAAGAAGCGTCTAGTTTCTTTCGTGCTTACTAAACCTCTTAAGTGCTGTTCCTCTGGTAGGAGTGAATGTTTAACAACTGATAATGACTCGAAAGTCAAATTCTAATGTCCAATCAGATCAGCAAATTTCAATACTTTCGCCGGATCCACTGAATTAACTTCTTCGACAAACTTGTTCCAGTTGTCATCAATTAGCTGGTTAATATCGTCCTTGATTAAGGCATAAACTCTCTCTCACCAATCTTCATAATATTTTCATGTATTTTTTGACCGAGTGAGAGGAATAAACTTGTATTATAACATAGCGCGCGTGCTTGCCCTTTATAGGTCCTATTGAGATGCTATGAACAAAATCTTTATTTACGCACGCCCGTGCGTAAATAAGATGACGTAAGCATTTTTTTTAACCTGGCTGCAAAGTTGTCATCTTTTAAGCTGCAGTGCACTTTTCGTTCTCTTTGAAATATGGAAGAAACCAGCGAAGAACTGCCCAATTTTTCTATCGGCACTGACCTTTTATGTCCTGATCCAACAAGCAGCAAAAATAAAGCCGAATTAAAAGAAACTCGCAAGTTGTGCGTTTCGCAAATTTGTTGAAGACCAGCTGCAGCAAATTTTGGCCGAAAGACATTCACTGGGAACAGAACAGACACCAGCTGGTCATCAACAACGTTTAAAGCCAAAATTTCAGTTTTTATTGTTGTTTTTAAATTTGTTATGCACTTTGTTATCTCCGGACAATCAGACTGAAGCAGGAAAATTTCTCTCGCAATAACAACACAAATTACACAAGAAGACA
>OZ037779.1:42860495-43052995 GCA_964035525.1 Porites cylindrica | reverse complement strand
GCTACTCTCAGGCAAAAATCCACACATTTGCTTATACAAACTAGTCGCCATATTAGTGTTACTCTGATTGGACCAAACAAAGTCCGAAGTTTTGAACTTGTTAAATAGACAATCACAAATCTGTTTTCTGGTCTCATACTCGTCATTTAATACATACATATTAGACCGGCGATCTATAAAGCCATCAAGCCTACCATTATTATTAAAGTGCAAGTATTTAACAAAGTAGTTAGTCCGATAAATATATCGATCTATAACAGGCTCTATTTTCTCATCTTCTGGCAATACGATTATTTTATTACTAACATCCAACTGTGCCTCTTCCTCCAAATCATTAATAACCACAAACTGCTCGTGTCGCCTACTCCATTTCATCTCCCCCATAAACGTCCACAAATTGTTAGCACCTCCCTGATTTGCTTTGGTGGCTAATATCTTGAGCCGCTCATCTGTGATTGGATAACAATGATTGTCTTTGATGAAAAATACAAGTGAGATATCATGCCTGGGCGTTGTTGCAATATATTTCATAAACGTCTTATATGTTGAATCATAGGCGTGGATTGATGCATTAGGATGAAAGGCACGAGCCCAATCAACTACCTCTTGAGTACTCATAAATGGGAAACTGGTTGCAAATTCAGATAACTCGTCTTTCAACTTCTGATAACTGTAACGTTTGAATCCGTTTTTGCGCTGACACTGGTGCCAGATGAAATCAGTCATACACGTATTATCTCCTCTTTGCTTAATAGGAAACTGTTTAACAAGGAAAATGAGTTGAGCTTTAATGCGCCGACTTTCATGTTTCTGAACTCTAATGGCTTATGTGTCAGTATTTTAGCACCAATACTAGCAATATTCTGTGTTAACAAAATGCTAAAATCATGCTGGAGTAATGTGTAAACCAAAGGGGGGAATTTAATATATCCCATGATGCTTCGCGGCTAATTTCTGTCTTCTCTCCGCGGTGGAAAGAGCGTTCGACGGTTTCGTGGGAGATTTTCAACGACCTAAATTTCAAGATGCAGCTCATCCAAGGTAAGTTTCGATGAGCCCTGTTAATCTTTGGTATCTGAGTGATAAAGTAAAATGTTTCCATGGTCATTTCACACATTACTTCTCTCGTTTACGACCCTGTTAAGCCATGCTGTTTTAACTCGCAAGTGAATATTTATTTAGATAACTTTCAGTTATCGAAAACTGTCTTTATTCTAGGAAAGGTTTGCTCTAATAAATTATCTATATGGACAGACAAGGGGTGCTTGATACTAGTTCCACGCTCCGGCCTCTTTCGACCTCGCGATTTTTATGCGTTTGATGTTTTGAAATATGGCATTTTCTGCCCTTTCTCCGCTAAGATGCAAGTCGAAGGTGTCAATTTCTTTAGGCTAAGTCCTGCAAAGATGGGATATTTTTTCTTCAATTCGCTCCTTTTTCGCTCATCAAAACACAAATATTAGCTCTTGAAGGTATGATGAATGTTTAAATTCAATGGTGTACAGTATTGAAGCTTTTTTGTTTCATTATTTTAGGTAAAATTGGTTTCTCATGGTGGCTTCCGGTCGCAACCGCGCGTGGTGAACTTGAAATATACAGGCCAGCAAATGTCATGGAATGGCATGCCGTAGGACCTCAATCGGCGTATAAAACCTTTTGAGACATTATGATAGTTCTTTTAAGATCCTTTGTAGAGAAGAAGTGGGTGTTTTTGTATACGTATTTTGCCATTTCTTAATAAAGCTTATTTCTGTTTATGTTTGACAAGATGTCTGGTGTTGTGTTATTGTTTTTGTGCGAGCTATTTCCCTCCTTTGTTTTTCAAGACATTCAAGACAAGTACGTGGAAATCGCTTGTTAATCCATGGAGAGCTTTATCAACGGACGTTAAAACAGGACGTGCTGAAGCAAAGACCTTCCTCGCTAGCTTCAGAGAACATTTGCGTGGACTGCCTTGCGATCGTAAGGCTAGTTAACTAATAATCGGCTGCCAAAACACTTCCTTTGACTTAACAAGAGAAGTATTTGGAATAGTAAAACGAAAATCGTAAATAGATCGACACAACAAAGGTACAGAAGGTCTTATCGGGAAAACAAGTCACTTCCACCATTGCTCAACTGTCGCATCCCTGTTGAACTGATAGGATCACGTGCGTTCAAAAGATTGATAATATAGTATGAAGCGATGCATCATGGGATATATGAAATTCCCCCCTTTGTGTAAACAATAAATTTATATAAATCATCATTACTCATTTTGGGCATCTCCATTGTAAACGGGCCAAACGCCTTTGGTGTTATCATCCTAGTTTTCCCATTCCGATTTTCCACATCAGCATTAATCAAAACCTGTACTCTTTCCCGTCTGCCTGGCATTTGATATAGCCTATTTTCGAATAAATTCTGAAATGTACTACCAGGTGTATCAGGGGAAACACTACTCTTGCGAATCTCATCTGTTCTCATATCAAAAATATTAATGGGCTTTCTATCTAAACTAATAATAGAGGCATTTTCATTTGCCTTGTTCTCCCAATAATTAATCTTGTCTTTTACCAGAGCTTGCGACGCTAGTGATTTCAATGTTGGCAATAACTTACTGGGTTTTGGTAATTTGGCTGGCTGTTTAATTGACTGTTCGATCTTTTCAGCTGCCAGTTGTACTAGTGATTAAGGCTCAGCTGATTTTGGCTTTATCATTTGTTCAAGTTTATTAGCCGATAATTCAGTGACTTTGGATTATAACTTGCTGACAATACAGCTTGTGGCTTGACGGTAAATCCCTTCCTAGTTGACTTAGCGTTATAGCTCGCTGCGCTACTTTTATTCTTATTAATTCCCATTAGGGCAAATGAGGCATTTTACCCCGTGTGCCCCAATATACATAGGTTAGATAAACGTTATTATTTCAATTGCTTAATATCTTAATTTATTTCTTAAATCGACGAATTCGAATGTATAATTGTAATCGTCAAACTTTGACCGGGCAGTTTTGTGATATCCTATTTCCTTGCAAATTTTTCTCACAAGTAACACCTAACTCCTTCTCCGACCGATAAAAACTTGGAGAATAGTGCACCTCGTTAGTTTTAAGATTTACAGCCTTCACAGGTCGTATATTTTTATGATTATATTTAACAAAACTGTAATCTCTATTAGCAGCCGCCTTTTTACTATTCTCACTAGGCGTCACTAATTGCAAATTACGAAGTCGGTTATCATCACGGATATCATTAATGTGGTCAATCTCCATCCCCTTAGGTATAAGACCGTTAAAACATTCCCATATGAATCGATGAACATAATAATTCTTTTGTTTTCCTCCCTCAGTTCTAAATTATCTTACATTTTAAATAACCAGTCCTTTCTTTCGTTCCACGATTGTTCACTTTCCTTTCAACATGAATAAATCTACCACACTTAGAACCGAAATATAAATCATAAATCGGGTGCCCCCTAAACTTAATCTCAACTTCTTCATTCTCCGGCTTAGCCTCGGGCTCATTAACAACTCTCTCAATCGCGTTCATATACAATAGTAAGGCGCCATTGCTTAAAGTAGTTTACGGTTTAGGCAGTTAATTAGTGAAAATGGACCGGTTAGCACCGGTTACTAAGGATAAACCCACTCTCAGAGTGGGTGTGACTTTTAGGACTTACATCCAGCCTACTCATAACATTTAAATATCTTCATGATTCAAACGGTAAGCACAAACATGCAGCTGTTTAAGGGTTCATATTTTAGTGTGGCTGCTGCAGTGGTTCAAGACATTTATGACCTAATTCGGCTATCGCGAACGGCACAACGTAGTGAATTGTTTCACCTGCTTCAAAGTGAAGCATAAAATGTTTAAAAAATTGGTATTTAGATATTGACTTTAACTTGGAAGTATCCGGCGTAATTGTGCTTTTAGTAGATTGAAAATGAGCTGATTTTTTTAAAGCTGTACAGAGTAAATTAATTTCTTAAAGATGCTTTAGTATTCTCTCTCGCACAAAGTTCAAAAGACCTTTAAATTCACGTTGTGGCAACTTAAGTGCAACCATATCTGATACATGTTTGCTGTCATAAAAGTAATTTTATTGCAGATGTTAGAAAAGGAGGTGATTTGTTAAAATCGCTTGAGCAAAGTAATCTCGTAAACAATATGCGTTCTTTCACGTACCAATTGTAAAAGGGGCAAAGTCCAACATCTTCACGTGCGAATTGTGTGTATGAGTTATTTTTATAATCCTGGGCCCAGTTGTTCGAAGGCCGATTAGCGCTTAGCCCAGGGTTAAGTCTAACCCGGGTTTCTTTTTCTTTTCAGTGTTCTAAAGCATTTCTCGGTTATTTTTTTCTGTTATTTCTAAGAGCATCCAATCGAAACTTGTTGACAGAAAGAATTACACTGAATTTACTATCTGAATTCAAATTTCGCACTATCCCTGGGTTATCTTAACCCAGCTTTGAACAACCCAGCCATGTTTACTAGATTACTGTGTGATAACTCGAATTGCCTCACGTACGAAACACGAAACCACGGGGGTAAAGTCCAACACTTTCACGTCCCAGTTGTCTGGCTGTACATCTCATGCAGATTGGCCTTTCCCAGTTATAACACAGGTAACCCAGGCTCTGTGATAGTACCACAGTACGGTTTTAGTACATTTACAGTGTTTGTATGAGGTAAAAACACGGTCCTAAAATTTGTAGGAAATACCAAATATAAGTCAATGAAACTTACCCTGCAGTTAGTTGTTGTTGTCCTTATTGCTGCAACGAAGGTTCGTGATAATTTGTTCAAATTCACTCTATATACAGTTATAATATACAAGGTAGCAGACACGAGATGCGCCATGCTCTCATTCAACACAACTTTTTCCACGAAATTCGAACTCCAACAGAAAATAAACATGCCAGGATCGTAGTAATAGGATAGCAGCAGATATGAAACCAATGAAGCTTTCCCAGGTAGAAAAACGAATCCCGCAGACTTTGACAAACTCGAAGGATGTAAACCAAAATGGCCAAGAATATGCTCGCCGAAGTAGCAGCGCCAGATCAACGCGCGGCCAAGAAAATGAGGCCTGGGCACTGTACAAAAAAAAAAATCCATCCCGGGTGTCCTGGGTTGACCTTTCTAGGGACCGATACATAGCTTTACCAAAGTTAGCCACCCCTGCTGGAAATACATTTGGTCAAGGGCTACGTATCAGAAGCATATAATCAAGAGTTATATGCTTCTGATTTTAAGCTTTTCACAAAGGTAGACGCAAATCGAAACAGCTAGCGAACATACTCGTTTTTCTAGCTACCAAGTACAACAGAGCATCGAGTTTCGGGTCGGGTCTGAAATAGGGTAGGAAAAATCAAATATTGTGGTTTGAAATTGCTTCCAAGTTGCAAGAAGCATGCTGCACAATCGGTAACTGCTATTCTGGTAAATTTTGCGCGATCATAACCTGCCATGGAAAATTCGGCATCAAGAACTTAAAGTTTTGTGTTTGGCAAGTAACCTCTTTGAGAATAAAAACATTCTGTTTATTAGAATTCAAATAAATCCCAGATAAATTTCAAACCTTGCGTTGGTATTGGAAGGGGAGGGGAAGATGAATTCTTTCGTAATTCATTTTTCTTCTTTGACCAATCATCGATGCTTTCTATCGGTACTAACGTTTCAGTAAACAATCTGCACGGATTTGCGAAATTGTTCAATCCCAGTTTGAACCTTTCGGCGCTTTCGCCTCCATTCAGACCGTTTGCAGTACAGAATGACTTATTGATGCCAAATTTTCCCATTTATTAGGTGTCTTTCATTGGAAGGCGTTTGGTAAACATGTGTCACAAGCGTGACAGTCTTGATAATTGTTTTCATGTTTCTTTGAAAATTCTAGATCCAGGAATACAAGATGTCGCTTCCCTAACGCTTTCCTTGGAAGGAGAGGATACGCATGATAAAGATGTGAAGGGTGAAATATCTGCAGGTCCAACTGCACCCGGTGAGCGTGCAATTTTGTCGTAGTTCTTAATTTGTTCATGCCTCGTCCAAGATGTTGAAATCATGGATCAAACGATAGCAGACTATAAGCAATGCAATTGAATCAGTAATCAAAAGTAACTCGGATTCCCTTTCGTACTGAATATTCCACTCTGATTAGTTTTTTACATTTTAAGTTTGAGATGTGTCAACGTCGTTTTAGAAATGACATATTGTGAATAGTCATTTGATTGATATCCGCCCCTAAGATGAACATTTCTTTTGTTTAAGACAATTAATTGGGCATTGACAGCCAGGTGGGCTCGCTTTGCTAAGTTGGCTCGGTGTTTTATGGAGGTGCATACAGTTCAACCCGGTATTACATGAGGCGAGCTAGCCTGGGACAAGCCAGGTTTTGGCACAACGTTTTAAACATGACGCCTTTATAAAGATTGACCCAAGCGAATGTCACTACTCTTACCTGGCATTTGTCTGCATTATAAGTGAGTTGTGTCACGTCAATCGATGGTATTATTCTTTAGTTATTGACCTGATTGGTTAATTAAGTCGCGATGTTCTTGGTCGTCTGTCAGTAATTAAGCCGTGATGTTATCGAGTAATAATATTGTCACTCGACCCTTGCCGTGTATACCGTAAAATTGCGAAAATAAGCCCGTCCATGTATATAAGCCCCCAAAACTCGTAGCGCAAAAAACCCTCCGTTAAATCCCCCCCCCCAAATAAAGCCCCCCGAGGCTTGTACTTGGAAATTGCCCTCAAATACAAAGTAAAACAAAGCAAAAACGGTAAATTTCCATCCTGCTACAAGGCTAGCCCAATCGATTTTGAAACGCAAATTTTCCTCCGTAGATAAGCCCCTCAAAAGGTGCCTTTGAAAAATATAAGCCCCGGGGCTTATTTTAGGAATTTTACGCTAACTCCTTAAATCTTTTAGAGATTTTTCCTTCCGATAAGCAACAATTGGGGCATTAGGATATACATACATACACACACACACGCATACGTACATACGTTTTATTGAGTCTCCCTTTACAGGGCTTTTCAGACACAACTAATTACATAAAATTTACAGCAATAATATCTAAAATCTAAGAACTCAATCTAGAGCATTCATTAAATACACTATTGAACAATAAATTAGATAAATTAGATTCGTTAGATATAAAAATAATAATAATACTTTTATTCAACTTTAAAAATATGTACATAATTTACAGAAATATTTGAAGTAAGAATTTTAAAGCGCTATGTAACATTAAGAGTTATATACAGTAAATCATAAAAATACAATCACTGTGTCAATAACGATTTCCCAAATACATTCCTTGCAATTAAATAATCTTTTCTTAAAAACCTTGATGTCTTTAATGTTCTGAAGGTCCTTTGGCAGGTCACACAAAGTAAAAACCTCGTTGCCCCGCTGACAACTGGCAGCGTGGAAGGCTCAAGTCTTCAGACCTTCTTGTATTTCTGCTATGAATTGCCGTGCGTGTGGTAAAGTAATGAAATAAATAAGTTGGTGTTAGACCATTTAGACATTCAAATACTAAAACTAAATCATTGAATAAAATCTTCTCATAAACATTTAGCCATTTTAGAGATCTACGACCCACACTAATATGTGCAAAAAAACAATCCTGGCAGCGAAATTCCGCTCCAATTGCAGCTTATTTATGTTTGATTTAACTGTATTTCCCCATACAGAGGAACAATAAAGTAACTTGATAAAGACAAAGCTATTTATAAGTAACACGAGTGACTTTAAGTCTAAGAGATACTTAACTCTATTTACCTGTACCAACTGAAGAAAACAAGTGGAAGCTGACTTAGTTTTCTCAGTATTATAGTTGAGACATTGATCTAGGTATACCCCAAGATCCTTAGCAACTAGAACCGGGGAGATAGTTTTACCTAGTAACTGTGAGCGATATAGCACGTAACTGACTGGTAAGTTGGGGTAAACCAGCGACTAATAACTTAGTTTTTTTCGGGTTTATAAGTAAAGAATTATGCGAGCACCATGTACTCATACGAATTAAATCATTGTTCACAGCTGAGTTGGTATTAGCTGAATCTGATACCTTAAACTTGAGAAACAGTTGACAATCATCAACATACATTTCTGCTTGACTATTACTAATTTCATTAATAAGATCATCAACATAAAAGGTGAATAAAATTGGACCTAGCGTTGCTAAAATAGCTGCCTCCGAGAGTGGGGTGTTTTCAATGCCGAAGTTTAATATAAAGTGCGCGTAGTGTCCCTGATGTAATAATACTCTTTGTTTTTGCGCGATTGGTTGTAAAAGCGAATCCACAAAACTAGAAATGCGTTCTGTGGGACCACCACTACCATAGACGATAGGTCTACTGACGGGAATAGCTTTGTATATCTTGGTCAGTGTGTAGAACTGCGGTATTTGTGGTGGATTTTGGCCTAAACTAAGCCACTTGTGCGTCATTTGGTCAATATGGCCCTTTGTAAAAAGAGCGTTTATAATTGGTCGAGTAAGAGGTTTGTAGAAATGCTCGTTAGAGACGTGCTGTAGGCCCTCTTGAATTTTCTGTTTAGTATTCATTATAACAGAAGTAGTTCCCTTGTCGGCTTTTTTAGGGTTTACTTCGCTGTTAGTTCTTAAAGTTTTTAGTGCCTTTCTTTGTTTTGCTGATACGCTATCACTAACTGGGGAGAAAGTAATAGATTAGCAATCTCATACTTTGTGCGTTCCAAATAGCTTTCTAACGGTTGCCAAGCAGATTTAACATGCAACGGGCGAGGCTTGCTCTTAGAATTAGCAAAAATATATTGCAAGCGCATTTAGCGAGTAAATGCTTCAATATCCTTTAAAGGATTTTTATGTGAAGCCGGGTGACGTTTGGGGGGAATGGGAATGAATTTTAGGTCTTTTGCGAACAAAGCTGTTTCGTGATCAGTAAGGATTCTTGTGGACAAACGCTTTATGTATTTATCATTATTAATTTTGTCCTGAGGTTATGGGTATGCTGACTTTTATTTGCTTTGCGCAGAGTGATCGCTTTTGACTTTTGATCTAGGATCGGGTAGGGTTAGCGTAAGAAGAGTCAGTAAAACAGACAGTTTTAATAATATTGCCACTCGACCCTAAACGTGTATAAATTCTCAGGTGTTGTTGACCCAGTGAAGTGATTTAGGCTCTATCAATAAGTTGTAGCCGCAGAGTCTTGATAAGAACTGTTTAAATAGTAAGACCGGTTTCGGAAATCTAAGATGGTTTCCTTCGTCAGTTGCTTTTACAGTTAGTGCTCGTGGGGTTGCGAGCAAAAGAGAGTGACTTTGTGGCCGGGAAAGGTCCCTTTTTATAGGCAATGAAAGGACGCGTTGCTAGAGAAAATAACCAATTGGAAGTGTTGCATTTCAATCCGTTACGCTTAAATTTGCGTGTTCTTTTGTTAGCGATAAGCATTGGACGCAACTGAACGCATGCAAATTTGCGTGACGTTTGTTTAAACTTCACAATAGTTTTTAATGAGTGATCCCTTCGGCCCAGGCTAGCAATTGATAGACTGGCGTGGATAATCCGCTCTAAAACTCGCTTGATGGTATCACCGAAAGCATATTAGTTTTGTAGAGATTGTTACAAAATGAAAATAAACGCGGTGATATATATATATACGGGACTAAACTGTAAACGACGAAACGAATCTTTCCGAAAAATCTGTTCTTGTCCGACCCACTACTACGATCTATTAGCTCTATAGCAAGAGAGAGAGAAATGGCTGCGGCCGCACTTGGCGATTTAACTGGAATAGGTTTTGAAAAACCCGGTAAAAAATTCTTCAGAACGTAACCTGGTTAAAAGGGTTTACCCAGGTTAATTTTTATCAGCGGCTGGACTCTATTTAGTCTTTCACAAAGTCATTCAATGTCGCGCGGTTTTTTTTTTCGCTCGGCAGAGTCGCTCACATAACGATGGCCTAATAGTGACTGACAAAATTTGAACTCGTATTACTGATAAGAAGAGGTCGACTTCTTAAAAGTCTTGACTCAGTTGTGTTAAGAAAGAAAAATTGAACTTGGAGCGAAAGAAGTAATTTCGAAACTGGTGTGCTTGTGTGCATGGTAAAGCCAAAATTTGGACCATTCTCACGCGTAGGCGGAGATGATCGACTGATTAATAAGGTTAACCTGCGTTAAACTACCTCCCGAGGTGGTTTGAAAAAACCTTACCTGTTAAGAAAATCTATTGTTCATGCTTGATTTGCGTAATTCGGTTAGCGTATTCACTCAGGGGGCCAGCCTCCATGCAAATTTATTGGAACAACAGAAAACGTTTACATAAGAAAAGAGTTCAACTCCCACAGGATTTTCTTGGTAAACCAACATGGCCGCCGTCTCATTGTTCTGGACACAAATATGGCCGCCGTGACGTCATGTGAATACGCTCTATTCCAGGTGCGGCCGCAGCCAATAGTAAATTTCCTCTGCATGATGATGATTAGAAAGTCTCTAGGGACACCAAATTGTCACGGTTCGTTAGTACTTTGGTCCAAAGGGTTACACAGGATAAGGGGTCGTCCAGCACCTATCCAAAATGGCTCTCTGATTGGCCAGCTCGCGAGAACAATAGAAATTTTTCATGGAAAAATCGTCATGTGTCCATTAGTTACTATTTCCCATCCCAATGAGACTCAATTTCATAGTTTAGTACAGTCAAGCAACTTTTTGGACCCTCTTCGTCAGTTTATTATACTTTGTGCGTATCTTCTATGTCATCAGAACAGGTGTTGTGTGCCCTAGCTTGATGTATGAAGTAAAGTCGACGTCAGAGAGTCCTCCTTCGACGACAGCTATTGCTTTCAGTAATAGAAAAGACCGGCTGTACCGAGTTTTCCGAGTGTACCGGCTGTACAAAATGTACCAAGTTTACCGAGAAAGGTTGCTTTAGCCCTCAGATGATCTGGCTAGTTTCACACATCGTACTAATTTTCTGCATCATAATACTCAGCTCGATTAGCTTTTACTCAGCTCGATTAGCTTTTCAGTTATTCCGAGTAAATGTTACCTTTTTTTGTATTAATATATTATATTGTAAATTAAGTTTAACTTTTATTTGGTAATAAAGCTTATGTTGTTGTTAGTATTTATTTTAAAAACAAAGTAAACTTTTTATGGTTAAAAAAAATGAAATTTTTCGCGTTAGAGTACATTTAAGGTAAAGGAGGTTTCCCCGCGTTTTGGCCAAGTCACTTAATTACTGCAAGAGGAAACTGTTAAGAGTTCGGAAAACTTAGGAAAAATAATTAGCAACTGCGTTTATAACTAGCAGAATCATTCATTTAAGGATGCCTTTTTATTTACATTCGACATCCGGAGATCCTACAATTGCGTTGAAGTTTCTAATAGCGAGATAGCTAGCGATCAAGCTCTCCATGGGACTCGCGAAAAGTCACGCGAGGGCAGCACGCGAAAGGAGACGCGAGTGCGAGGGACGCCATACATGGAGAGCTTGTACCGCCACCGAAATGATCCCCACCATCGAAATGATCCCCGCCACCGAAATGATCCCCAATCACCACCGAAATGATCCCCACCACCGAAATGATCCCCAATCAACACCGAAATGATCCCGTCATAAATTTTCGGAACCTTGGCTTAAATGGACTTGGGACTTTGCTATCTATTCTAAATTCGTCGTTTATTCGTGCGAACACGATTCTAAACAGAGGAAAATAGAGAAAGCAATTAGACGGATAACAGTTCTATACACTGATTTTATTTTCAAAATTTTAACATTTTTTTTAAGGAACTACATAAAACTGCCTTGAACAGGGAACAGGTTTATCATATAACGTGATAACGAGCAGATTACAACTAGTTTTGTGTTAAAAACTTCACAGTGTTAGAGCATGGTGCCGGGCTATAAAATGTCAGCACATTTTGTCACACTATTCTTTTATGTCAGAAAGAAATTCACAGATATAAATGTCGGCTCACTCCATGACATCAGGGTGAGTTTCCATGTACTGGCAAAGGTCGCACACAGTCTGGTCGTCACAATGATACCGAACGCAACCTCTTTCACTTACATGTATACCTGATGATACGCTCTGGTATTTCTTCCCGCACTCTGAGCAGTACTCTTCAGTTATTTTTCCCTCGCCATACTTGTCGATCAAGAAATCTACAGCACTTTGGGAAGACCTTGTAGAAACCACCGGCTCCAAAGAGTGATAATGGTATTCTGCTTCGTGACCAAGTAGAGCCATACTTCCTATATCTTGGCTTTTCTTTTTGAGCTATCGGGGCTGATAATTCGAAGAGCATTTTGGCCTAAACTGGATACGAGAGCCACTTCCACAGACAACATGTTTACTAGACCCCAGAGGACAATCCAATCTCCCCAGGTCCCTGGTGTGGACATCTTCTTCAGATAGGTGTCCCAGGCACGATGAGAGACAAATTCTTTTAGATGATCCCCATCTGGTGAGGTGGGATGTGCTCGCAGATATTCCACTACTGCCTTGCGTAGCTGTGCTGCTGTTTGCTCAGGCATGTTAAGGCGTTTAAGTTGGTCACTCATGGCGTGGAATAGACAATTCCCATCTCCTGGTGTTGGGGGCTGACGATACGTAAGTCCAGCGGTAGAAACCTCATGATCGAGTTTGACTTTTCAGATTCGCAGCTTTGAACGATTTTATAACAAGTATTTGCTGGCATTTTGTCACTGAACAACCAATCTGGCTCGTTATTCGTAAAAACTTGCAAGAGGTGACAGGCCGCACATCTTCACCGGCGTGAAACCTTTGAAACCTTTTACATATTGCTCCATTGAGGAGACCTCTTTCAGGGGATCTTACAGTTTAAAATTTGAACGATGATATCGCTTCTATGTAGCGGACCAAGATACGGTTCGGTACAGTTTATGTTCAGCAAGCTAGGTTGTGTTTTTATAAAGGTTTAAATTTGAAAAATAGGATCGAACCTACAGCAACCTGATTGGTTTTTTGCAAGGAACCAATCAAACCGCACCATTTTCGATCCTCCAAACAAACCAGGGTGGATATATAAACGCTTACTAAATCAAGCAATATGGAATGGTTCAGAGTTCACCTCAACCATCCCACCACATAGCAACTGATGAGAATCGTAAGATTCGAAACCGCCCGTCTTGCTTGTAAACTTACATTTAACTACACGCATTATGTAGTGGCACAAAGAAGCCAGTCAATTGATTGGTAAAAAAACAACATGCTAATGGTATTGAAAAATATTGAGCTTTAAAATACTCTCCTCCGACATTAAAACTACAAGTGACATTTACAAAGCGATTGAGTTTTAAGACGACATTCAAAGGACACAGCATCATAATGTATTTAAATCATGCTTAGACGTGATAAATACCCAAAACCAGTGTCAGATCTGGATATATTTTTTAAAAGACTACGTGCTGTGTACAGCTAAACATTGTTCTCTGAGATCGCGTAAACCTAAACTTTACGGAGAAATTAAAAGCAGTTACTCTCACATAACAGCAGCTATGGAAAAATTATTATATTTTTGAGTAGACATATCTCATAAACGGGCTACAAATTCAACAGGAATACGCGCGAACTGAATAAATTGTCTGTTGAATATTTTAAAGGTTCTGCTCCACTTACACAATTTTCCCTTGCTGAACATAAACTGTACCGAACCGTATCTTGGTCCGCTACATAGAAGCGATATCATCGTTCAAATTTTAAACTGTAAGATCCCCTGAAAGAGGTCTCCTCAATGGAGCAATATGTAGAAGGTTTCAAAGGTTTCACGCCGGTGAAGATGTGCGGCCTGTCACCTCTTGCAAGTTTTTACTAACCTGATTGCAAGATTGACTTATTTTGCTTTAACACAATTTTATTAAGAAGATTTTCTTGCAAAAATTTAAAAAAAAATTCGAAGAAATAGAAGACATAAGTGAATTGCATCTTTTGAACAATTATTGTCTAGTGTTAAACCAAAAAAAAAACAAAAAACAAAAACAATTTACTGCAAAATAAAGTGCGGTAAAAGGTAAATTAAATACCGTAAAAAAGATGCAATATAAATAAATAAAAAGCACGCACTAAATTGTTGTCCAGTTTTTGTAGTCCTCTTAATTCCACTCCCGATATTCCGGGGATCATTTCGGTGGTGACCGCCGGTATCATTTCGGTGGTGGGGATCATTTCGGTGGTGATTGGGGATCATTTCGGTGGCGGGGATCATTTCGATGGTGGGGATCATTTCGGTGGCGGTACACGGCCGCCGAAAATTAGAAGGATTTGTACGAGAAAAAAAAATTTTGCCATCCAGTCATGCTTGAATGGTTTTCCATAGAAATCCTTGTAAATTTCGAAATTTTCAAACTGTCGTGAAATATTTCTATTAGCATAACGGGCCTCAAATCTCGTTTTAATTCATAACAGGCAATTTGACCCATTAAACGCGTAAGAGAAAGATTTAACGACAGTTTAAAAATTTCGGAATTTACAAGCACTTGTATGGAAAACCACTCAAGCGTGACTGGGTGGCGCTGTATTGTATAATAAGGTTTAAATTTTAATCAAGTTATATAACTTTTTTCGTTCTGATCACAGCTGCATTTTTTATTTTTAAAAGGCTCTTTATTATCCGATGTTTTGACGATAAAGCCAGACCTGATAGAACAAATGGCGCTGCTCCTGGACAGGGAAATGAGGCTAATACCCAACTGGAAGTACCTTTCCAATGAGCTGAAAGTGGACGTAAATGTAATCAACCGCTTGAAGCACTATGCTGACTTCAGTCCAACCATTCGACTTTTTGAACATCTAGAGGCTGTGCAGCCAAACCTGACCATTCAACAACTGAAACAGGCGTTTTTGGAAATCGGGAGGAACGACTTGTTTAGTCTTTTTACAAGAACAGGTTTGCCTGTCTAATTTCAGCATTGTTTTAACCCCCTGAACCACTCGAAACCACCCGTAGGAATCCCTCAGGGGGGTACTCCGGATTTCAAGTGACGGGGACAGGGTTTGAAATTTTCGATTCCCGAATATTTTTAGGTAGTAAAATTTGGTAAGTGTTTTTTTGGGTGGCCTGATTTAAGCAGGGATTTTCTTGGCCATTCAGATAACGATAGTGCCCACGTATCCAGACAGCGTAGTTTTGCTATTTAAGTACATCCAAATTTGTTTTCCTTTCTCGAGATTTTTAAGGCTCAGAAATTCGGCATGGGATTTTTTGGGGTTTTGATATTTGGCCCCATTCGATCATCCCTGTCACTTAAAATCTGAAGTACCCCCCCTGGGAAAAATCCTCGTCCCTTCTACCGATTGTGACGTCATCAGTTGTAATGGTCAAGTAGTAAAGAGATCTTTTAAACCACACCAAAATGAGCATGAATTAGTCAAGGACACCGGAGAAAAAGGCAAAACCTCACGTAACTTTGACCTGAAACTTTCCATAAAAATCTTGTTCCACTACCCACATCCTTTCAGTTAATCCTGAAGTCCTAAAAGCTTTTCCTACCAAAATGAAGCCTCCCAAGACCAGCAAAATTTAAAAAAAAATGAGGCTACAAAAAGCGAAAAAAGTGGGGAGGATAGAAAGAGAAAAGTAAAAGTCAAGACTGCTGCGTCACTTTTAAATCCAAGAATCTCGAAATTTTGCTTTCTTTGCATGCCTGAACTTGGCAAGCTAATATTTTGCACCTGGATCAGGGCCACAAAGTGTACGACCTGTAAACGGCTTTGTGGTAAAGTTTAGCTCTTTACAGTACGACAGTGACCAGACACCGCTCGACTAGCTTCAAAACGCGCGTTTTCGGCAAAATTTCCAGGAGGCGAATGGGTTAAACTAACTCTATGTTATATGCCACATAGATGGTCATTTTTACTTATACTCGTTACTTGACTATTTAGTTTTCTGATTTATTAACGGAACGTCCAAGGGCATGGTAACCTCCAATACTATAGAAATTGGAAACCTATCGATGCAAAAGTACGTCCGCTTGCCCGCGGGAGGCAACATAGGGGAGACTCAATGGAGAAAGGAGTCCCAGACATGTAACTTGAGTTTGTGTTGGCGTGAAATTAACCAATTTAGGGGAAACCAATGGAGGAACTCCAGTAAAAATTTAGATAGAAGTTTCTTGTGTTTGAATTACGACAAACGCTTTCGAAAATAAACTTTTAAGGATTTGCCATCAGCTTAGACACGCTTTCGGTCACGTTCCAGGACCAATCTTATTTCATACTGTCGGGGGTAGAAGCGGAATCATTTGAATCTTGATATTCATAATTCCTGCCGTTTTTGCCTCAATGATTCATGATTCCTACAAGAATTTTCTTCCAGATTCATTATTCACGAAGACTTTTGATCATCTATTGACTTAATGATTTTTCTCAGTGGCAACTTAGTCTCCTTTTGTATGGTTTCTTCGGTGTTCAAACTTCTACTTCATCCGGACTCGGTATCATCATTTGGTTGGTCTAGGTATAGAGTTTCTTTGGGTAACTGAACATTAAGCACCAGGTTTCTGGAGAAACAAGCGGAGTATCAGCCCCGATTACACGAATTATATAGGGGGTCCGGGGGCATGCTCCCCGGGAAAAATTTTGAAAAACTGGACTCTCTGAAACGCCATATCCTGCGTTCCCTGGATCGAACGCAACTAATTTATACGTGTATTTTGTGGAGCTTTTCTCAGAGTCTCGTTATTCATGATTGCCGAACCGAAGTGCAAAAGATTCATGATTCCCTAGTTTTTGAAAGAAAGATTCATGATTCTTACATATTTTGTAAGTATGATTCATGATTCCGCTTCCACTCCCGACATACTGGTCAAAGTTTTGACAGGTGAATTCATGCGTAAAAACTATGCATCATCTTGTTTACTGTCAGGTGAACTGAAGCTTTTTGTAATCGTAAGTTTTTTACTTTTCGTGTACTTCTGTGGCGCCGCTACAAAATGAATTCTTCTGTGAAACAAAGCTGGTGTGATGGTTTTTGGTTGGTTTTTGGTTGAGGGAAACGTCGCATTAAGTCAACGAGAATCAACGATTCCAGGCGTTCAAGAGCTTAGACGTTTCTGACCTCACTTTCTGCGTTTTGAATTCTCAGGTTGGCTTGTGTATTTATCTATCTTTATATCAAGGCATGTGTTTTACCGAAACAAGGCCATCACTTTGCGCGAGCTCTGCTTGCATTTTCGGTTACGATACTTTCGGATAAGGAACAGATTAATATAGAAATAAACAACTGTGTTGGATAATTCTGGCCACGGTTGTGGCAGGTTTAATGAAATCAAAGCTAACAGAATCACAACACAACGATATATGTAAACCGATTAACCTACTGAATAAATAATGGAGTGACAAAAATCCGCCCCGACCTACACAACTAAATGAGAAAATATGAAATACCGTTAAGAATAATAACCCGCAGGTAGGTGAAAGGGGAGTAGGGGAGAAAGATCTTGTTCGTGATCTGACCGAGTTGATGACGAGGGACAGAGGGAAGAATTACTGGGGAACTTACCACAATATACTTACTTAGCCATGGCACCGCCCTATAAATTCATTGGCTAGATTTGCAGTACCTGGTACAGCCTGACAATGTGAGCAACCTTTCCTTGACATAAATTACATTATGCCTGGCATAATGTCTCGTTATTTTATGTATTTTTATCGGTTTTACTTGAGAGTGAAGTCGGGCAAAAAAAAGCGTAATTTTGCCCGACTTCACTCTCAAGTAAAACCAATAAATAACGATAATGAATGTTTTAAAGATTTGAGACGATGTATTTCCTCGCTTTATGGGGTTTAAAAGTTAAAACACACAAACTTAAACGTAGTGGTAATAGAACTGAGTGGAGTACAATTCAAGGAGTAATCAGGCGAGTAATTATGATTAATTAGGGCTGGAATATATATCAACGTACAAAGTTCTTATTAAATCAGTTTACAGCTTCCAAAGCAAAAACATGGCTTACAACTTTTCGAGAAACTATCGGAATATGGAGCTCCATCTGCACGAACCATTTTAAAGACATTTAAAAAGTTTAATGTGTCAAACTAAATTTGTCAAACTGAAGTTGGAAAACTTGCTCATTGAAGTGTTTTTTCTTGGTTTTGATTTGCCACCGTGTACCTATTTGTTAAATCTCAATGGCCAGCAACATTTGAGGCTTTTCATTGGCGGTTCACTATATAAGAGAGTTAACGTTTATTTTAACGAACGACTCGTAGCTTAACCTTTGTTAGCCTGCATGAATGCGCTACACAACACTTTCCGCGCAGTTTTTGTAGACTATGAATAAAGTATATAGTCATTAGAAGGGGAAATGAAATGCATTTTTACTGTCCTATGTATGTGCTAAGAAGGAAAAAAAACATTAACTTATAGTAACTCTAAACCACCCAACCCCTTTAAAAATTATTGCTTTTATTAGAAATATATAAACGGACGCTTCGCTTTTAGACCCTTTTAGGCCTGGCTACATCTATATATATTGAATATTTGGCATAACAGGATTTTTATGTTTCATGCCGATTCACGTGTACTATCATAAGCTTCAAGTCACGTTGCGTCTTATCTCTTACGAAAGAATATGCCATAAGTATAACCTCAGATAACAAGAAGGCATGAAAACATAAATATATATATTATCACAGAGAGAAAGTGACCTTAGGACAAGATATTTACTCTTTACTTTGTTGTTATACAATTCAGCAAATATAATTCTTGATTACCTAAAAAAACTTGAGGCAGGCGGAGGAAATATAACCCTTAAAGAAATGTAAGAAAAGCGCAATAAGTAGTATAGTGTAGTATGTAGTGTTTTCATTTTTCTCGTTTTCTACTTTCCGTTCTCCTCACGCCTTGTTTTGTACCTGACTCACCTCCGCCAAAATCGCCAGTCTCCAAAGGGGCCGGGACGTTTTTCGCCATTATCGCCAGCCCTCTGGCGATTTTTGCCAAAATCGCTAGTCTCCAAGGTGTTATATTATGCTAATGAACGTTTCGTTATATTTCATGAATATTACATGATTTCAACTTTAGAGTTTTGAACCTCGTGCTTTTCACAGCAGCCATGTTTGTTTCTTAAGCTGTATGTCGAGCTAGTCTTCTAAACAAAGTAATTACGGAAATATAACATGGCGACCACGACGTGATGAGAAACCTTCTGAGGCAATTCTGCGTGTGACGATCGTCTCGTTTACAGCTGCAAGATTTCACACGATCGAGGACCGGACGTCAGCACTATTCCTCCGAACAGATCACCTACTCATCAATCCATAGTAGAGGCTCTGCAAAGCTCTTAGGGAAAATCTCTTCGAACACTTCAGGCGAGTGGTTGTAAACAAACTTGCCGAATTTTGACCTACTTTTTATCGCATCAAAAAGTGGCTACTGGACTAAAACACTTGATGAACAGAGTGAACTTCTCACTGCATTTAACACACCCTTTAAGAAATACTGCTTTGTGCGCTTACCCTTTGGGCTCTCAGCGTCATCTGAAATCTTCTGTAAAGAAATGGATCAGGTTCTTTCTGGTGTCCCTGGCACATTTCCCTATGCAGATGATGTTAAAGTGCAAGGGTCCACAGAAGAACGTCACGATATTCACCTGTTGGAAACGGTTGAGCGAGTTTGCAAAGCAGGGCTGAAATTTAAACCAAATAAGTGCTGCATCAAGAAATTGAGTGCTTTGGACGTATCATTACTCCACAGCGCGTAAAACCGTGTCCAAAGAAAGTCAAGAGCATTGCAATGCTAGCTGCGCCTAAAGATAAGCAAGAGCTACAAAGCCTCCTTGGTACAATGAATTTCATGTCAACAGGAACTAGACACCATCAAGAATGAGATTGCTAATGCTGTTCAGCTCACTCACTATGAACCCAACAAGTCAGCCGTTATTGAAAACGATGCATCTCTGAAAGGCCTTGGTGCCGTTCTTATCCAAGAGTGCAAACCTGTACGTTTTCTCAGTAAGGCACTTACTCCCGCTGAAGCTAACTACTCCAACATAGAACGGGAACTGTTGGCAGTCTTGTTTGCCTGCGAGAAACTGCACACATACACTTTTGGGCGGAAAACCACCGTAGACACTGATCACAAACCCCTACAGAACATCCTTCTGAAACCAATTAGCCTCGCTCCAGCCAGATTGCAGAGGATGTTGTTACGTCTCTCCAAATACGACATCCAAGTGGTGTACGTTGGATCCAAGAGTGTGCTTCTTGCTGATACACTCTCTCGTCTTGTTGAACAAGGCAGCGCCAGAGAAATCCCTGGTTTAGACGTCAGCATTGCACAAGTCCTGAAAATGGAACCAACCCGACTCGAATCCCTGCAAGAGGATACAAAAGCCGACCCCACTTTGGCTGAACTTACAGATCTAATCCTCACTGGTTGGCCCAATAGCATGCAGGATATACCAGAGCATCTGCATCCATACTGGTGTTTCCGTGATGAATTGACAATTCTTGACGGACTCATAATGAAAGGCAATAGAGTTGTTATTCCTACAAGTATGAGATCTGCAACTCTCAATCGCCTACATGACGCACACCAAGGTCTTACTTCAATGCTTCAACGTGCAAGACGCACTGTCTATTGGCCAAAACTACAGGACGACATCACAGACATGGTTCACAAGTGTGATGAAGAAGAAGCCCAGACCTCCAGAAGACAGATCTCAGTGACACGTCCAATGGAAATCCTGGTCATGGATTTGGTTGACTTTCGAGGTAAACATGCCTTAGTGACAGTTGATTACTTCTCTGGCTTTCTCACCTATAACACCCTTGAGAGCGAGACAACAGAAACTGTCACAAAAGTGTTGAACAATATCTTCAGGAAGTTTGGACTGCCTGAGAAGATCATTTCTGACAATGGCCCATGCTTTAGATCTAACAACTTCCGACGCTTTTGTGACCAGCTTGATATTAGGCACGTAACATTCAGCCCATACTACCATCAAAGCAATGGAAGAGCAGAAAGGGCAGTTGCTACAATCGAACAGATCCTGAAGAAGAGTGCCAGCGACATGGACATCACCAAAGCTCTGACATCTTACCTTGACACTCCTGTAAGTGACACTCTACCATCACCTGCTGAACTGTTCCATAATAGGCGAATCAACCCCCGTCTCAGCATGGCTATGACACCAGCGCCTCTAACTGATCAACAGAAGACCCACCTTAGCGACAAGCGCTCAGCACATCTGAAGTCATCGAAGCAGGACAACAATATCCACCTGCCAAGTCAGGCCATCTGGTTTACTGATGACAGTTCAGATGAGTGGAAACCAGGATACACTGAAGCCAAAGATATCACACCAGACTGGTATTGGATCACCAGTGGCAAGAACAGTAGAAGGTTCCGACGTAACAAACATGACATTAAGCCACGCTACATCACTATCACACAGCAGCGACCCATGCCAAAGGTACCTGTAACATACCCGGCTCACCTGTCAGATGATGATCAGCCTCAGCAATCCCTGAAGTGCAAGAACCAGTAAGCCCGTCAGCAGATACACCGACTACTTTTGGAAAATCACCCCCTGCCAGTAACAACCAGAACACAGCAACTCCAACGAACAATCCTGATGTTGGAAAGATCAGAACACCAGCAGACCTAACACCAATGCTAACCAGATCACCCTCTGGGCGTCTAATCAAGCCCACCAGGAATCCAGACTTTGAATATAATCCTGTTTAACTTTACCAGACATTTGTGGACTGTTTGAAACCACAAAGACTTTTTCGGTTCGGTTTCATGTGAACACTTTGACATTTTGGTTTTAAAACCATCTTAAAAGGGGACACGTTATATTATGCTAATGAACGTTTCGTTATTTTTCATGACTTTTACATGATGTCAACTTTAGAGTTTTGAACCTCCTGCTTTTCACAGCAGCCATGTTTGTTTCTTAAGCTGTAAGTCGAGCTAGTCTTCTAAACAAAGTAATTACGGAAATAATACAAGGGGCCACTTCTGGCATCCAACTCAAATCGTCAGAGGCTGGCGAGTTTTCGCCATTTTCGCCATTGCATGCATTTCGGGCGAGGTTGACTTTCTATCATGAGAATTTGTTTATTGCGGGAGAAACAAATGTCCCTCGTCCGCATTAATGGGTTTGAATTTAGAGGACATGTAAAGGCTTCCCCAGGGACAAATAAAGCTGTCCGTGTCCGTAATAAGTGGGTGTCCGAAAGTGTGGTTCAACCGTAATTAACAAAATTTCAAATTTTATCCTTTTTCTGCAGCTGCCGTCAGCGACTCTGAGTTGGTTAGTGAGGCAATCACATCACGACATCCAGTAGCTCGTTCACCCAATGGCAGTCTTTTAGATGAAATAGCTTTGAAACTCGATGTACAGTCAATGACATTAGCAAACTGGAGCAGCTTGGCGTTAAAGCTTGGAGTGCCGAGAAACAATTTTAAACTGTTTGAAAGACGTTCAACACAGAGCCCAACCAACCAATTGTTCGAGTATTTAGGAAGCACTTGTCCACATATGACTGTAAAGACTGTAGAGGAAGCACTGACGAAAATGGAAAGGAAAGACTTGCTTGCAATTTTACACAAAAAAATCTCTCAAGGTAAGTCAAACAGCTTTCTTAGAGGACAATAAATAACAACGATTTTCCATCATGTTGACATGTGATGCTATTCGGCAAAGAAAAAGAATGTCTACAATACTTATAGCGAATGTTGCGAACTTGACTCATTTTGTCTTGTTAACATTTTAATCCAAAACATTAGTTAAAGTTTATTGTGTATTTTAAATAGATATATTATTTATGATGAGGATATCTATTTGCCGAGTTAGGATTCGAGTTAGGATTTCGAGTTGGATTTTTCAAGTTATAAGTACTGGGGTAGGGACCGGTTAGTCCGTTTTTTGTGGATTTAATCTACTTTTTGAGTAGCATAAATTAACGCCGATGACGTCGTACATCTCATTAAGATAGGATGATATTATAGTTTATTTTCAGTTGGCAAGGAACAAGTGACTTCAGAATACCCTAGGGGTTGACGTCATCAAAAATGTTGAGATCATAAGTGATATCATATCCCTCCTTGATCATAATGATATCTTGGTTTATTTAAATTGTATGTCATATCCTTATTTGGGTATCATAATGGTCAATCCCGCAATAGAAAGTTCTACGTCCGGTGGGTCATGGTGGATCGTGTGGATCCACCGATGGGGTGACGTCGTAGATAATAATAGGCCAATTGAGCCTGGGTTATGACGTCAGAGACGCAAAGGATGGGTTGTGTTCGAATATAAACAAAGCTCTGACTCAAAATGGAGCTTATACTCTTTATTTCAATCATGATTGGCCATTAACAAAACCGTTCTCTCTAGTCTTAGTGTTTTGTGAGCATCTGACCTTTTCGCTTTCTCGTGAATTACGTGTGTTCTCAATAAATAATCCTTCCGTGCCTACACATTTTCCCTATAGAGATCCCTATAGTCTAACTGAGCCAACTGTTAGACTTCCTTTGTTTGTTGCGGTTTGGCGTGTTCTTTGTACAGTGGAACCCCGTTAATGCGACCACCGTTGGGCCATAAAATCCTGGTCGTAATAACGAGGTGGTCGCATTAACGGGGTCTTCAAAATAATAAAATGACTCAATGGTTTTTACGTTTGGTTTGAAAGAATATGGCCGTCATAACGAGGTTGTCTTATAAACGGGGTGGTCGTAAGGCGGGGTCCCACTGTTTAGATCAAAAAAGGCAAATCCTAACTCGAATCCTAACTCGAAATCCTAACTTGGTAGTTAGTGTATCTCATTTAAGATTAGATTACCATTTTAGGCTACAGTAAGCACAAACTTAGCACAATAATCATGTTGCACTATACATACATACATACATACACACATACACACATACATACACACACACATACAGACAGACAGACAGACAGACATAATTTGTAATAAGGTGTTTAGACGACCACCTTTCAAAACAATAAAAAAGATAAGAGGTTTTATAGCTTTCAGCTTTGACTAACAGAGACATTTTGTAACATGTACATTACATTGCGTGACAAATTTGCTCGCCCATTGACAGCAAAAACTTCGTCGGGAAGAGAGAGAGGTTGCTCTGCTGGCTGTGTAAACCAACAGAAATAGAATCCTCAGAAACCTGAGCTAGAGAGTTGTTAAAAAACCCCCAATAACAACAACGTCCTCGGTCCCCCTTAGCCGCCGAACACACAGAAGTATGTGAAATACAGTAACGTATATTTCAGACAGCATTTTTAAAAGACACTGCTCTTGAAGGGTCTATCTGAGCAACACTTTATTCGCTGGATGAAGATTGCAGTGCTAAAACAAATTAAAACAACAGACCAGGAGCTGAACAGACACAGTAAAACAAATGAGTGAAGGAAAAATGAAAAGAAACAACGATATAAACAGTCTGACCTCTGATGATAAACTTGTGAGCACACAAAATACCAAGGCCGGATTGTCCTCTTAGGGGAACTTACGCCCACGGTTACAAAAAGCCTGTCAAGGGATGTATACTAGTCGCTTTTGTAACTAACAGGGCAGTTACTGAACTCGGATACGGAGAGGTTATTTTTATGCGAGATTCCGGTCTTATAGGGGGCATGAATGTGGTTGGAAGAAGAAGAAAATAACCACCCCCGTCCCCCCTAGTCGAACCCAGAGTTCGTTAGGGGTCTATGCTAGATATTGCATTCACTACTGTCAGCCTGTAACCCATAAGAGCTCCTGCCTGCTGTTATTTTACGAAACGTTTGGAATGTTTTCTGAAAACGCGTTCGAAGTGTGGTGGAGGTTACTACCGGTGCAAATTGTAATTGGATGCGCAGGGTTTTCAACAACAAGAAGCTTATCTGATTTGGAAAAAAAGGGGGTAAATGCTTCCATGTTTCCACCATAATGGTGAATGAATTGCCCCGTAAATGAAGCAAAAGGAACGCCTTAGAAGTTTAACCGGTGTGAAGGTGTGGAATCGACAATATGAGGGAGAGCAATATCACTCATCCGTGCGTTTTGTTCTTATGGATATATGATTCACAAGGACAAGCGTGGCTGTGCAGCTCATGCTGAGGTATCCGGTGGCAGCTGAACATTAACCTGCATAAAAGGCGTTATTTTTTCGCATTTTTCAGGCAAACCGAGCGCAGCGGCGCAAGACAGTCACGATGGGGGAAGGTGCCTCTCGAAAAATGCAGAAAATAAAATGTAATAACTGTTATGCAGGCTAGACACGTAAGCTGGGCCTCGGCCTTTTCGTTCACATGGAGTAATGGCAGCAAATGATCGGAAGAGGCCAGGAAGCGGGAGCCTACAAATTTCACTCGGCGGGAGGGGTAATTTCCATTCTCGTACTCCTCTTCTTCATCTCGCTTAAAGGATTTCGGAGAAGAGAACCCTGCTCACTTTTCTGTGTTCCTTTCTTCTGGAGGTAAAATGTTCTGTACCGATCATTTTAATTTTCAAATTATGCGAAATTGAATTTTCAATCAAAAGATTTGAGAGTGGAAAGTACTTTTTATTAGTTTGCCTGAACGGATCGTGCTTTGCTCTCGGCTGAACATATCCCCACCTTTCACCTCCTAAAATAAAACCTCTTGTTTAGTCACTGACGGCGTATGTTTGCGCGAAGTTTGCTCGACGAGAAATACATTCATATACTAATAGCAGACAAATGGAAGTCAAATAGATGAACTGGAAAACACAATGGTGAGTTTTTTCTTGTAAATTGTTTGCCGCAATCCCTTAGAACGAGGGCAAATTGAAACCCAAAATTTAAAAATGTACCGCGCTGGGGCCCGTGCTGCAACGCTTGTCTCTCATCGATTTTACTTTTACAGTGGAACCCCGCCTTACGACCACCCCGTTTATAAGATGACCTAGTTATTACGGCCATATTATTTCAAACCAAACGTAAAAGCCATTGAGTCATTTTATTATTTTGAAGACCCCGTTAATGCGACCACCTCGTTATTACGAACTGGATTTTATGGCCCAATGGCGGTCGCATTAACGGGGTTCCATTGTACGACTTTTTCGCGCTGCCCGTGTAATCAGATAACAGCATAAATTTTCTAATATCATTTGTTCTTCGATAAGCGGTTTTAAGTCATTTCATAGGCTTCCTGACGAAGTTTTTGCTTTAAAGGGGTGACGGAATTTGTCACGCAATGTAATGTTGCAAAATGTCTCTGTAAATTAGCCTGCGTCTACTCCCTTTTTTTGGAACTCGGCTCCGCCGCCAAAACTTTAATCTCGCACCCACACAATATCGTCAGCTATGCAGGCTACTGTAAATCAAAGCTGAAAGCTATAACATAGCCTCCCAGGCAGACGCTTTTAGGGTAGCTCGTTTTTGGTTTGTGGGGAGGGATGAAAAACGAGCTCCCCTAAAAATGCCTGCGTGGGAGGCTAGCTATAACACCACTCACAATTTCTTTGTTTTGGAAGATGGTCGTTCAAACAGCTTATTACAAACTTATAAACTTTTAGTATTAAAAGACATATAGGCTTTTAAAAATAAAATCCGTGTTGTGGAACCAACCGAAGTTAAAAGGGTTGTTTTGATTGGTTTGGTTGTTTATTAAGTCGGTGTTGACGCATTTTTAGCACTTATCGGTATAATGAGTTGAAAAATCAAAAGGTAGCAGTTACATATCTGTATATTTAACAATTATTCTTTGAAATCGAGGTGAATAGTGGCAAAATATTTACCGAGCCGCGAAAGCGGCGAGGTAAATATTCCCAAAGCCACTATTCACCGAGATTGAGAAGAATAATTGTTTTAGTATATACACACGAAGTGATCTCAACAAAATCAGAAAGGAAACCATTCAAAAGTAGGATTTGATTGACAGATCAAATCACGCGTAAGTTTAAAAATAGATCTTTGTAGAATTTTCAAACATGGCAATTCACAAGTTTATCATTTCGCAAACAACAGCGTAATGGCTTAAATGGAACCGATAAAAGTTTGAACTGTTTCCTTACCTGAGAAGAAAAGTAGAGCTTTGTTTTTTTCTGTTGACTCGCCAAGTTTATAGCCAAAAGGGCTTGTTGTGTCGTTCTTCGCATGAAGTGCTGACAAAAATGGCCGGCTCGGTTGCTCGAGGTAAGACGTCGTCTTCCTGTATCATTCTTTTTCCCGTTAACTTGAAACGTAGAATTTCTGCAATCATTTCCTTTTAAATTTGTTTGTCATAAATAAACTTCGATTTTTGAGCCAAAATTTTCTTCTTAGAAAACGCTGAGTTTACGAAACGGCTTCTTCTACGCGAATACACGGGAGTTGTAAACAATCCATAGAGCACAAAACTCAGCTACAGTAAATTGAAAAACGCCGTATTGAATCCTTCCAAGTCTTTTCTTGCCTTAAAAAAAGTCAGCCCTAGGATTTTGTCGACTTTTAAAAGATCGTTCTCTAAAAAAAACGGGAAAAACACCGAGCTCACACATTATCCACTCGCTAGGAGGTGAATATTGTTGAATAGTCCGAGATAGCGAACCAATCAGATTGCTTAAATCACCAAGATCACTGAGTGTGTATATACTAATATCTGATATTCAAGCGCTAAGAAACATGTGGAAGGTTTTCCAGGGCAACTTTTTAATTGTTAGCGTAGGTATGGAGGGAAACATTTTGCTCCGTAAATTGATTTCGGTGCCAAAATAGCCTTCACGTTTCCGTGTCTCTACGGGACACTTTCAGCGGGCCGCGGAAAATTTTTCACACAACAAAGTATAAAGGATGTGCTCTTAGACCATTATAGTTTTGGCCTCAAATGTCATATACCAGTGGGCTTTTCTTGGTGTAGAAGTTAGCGAAAATTAGCCTGGTCGCTCAAGCGCTTCAAGTTGGGTAACTGAAACGGCCATAAATAAGCCTAATTTGACAGCTTTTCGAAAATGATCTAGTGTTTTAGAAAGAGCAAGTGAAGTGCTATGACATATAAAAAGTATATTGCTATATGTTAACGCGTTTACCAGCACGAGCGACAAGAAAATGCATCATTTTTGACAATTTTCAACGACGGCGGCAGGCCAAATTGGCGATTTTCAAACTTTCCTCGATTTTGAAAAAACTCAAACGCTCTACGATCTTTTAATTGTATTTTGGAAAATAACTCACTAAAGGCCTTATTTGGGCAAAATATGAAGAAATTTTGAAAGTGGCGCCGGATTTTCGATATTTACAGAAACTGGCTCTTAAGTGCTTAAATTGGCCTTTCTTCCATATTTCACAGTGTTTCCTGCAAAAAAGTAGCCAAATCCTCCCCCCCCCCCCCCCCCCCGAGGAAGATCATGGGAGCAAGATAAAAGTAGCCGGGCTGCTCGGTCAGGGGTTTCTAGAGAAAATTCAGAATGGTGGACGAAGATTCGCTCCACTGACTTTAGTGTCTCGGGTGAAGATGGTCATTCAACAATTTTATTGGCTCTTTACATTTTGTGGTTTTAATTGAGGACAAAGTCATTTAGCAACGCCGGTTACGCTACAAAATGGCGCAAAAATGCTCAGAAATCTTACCTTTGTTGTACAATTTTCATATTTTAGCATCGGAGCAAAAACAGTTTTTAAGTTTTCGAGCAGCTTTTGACCAACTTTCGTCACAAAAAGCAACTTTTGATTGTTTTTTGAGCAACGTTTGAGCAACTTTTTAAGAAATTCCAGGAAACTTTTTGGATAATCTCGAGCAACTTGTCGAAAGCCCCAGTCCACGTTAACAACTTGGCTTTGTTGTGAAAGGTAGCTTCCAAACCAGTCGCACGTAGCACTGGACACACCTATACTCTGAAGCTTTGACAGGATCAAATCGCAACGTACGCTATCGAACGCCTTAGACATGCCTAAAAGGACTACTACGGATACCTTTTGTCGTCCATGTTCTTAAGGATTTCATCTGTGAAATGAAGTAAACCAGTTTCGGTTGAGTGGAATCTCCTATTACCACTTTGTAGTTTTGAAAGTTTTTCATTTTGGTCTGGAAAAATAACCAAAAAAAAATTTTTAAAACATTAACTCTCTCCCTCCCTCCAAAAAACAGTTGTCATATATCCCCAAGGTGGCCGCTTTGGAGAGGTTCAACTGTAGTTATTAACAACACTATTGTATTTGCTTTATCGAGGTGAAATCTTCATAAAGGATGTCATGCCCCCTGGGTCAGAGCTTCTACAAATGGTTGCAAATAAACTCGACACCGAAAAGGTCCCTTGGGAAAAAAATTGGCTTCAACTGGCCTGTTATCTGCAAATCCCATCAGACGTGTACCGAGGATTTGAAACAAGAGAGCAGCGGAAAAGTCCTACAATGGAAGTATTTGGCTGGCTGGTGGTACATTTTCCTGATATAACGTTGATTGATATTGTTAAGGCATTGGAAAAAATCCAGCGTAGCGATGTCATTCAAATCATAACGCAGCATTTTCCAGACACAGTCAGTGAGTACTTAATTGAAAACTTTTGCGTACTTTTTAGGGTCATATCCAGATATGCACGTTAATGAGATTCACACCCTTTTTGATAGTGTCCCCTTGCCCAAAACCTCCATTAAACTCAAGCAACTTTTTAAACGAAAGGCCATGTGAAAAGTACAAATAGTTGTCTTTTATATCAAGCAGCCAAAGTCCGCGTTGTGTTTCTGCACACAAATGTAACGGTGGTAAATTTACTTCCCACTCGCAGCTTCCCTTCAGCAAACAAAGGCTTTAGTGTTGGGGGCTTCTCTAGTTTATAAATTATGAGTGGAATCTTCTATTTTAAAATGTCATACAGCCAACTCTAAGACGGACACCTTTGGGACCGGTGCTGAGTGTTCGTCTTAGGGAGATGCCCGTCTTATAGAGGGTCAAATAGAGGGGGTAAGAAAGGCAGGGACCTCCTCTTGGTGTCCGTTTTACAGAGGTGTCTGTTAAGAGATAATCGACTGTATTTGATACATACCTGAATGACTCGAGCAAATTTTCCTGTTAACGTAAAGACATAGGATATACCTGTTGTGGTTTAGTTTCATCTCCCAAAAAAGAAAAATTAAATTTAAACCAAGGATACAATTGAACCAAAAGTGCCCTATCAACTATCAACTATGTTTGAGAAACAGACTTGTTTTCAGATACCCTGTGGGCTGAGGCCCTTAAATCCTCCTAGATAAGTAGACTTTCTGCTTTCTCAGTAGTTGGGTGTATATTCCGTGTTGTTTGACAATATTGGTTAGAATGCAAACTTGGAATTCAGTCATCGGCTGTGGTGAGTTAAACGCAGTTAAGTGCTGATTACTTGGGAGAGGGTAAATTGACGAACGCCTTGAAATTAAGTGAGTTGCTGACTAAAACACCCTTCCACGATCTACAGATTCTTTTCTAGAGCAAGCTAGTTATCCTTTGAGCGATAACGTGATCTTTGACCAACCAAGTGCCACACTGAGTTCTAGAAGTTCTAGGAGTTCTAGAAGGGACCACGAATTCACCTGCAGTACTTTCCTTAAGCGAGGTAAGAGGTTTTCAGCAAACGTCGTATTCAAAGTTTAAAAAGAGGTTATTCTAGAGCTACGAACGAAGTTTGCATTGGTGTATCGACGTAGTAAACCCTTGCGGATGCTAGGAGAGTACGTGAAAAGCATGAAAATCCTTTTATGTCAATCTTTGCCCCTGCTTTAACCACATTATCTTTCTGGACTTCTGTTAGTCTTGAATTCGATCACCTTAAGACGTGCTCCTTTGGTTGAAACCACAAACAACTGCTCAGGGAACATTTGAGGCATTGTGTTCCTAAATGATGTCAACTTAGGTTGATGTTATTGTTGCTGTTACATTTTTCAGAGGACTGTAAACAGCCAGGTCATTGTGGGAGTTTGCCAGATCCTCCATATGATCTTAAAGGCCAAGAAGTTAACTGTGAGGAGATTATAAAAAGTTTGTTGTCAAACAAGGCTGTTGAGGTTGTAGCACCTCCCGGATATGGGAAAACCTCGGTCGTGGTGGAAACTGCTCATAGACTGATTGAACACCATGGAAAATACGTTGCTTACGTGAATCCTCGAGGAGTGACCTGCGTAGAAGATTTGGGTGTAACAATTATTGAAGCCCTGGGTGAAGTACCCGTTGATAACACTATCCGGGAAACCTTGCATCGTATAAGATCCCTTAGGGCCAAAAACGTGGTATTGATTATCGAAAACATTGACGACTTGTTACATTTGGAGAAAAACCTGGAATGTGAATCAGATCCACATGGTGTGGAATACTGCCCTAAGATGCGTGTAGAGAACACGAAAGAGGACTTTTTAAATTTCATATCAGAGATAGGAAAAACTAAAGAAATTTGTCTTGTCCTTACATCGAGAGAAATCAATGATTTTAGCGTATGCTTTCCCATTGATATAATCGAATTACAGCCTTTAAGCGAAACGGAATCGTCCGAACTGTTTAAGGAGCGTGACATGAGTTTAGACGAGGACACCATTAAGAAACTAGTTGATATCTGTGGTGGTATTCCCCTGATCATTTGCACAGTATTATCGATTCTTAGGATAAGGAATCCTCATAATTTAGCTCGCAGGCTCTCTACCTGCGCACCTCACGAACTCCTGCAAGAACTCAGCCCAGATTATTTGCAGCGTGGAAATCGCATTGATTTATGTCTTGAAGTTTGCTATCGTCGTCTGAGCGAAGACAATCAAGAGGTTTTGACGAAGCTCTCTATCTTTCCGCACAGGTTCACTCAGGAACAGTTTTATGCAGTGTTCAGTCAGTCAAAAACTGACCGTGAAAAAATGGAGATGTGTTTGAATTCCCTCAAGCACACCAGTCTTTTGCGTTTTGAACGCGAAAGTTGTTACTTTTGCATCCACCCGTTTATACGGAAATTTTGTTCAGTGCACAATCAGTCGACACACAAGCAAGCGAAGTTGACTTTTATTCGTCATTATAGTAATGTCGTTATTGCCTTGAGTAAGAAATTCCTCAGTCGCGAGTCGAAGTGCGCCATAGACGAATACAAAAGTGAAAGAGATAACATCAAAGAGGCCACAGCTTGGTGCGAGGCTGAACACCATGACCTGCCTATAAAAGAAACAGAGTATTGTATCGAGGCTTTTATCAAAGCAGCAGTGTTTCTCGCCAAAGTGATGAGAAAGCAAGAATTCGAGTCCCTTTTCTATAAGCTTGCTCATCATTACCGCTATGATTCTAAACGGCAGAGTGCTTGCTTGACAGCTGTTGGAACGAAGATAGTTCTAAGCTGTACTTGCACACCACACATCTGCTGGAGAGCAGGGTGCCGAGCAAAAATGGTTCTCTCTAGAGCCAATGAAATTCAATTAGTAGAGACAGTAGATGATGTGACTCGTGCTCAGTGCTTAAGCAAGCTTGGATTTATTCATGTCCGAGAGGGGTTGGATATCAAGGGCTTTGAATATCTAAACCAGGCTCTAACACTGCGTCGCAAGCGCTGGAAGCAATCAGAGGAAGATATGGACAAAGTCATGATTGGTGCTTGTCAGAATGATATAGCAGGTTTAGTACAAGCTCACTTTCTTATTTAAAGAAGAGTTGACCCAATAATGATAATAACAATGGTCCGTCACTCAACAAATTGGCCCTCTTCCAATGTATAGCTCAGTTGGTACAGCACTGCCATATGGTGGCCCGCTAACGCTATAGCAATTTTGCAATCTTTTGGTGAAATTTAAAAAAAAGAAGACAAAAATAATCAAAAGAATACAAATTAAAAAGAAAAAGTAAAGGAAAATAGAATGGAAAGTGTCAAAATTTCACCAAAAAAGTGCAAAATTGCTATGGCGTTAGCGGGCCACCATACTGCTGCGCTAAGGCAGAGGCCATGGGTTCGAATTCCGCTGAACTATCAAAATTTTTTTCGAGTTGATTTGCAATTGCTTAAATTGCAATTACGACTACGACGATCACATCTCAGTGGCGGATCCAGACCTTCAGATAAGGGGGGGGGGGGGGGGGGGGGGAGGGGCCCCCGGTCTCCAAAAATTTTTTTTTCGGCCCTTCGGACCTCAGTTTGGTCTAGATCCGCCACTGCATCTTCATTTAAGTCTTTTACTTGTGTTAGTTTACGTAACTATTTAGTCACATTCCTACCCCCCCGAACCACGTCCCATGTGCCACCATATGAAACGGCGTCATCAATTTGAAAGACTTAGGAAACTTTAACACCCAACTTGTATGGGTGACAAAGACCTTTCACGATCAACTGACCACTATGAGTCAAACAGGGCAGAGCAAAAATGCAACAAATCATGTAACCCCCACTACAAAATGTGGATAAAATTTGGTTCCACTACCCAACTGTATCTCTTTGAAAATTTAACCGTGCCCCTCGGCGTTTTTGCAAAAACCTTTACCACCGAAATGAAGCCTAGAAAACGCCAAGCGAAAAAAGCAAGGAGGACCTGGCAGAAGGCTAATTATTTTCCCTTATCTACTGAAATACCCAAACTTTATTGTAATTTGGTTTCAGGAACAAAAGCTATCCAATCTCTCGACTTCTTGATAAAACTTCTCGACTTTGACGTTGTTTTGACGTTGTTTTGACGTTGTTTAACAGATTTTGATTGGAATTTTCCGTTCAACGTTGTAGGTTTTTTTTACGTTTCCCTCTGGCTTCTTTGACTAAATCAGTGCTTGTTCGGGTTAACAGCCTAAAAATTTAATTAACTATGTAAGTAAATTAGCCTTGGATTTATTATTTATCTCTATTACTCTAAAACCGAAAGACGTAATCTTAAAGCATATAGTACGTTTAATCGAAACTTCAAATTCAGTGTACGCCAGTAGTAAATTTACTTTCCTTCCTTCGTATAGCTTCCCTTATGATACAACGGAAGCATTTCGCAGCTATTGAAACCAGACGAAATGTTGTTTTACCATTATATGAGTCTATCCTTGGCAAAGAACACCCCTTTGTGGCAACAACCTTGAGTTGGATTGGCAAAAGTTACCACGAACTGGGCGAGTATGACAACGCCATTAAATATGCCACATTGGCGCTGAATATCCGGCAAACTCTGTTAGGACGCCATCAGGAGACAGCGAGATCGCACTATGACTTGGGTGTGGCTCTTTCTGCGAAAAAGGACAGCGAACGGTACGCATGCTAGAAAAAACACCTTCAGTAGGATGTGTTAAACAATTAATAAGCACAGGGGGTACTCCGGATTTTTAAGTGACGGGGATGATCGAATGGGGGTAAAAATCAAAAGTCAACCAAAGTACCTAGGGTTTCCAACAAAACCGAAAAAATCCCTGGACTAAAAAGTAACCCTCCCCCCCCCCCACGAAGAAAATATCCCATGCCGAATTTTCGAAACTCGAGACCCCCAAGAACATTTTATGTTTCATCAATAACATTATGCAGAGTGACATCAGATTTTTTTGAATACGCAAAAAAAATCCCGACGTAAATCAACCCCCCCCCCCCCCCCCCCCTTCCAAAAAAAATAATAGTTGCCAAGTTTTCCTACCCAAACAAATCCCGGAATCAAGAATTTCAAACCCCAAAAAATCCTTCGATCATCCCCGTCACCTAAAATCCGGAGTACCCACCTGGGTAAAAACAGTTGTCATCTGAAAGTGTAAAAGCATACGCGATTATTCTGAAACGAAGTCTAGGATTATCATTGAATCTGACTACGTATATTCCACAGCGCTAGGACTGAAATTTGGTTAGTAAGGGTGGGTTCGCTTTGTTGCTTTTTAAAGTCAGTCATCCTCGAATCATCTGTAAGCGACCCAAGTGTCTTCATAAAGGCTTCTGTATCACATCAGTATAATACAAAGGACTGATTTAGGATCTAAAGAGTAGTATAGTAGGGATTAAATTATCCGTTTTTTGCGTAGGAATCTCATTAACTTGCGCAGGAATATATTAACATCGATGACGGCATAGCCTTTTGTCTTTATTTGACTTAATCACACGAATAACATGCGGTGGATTCTCGTCATTTTCACTTTTGCGTATTCCTAATACGCCTAGGCTTGCCCGAACCGGAAGTAGTATGAATAGATTTATGGAAGGAATACGCTAACTCGCCTGTGACTTTAAATCACTGAGTCGAAACGTAATTATGCTGCTGTTTTATTGTCCAAAAATGGTTAAATTTCCGATTTACTGATGTTTGGGGCTCAAATCCTGCATATTTAATTGAGGACGAAGTCAAGCTAGCTTTTTCTACCACCACCAAAGACAATTTTCCTACATTTTCCTCCTCTTTTTTTTTTGTTTCTCTACATTTCAATTGTTTTTCTTCCTTCACCACCACCACATATTTATTGTTTTTCCTCCTGTTCCACCTACACATTATCGAACCCACATCGACCCTCCATCGCACCGCATTTTATTCATGAGCTAAAGACAAAAGGCTATGACGTTATCAGTGTTAATGTATTCCTGCGCAGGTTAATGAGATTCTAGGGCAAAAAAACGGATTATTTTATCCCTACCATACTCGTAAGGATCGCCATCTGACAGAGGAGAGTTGATTTCTACAATCTCGATATGGGGTGGACAGTTAAGGGGCGGTCGTTTATTACCTGTGACAGGTGGGACGGCTATTTGAGAAAGCTTGAAGATTTTGAAACCGACCCCCAAATTCATCCTAGCTTTTGAGAAATGACCCCCCATAAAATTCAACTTTTGTGAAAGTTCCCCCATCCGATTGTTTTGGAAATAGCCCGTGTACAGACTCCCCCACCGATTTCTTCTGGGGGGAGGGGAGGTGGTCTGTACACAGGCAGGCTACAGTGGAAACCACGAATATTCCAGCTACAAATCGCGTAGCCTGCAGAAAAGATGTTATTTTTCACGTTTTCCAGGGAAGGCAAATAAAAAAAATAAAACGAAAAAATGACGCCTTTTCTGCAGACTACAAATGCTGCCGATGTTTACCACGTACGTTACCTACAGTCGTGTTTCTAAGATCAACGTTTACTATTTACGGATGTTACATTCAATTTCAGTTTACGCTAGTAAATGCTTTGTACTACTTTCATGAAATGTATTAAAATGATCGCCCAGGTAACGCTCCTTTATCTGAAAATAAGCGCCCTCCCCGAAAACAATCAAGATTTTGAAAATCACCTCCAGTAAAATGACCGGCTCCCCATCGCAGATAAAACAAAAATGACCAGCCTCTTAGAGCAGTCTACTTCAAGCCCGTGCGGCTCACATGGCGGATGAAGCTTTTTAAGGCAAGAAGCTCGTTTTACCCCGTAGTTGAGTTTTGTCTTATGTCAAACTTACTTGAATATTAATTGCCCCTTAAACTAGACTAAATATTAAGCTCTTCGTTCTTAATAGTTGCAACCTTTATGTAATGGAGGGCAATGAAAACAAGGTTGTAAAATGTAGTTCATAGCAACTAAATTCCACTTCCCCGGCTTGTCTTTTGCAAATGTCCAAATGAAAGAGGTGCGCGTTATAAGGCCTTTGGTTTCATTACTGCTTATGTCTGATTCTGTGACCAACTTTCAGGGCTCTCGAACACCTTCAACACGCGATTGAATTACAAGAAGAAGTGTTGGACACCCACGAAGAACTAATACTTAGTCACCAAGAGAAAGCCGTTGTCCTGAAGGATCTGGGGAACAAAGAGGAGGCGGACAGGGAAATGGAACGAGCTGGCGAGTGTGCCAAAAGGCTGGATATATTAGAAGTACCGCTGCAGACTTTATGCATCCATGAAGAAGAGGGATGGCAGAAGACTGATCCCGTGCCTATTGGTAGCACGTGAAGAGAAATGTAAATGAAAACATTCTTAAAAAAAATCTTAAGGCCTGTTTACATGGAGGTGAGGGACACCTGGTAGGTGGGGTAACCTGCTTTGGTGGGGGTAAAAAAATAACCCTCTTTTACATGTAATCCTACAATCCCGCCATCCCGGGGTACGTAAACAAGAAAAATGAGGGCAAACCACGTGTTTTGGCGATTAATGCTCTTCCACAGTCACTTGCTGCTCTTGCTGCAACCTGTGGCTTTATATTGTTACCTTTAATATATAGATTTAGCCAGGGCTAAAAGCGAAGGTCCAATTTTAATAAATTTATAATTTAAATCAAACAATTAACTTTTAATCCACAAATCATTTGACTTAAGGGCACATTCAGGTGACTTTTGAGGGAAAGGCTAAGTTATTTTAGAGTGAAACATCTTACATCGAATTGATAACCTTATATGTACACCCAAAAAATAGCAAACATCTTCGATCACATTCAAGATCACAGTAGATTAGGCCTCGAAAACAAATTCTTGGAAAACAAATCACGCTAAATTTTTTTGCGTTCGACAGGTTTACTTTACAAATTCTTGCCAACAAATCTGGGGGTGCTTAAACCAACCTTTTATAATTTTTATACACTACATTTGAGGTGAAACAGTAGTATTTATCATACAGAGCTTGGACAGAATGAGGTATTTCACAATTTTGCAAGACAAATTGCACTCAGTCAATATTCAGGACGAGCCAAACCGTACAAAAATTTCAGAAAATTTCCAAAATCACCCATACGGCCAGCTGTTCTCTTTTCTATAGTGCGAGCTGTCAGTGTGGTCGAGTGTTTGAATGAACTTTAACAGAGTTACGCTTCAACATAATAGCGAATTTATTATTATTTGTTTTGTTATTTAATGGTTTCAGTTATAACGATGTGTAATCTTATAAAGCGTTTGATACGCGCGACATTTTTTAGTACTCCTGCAAGCGATGGTCATGAACGATGAAAACAAACGGCACGGACAAGCGATTAAAATTGCACGGGAGACTACTAACAATCAAAAAAAGAGATATAATTCCGTGAAACATTTACAGAGACAACAATTTCATTCAGGAAGACAAGTATTAAAGAGTCTTTAAGCGTAAAGCTTAAGTTTATGTTTTAGCCGGTTTCCCGGCGCGGTGTTTACTGTTTTCGAAGGTGAACTCCTCGAAGCAAGAAAATTCTTTCTACAGCCAAATTTATAACTAAATATTCTTCGGAACGTTTTCTTTCTATTTGTGGTGAGCAAATATATCTGAAGGTTTTTTAAAGTTCTGTAAGCTTATATCAAACCTGATACTAGGTCAGATCATTGACTCAAATCCTACAAACGTGCATAAACTTGCCGAATAAACTGTCAGCGTGAACTGTGCAAGACTTCATGAAATACAAACAGCAAATACAGTAATTACTTAGGCTTACCATTCGAGATTCAGTTCCTGAAAGCTATCAAGGGAGGCCACAGTTGCTTGAGACTTTTAAACCCTCTTACGCATTAAGCAAGGTGAAAAACGAAAACGACGCATTTCTCAACCAAAACCCAGTAAACAAACCAGCCATGAATAACAGAAGACTCTTGATAACAGCTGTATTTCATTTTGTACATCCAGACGGAAAAGACAGTTAAAAACATCACAAGTTGACACAAAACTCTGTCAGCTTCAGCTGTCAAAGTAAACTACTTTCAAGATGCTGCATAATTTTTCTGCATGAACTAGCCTGTCAAATTTTGACCAATCAGAGTATAAAAATTGGATGTAGAGCGTGACCAACGCTTGACCATGGTAAGATAAGGTCTTCCCCGCCTGTACTTTTAAAAAAACTGGATGAATTTTCGCTTCTGAGGTCAGTTTGAAATCAAAATCCTAATAGTGCGGGGCCATAGTGACATAAACACAACATATTTGATATGAATCCTTGGAAAAAATAGACTTGAGCCTGCGATCATTTGAAACTGGTAATTTGTCAGCGGCTAACTTTAAAAAATACTCGACCTCGATGGGTCGACACTTGAGCCCGCGGTACGGTCAGGTGATACTGGTCAGCGGATGCCCTGTTTTGATAGCTGTCAATTGATCACAACATTGATGTACAGCCTGTGCAATTAGTTTTCTCTTGGGCTCCCAAACTAGCTAAAAGTGTGAGAGTAAACATTGGTTATCCTGTGGTGCGGACGGACGGTCGGCGGTCGGTGTACGGTCACGTGATTACCAAATTTTATGGGATGGGTAGATTTACTTAGCAATGGGGCTCCGACCACGCGCGCGCTTCGCGAGCGCGTGGAGCTCCGCTAATAATGGCGTAAGGCCATCGCCAAAGTGAATTTTGGGCGAATTTGCAGCATCATGAATACTATCCCGGGTGGGCGGGTTACCCCACCGTGAAACGTTTGCATGGCAAAATTTGTTCCCGGCTGAGAGGGTTTCGCGACCAGGCTACCCACCTTGGCAAGTCACCCCACCTAACATGTAAACGTTATCAAATTAAAACGAGAGATTATATGGACAAGCGGGTTACGCCACCTAAGTGGGTTACCTCACCTACCTGGGGTCCCCCACCTCCATGTAAACAGGCCCTTATTGGTGTTTAAAAGAAAGTCTTATAGATAGCACGTGAAGAGAAATATGACGAACATCATACTGGTGCACGTGTAGAGAAATATTAAGAACATTCTAAGAGAAACTTTTTTGTCTATCAGTGGTACCATAAATTAAGCCCTTCTTGTTGGTTATTTCAATCCATTATATTCCATTTATTCCTACACGCCGATCACAGAATGATGAACTGTTTGTTAATTGGTTCACACCACTCAATGCAGCATTCGTTCTTACCGTTGCAATGGTACCAAACTTTGGAATTCATTACATGTATCCAACTGATGTCAAGGGAATCAAGCCCGTTTGTAGATTTCGTCAAAATATCAACAATTCTATGATTGACGATTATAATGCAAATATTAATTCCTGAGGTTTTAATGATTATATATCTTATATTCTACCCTTACCAAACCATATGTATTTTGAAACTGATTTTAAAGTATTTAAAATGTATTTTCAGTATTTGAACACTATTTTCCTGTATTTTAATACTATTTGACAAAAGAATTTAAATTTTCGCCCCTGTTTGAAATATATCTTGAGTGTAGTTAAATTGTATTTCATGTAAAGGAAAACCTCTCTCATCAATTTACAATGTATTTTGTTTAATAAATATGATTAAAATAGAGTATTTAAAATGTATTTTGGGCATGGAACCACTAACACTGTTACAAACAGAGTTCAAATAGACTATTTGAAATATGTTTTAAGGGCTTTTATGCTGACTGTAATTAAGATACTTTTAAATAGGGTACTTTAACTCTGTTTTGAGTTGTATCTAAAATGTATTTTGAGACGCATCCACTCACAAAGTTATAAACATAGTTCAAATAGACTATTTGAAATATGTTTTAAGAGCCTAAATGCTGACCGTATTTTAAATCCTTTTAAATAGGGTACTTTAACACTGTTTTGAGTTGTATCTAAAATGTATTTTGAGACGCATCCACTGACAAAGTTACAAACAGAGTTCAAATAGACTATTTGAAATATGTTTTAAAACCTTAAGAACTGACCGCATTTTAAATACTTTTAAATAGGGTACTTAAACACTGTTTTGAGGTCTATTTGAATTGTATTTTGGGCACACAGCACTCTGACTATAAAAACACATTACGGTATCCATAAACTATTTGAAGTCTGCTTAAAGTCATCAAATGCTTACCTTATTGTAAACACTTTAAAGTAGTGTACTTATAACTTATTATTACTAGGGTGCAATACTGTAATGTCTTTTGGGAGACTTATACTCAGACTATAAATAAAAGTAACAATTGCACAAAGTTAATTTTTAAGCCTTCATCGTGTCACGAACTCATAAATGACTCAAAACAAGCTGTCACATACTGTGGACCGGATTCTCCTCCCAACAAAGTTCTAAATTAAATTAATTAATTAATTAATTAATTAAATCTAAATTAAATAAAAAAAGAGAAGAAAATTAGGAATAGGTTTTAGCTTTGACTGACAACACGTAACTGTGACAGTGTTCCGATAAAAGATCTATCCGTTCCTCACTGTTCATTACCTGCAAGCTCTCTGCGAAAATCTCCGCGTAGATTTTAGCCGTGATTCAATTAATGCAGTTAAGGGACTTTCCATAAGTTTTTTAAAAGAAACTTCTTAAAATCGCATTTTAATTTCATATAGAAATTTTTTCACAAACAGCCGAAGCCGCGGGCCGAGAACCGGATGCACGCGGTCAACAGAGGTTTATCTAAAATAAGCCCTTGAAATTACATAATAAATAAATTATCCAAGCTAAGATCTCACCTCACATATATTGCATCAAGAAACAAAGCTCAGATATGAATAAACTCCGACATATGGTTATCTTTCACTCATAGATTATTCCGCACATACATGGCATATTATTTCTAAGATGTCACGCGCGACTGAAATCACGACTTCGCGCCACGGTGATGTGACAAATGCACGTGATAAACAAACCGTCCTTTGTCCTTTGCTCATTTCAAATTATTCTAGCGGCGGTTGCTGTGATGGCGGGTGCGCTTGATTTTACTGTTTGTTACGATCTTACAAAAGTATACATTTCAACTCTGCGGATTGTCTGAACACGTAGATGTTGCATTTATCACGGATCAAAAATGGGTATGACTCCTCAGCGACTGTTATGTACTTTGAAAGGATCTGGTTCAGTTTCTCTCCGAAGCACGCGGTCTAATGTGCTGTCTTGTGTGTTAATCCAAGAGTCTTCTGTTATGTGAGTATTATACACAATATATGCATAACATGTTACTAAGACGCTTAAGTATACGCCATATGAGAGACAAATGAAGGGTAGTAAACATTTATATACTCCCGCCTGTACGGCAATTTTAGTTTTTACAGCGTTCCATGCTCAGCCTCGCTGTTCTCAGTCACTTGATGTCACGTCACCGACCTCTTTCATGCTCGTGTAAATTTGATGATGTTATTCTTATGTTGTTCTTTATCAGCCAATAATTAAACGTTCAGGCGTAGCCTGCAAGCTTCTGATAATAATTGAGTAAAGCCGTGAATATAATAAAAAATGTAAGTTACATGTATGTAGATTATTATTTACCGGTAACGTAACGCAATACTCTTTTGAAGCGGAAGATTGATAGCCTGTGTACCGACTCCCTTCCCCTCCGATTTTTATTGAGGGGAGGGGGTTTGTACACAGGCTAAAGATTGATTTCAGCATTTCTGAAAAATTCCATAAGAATTTCCCGAGAATTCGTAGGGAAATCAACGTAAAGTAATCGGCTAAGAGATAATTCCGGTGAAATGCTAGCGTAGGACTGTGTGGAGAAATTTCGCAGAAGTAAATCTTGCTTTTTCAGAGTAATTTTCGACGGTTTTGTTTTCATTTTATTTCATGAATTTAAATGGTATTTTCATCCTGTTTTTGTACTGTTTTTATGCTCTTTCGACCGATTTTTGTACTGTTTTCAGACAACTCTAAGGCTATTTTCTTACAATTTTATACTGTTTTTGCATTTTTGCATCCTATTTTTGATGTATTTTCACAATATACGCGTGCTATTGCTTTTCTTCCTCTGTGGTATTTTACTACTATTTTCAAAGTATTTTTATTGTATTTGCAAATACGATTATTTTACTACATTTCGAAACCCATTAAAAAGCTATTAAAATATATTTTGAAGCATAACATTTTAATAGCGTTTTAAACAGGTTAAAACACCTTTAAAATCAGTCGAAAAATATATTAAAAATATATTTTTGGACTTATTTTAAACCTGTTTTTTTCAAAATACGTTTAAAATTGCCATTAAAAATAGTTTTAAAATAGTATAGCAAATTAAAATATGTTTCTGAAACTGTTTTTATCCTGTTTTTATTCCGATTTATAAGATATTTAAAAACTATTTTAGACCTGTTTTGAGCCTTGCAAAAGCCCTGGAATTTTTTATATATTTTAAACGAATTTAAAAATACATTAAAAATTCTTTTTTAATAGCGTTTTAAACAGGTTAAAACACCTTTAAAAGCAGTCGAAAAATACATTAAAAATACACTTTTCACCCTATTTAAAACCTATTTCACAAAACAGGTTAAAAACAGTTTTCAAAAATAGCTTAAAAATACATTCAAAACAGTGTTGGATTTGGTAAGGGTACTCTTTAGTTTGTGAAGTAATGCTTTTTATGTAAAACAGCTATATTAACCCTTCTGCTCGTATTCTTGTGTTGGATCACCTGTTCTGTTAGTTCTGTGAACTATTTAGGTGTCCCAAACTCTACACAATCAACCGAAAACTGTAATTATAATTTTGTTTCCTTTTCACATTTGTTGCTCCTAAATTTAAAAGTATTGAATTTTAAGTATGAAAATATTCTAAACGAAAACGTAATTCCATAAGGTTTCCCTTGTAAAGCGACAAATATTCTTAAAGCCAAGGAAAGAAAAGCTTCGTTAGTTACAAAGAGAGAAACGGAATTAAACGTTTTTTTCTATATGACTGTCACTGTTATTAGCTTGTTTTCCCCATAGGCTTATACTTTAAAATTACTTAGTGCTGCTTGGCATAGAACTTGGGCCACGCTTGTTTCAACCTTATTTCAAACTTCATCTGCGTTCAGTCGAAGGAAGCCTTGCTTTATATTATATTTTCAATGTGCATTAACAAACTTTGATTTGCATGACTGTTCACGTCTTTGTGACAATACGTATCACTTGTATCACTTTTTCCTAGGTCAGTATTGCATGTAAGACTCCATAATATGTCCTGAATATTCCAAAGCTCTGAAGGGAATATTTCCTAATCCATCTTCTTACCTGTGTTCGCCTTTTGATATTCTTCTACTCCAATTTACCCTGCACTTCCATTTTCGAACTCCCGTTTTCTTATTTCCTTCTCCTTTGTCTTCGTTTTGATTTGTTGTTTGATCCTGTGTCCATTTTCTCATCCACGGCATTTAACTGCGATATTGTCTGTTTTTCGTCATCGCCGGCCCGTAAATCCTTGTTTGATTTTAACAGCGTAAGTTTGTTGGCAGGAGGGACCCCTGCTAGATAGACATCCGGTACGGGCACCCCTATTATCCCAGGCAGCATGTAAGGCTGTAGCCAACCAACCAGCGGTGTTCGTCCACAGATGTAATGTGTTCTCTTTTGAAAGAAGAGAACGCCATGCATCCACCTTGAAAATTATCAAAATGAACTGTGTTGACATAATGTTACGTTTGAGTTAAGTGGGCGTTCAATACCACTGCATGATTAACAAAGGGAGCTTAAGCAACTACAACGGCGACGGCTGCGAAAACGTCACTAAAAAGTGAATTTGCGCTGCCCAAACTTTAAAGCGCTTATTCCATCTCGTTCAATTTGCACAATTTGTCAAAAGTTGGCAAAATTTTCTGGACTTGAATTCTAAAGGACTGTGTCAAATTACAGAAAAAGAAGAAGAAAGTCGTTGTCTTCTGGTCACGTCCTCTTCAAGAGTGGGTGGAATTTAGAGAAATTTATCAGGGCTTTCGGTTCCCTAGGGACAATGAAAACTGTCCTTAGTAATGAGGTGTCCGTATTAAGCGGTTTCCGTCCGTAAAGCGGGGTTCGGCTGTACTTTTTTAGGGCATAATTCCCCAGATTATTATTATTATTATTATTGATTGTTTATTACAAGCCAATGACGCCAATAAGAAAGTCTGGTCTATGGCTCATTAAGTAACTGATTTTAAATCTGGATGGCCCAGACGATGGGTTCAGACTTCAAAAAAGAAGGTTATACCTTCTTTAGAATGTTCTTTTCACAGTTAAATTTCGCTCACATTGGTATTAAATTTTGATACAGCAGGAAATGGACAAGAAAACCTACCCAGAACAGAGTGCCTTACAGGTATGAAAGAAGAATTAAACAAAAGATTATATTCCGCGTTCCTGTTAAGTTTGTCGCTCTGATAAAAAGTTACAGCTAATTTAAGACAACCTTAATCCTGTTATAAACGGTTGTTTGATCCACATGAAGGATTATGGAGTTTAGGAGGGTGTTGGCCGAAGCCGAAGGTTGAGTTGGATTTGGATGATAACCTCGTGTCAATAACTGTTTTTATTATTTCCTCTAAAACGTTTCTTATTTCATTCGTTCATAACATTTGCCAGTTCGGCAGTTTTAATATAAAAACTTTCGTTTTTTAGTAGTTATTCCTCAAAAACAAAGTTAAGAATTTTCCAATTCAGTGCATGTGGCTTCTGTGTAATGATGCTATCTTTTTTCATTCAGTTGGCATTAAGCATTTGAAATCTGTCAGCTAGCTTTGTTTAGTTTAGGCTCTGCGCATCTGCGCTGCCAAAGCCACCACTTTCCGTTGAGTGACGTCATTCACCAATAATTTTTGTATTTGTGGATCATTTCATAGCAAAAACTTATCAGTGAATTACGTATTAAACGGCTTCCCAATTTGTTCCGCGTTTGTTCGTCAAATCACAAACGGAGAAGTATTTTGAGTGAATGTTAATGGTTGGTGTTTAAAAGAGGAGAAATCTGTTATTATATATCGTTAGCCAACTTTGCTAGGTAAAATTGTCACCGTTAGGTTAAATAGCACTATTGACATCAGCAGCAGCTAGCGTAGCAGTCGTATCCCTTAAGGCAAGCGGGAGAAAAGAGACACGTTTTGCTCCTTTTTGCCCAATGCCCTCGCGCGTCTTTCGTGCAGTGCCATACGATCGACTGCTACGCAGACTATATCAATACATGATCTATTTTTAGTCACTTAAGAGCTCTGGCAATATCGTTTTTCGTTAATTTACCGTTTAGTTTTTTGCATGTAAAGGAAATCTTGATAAATTGCGTCAGACTACACAGCAACGATACATAATTTGTTTTACAGGCGCTTGTAGAGGTTTGTCCAATCTTCCGCGTCCTAGTCGAAAGTTTGTCAATCGCCATCAAGAAATTGAAGACATTAAGAAACATCTTCTCCCACACCCAGAAAACGACTGCAGTTGTGTCTTAGTACATGGAGCTGTTGGGATGGGAAAAACAGCCACTGCCATTAAAGCGGCAAATGAGATTCGAGATAATGACGATAACACTGCTGTCGTCTACATCAACTGCAATGTTGTCAATTCATGTGATGATCTTGCGGTGAAGATTTCCCTGCAAATCTATTATTTTCCTTTGAATGAGTCCACTGCAGAAATTAAAAGGAGGCTAATAAGTGAGAAAGATCTCCTCATCATATTGCTGCTGGACAATTTTCAATCCTTGGACCCCCTGCATCGCAATGAGGAAGCTAACATGAATCCGGAGATAACTAGGATTGACCAAACAGAAGAGTTAAAAGTTAAAAAGTTCATCACAGAAATCATCACAGCCTCGACTAAAGTCAAGCTGCTCGTTACCTCATCAGTGTGGGCGTGTTTTCCAGAAACATGTCAACAGACAGTAAGGCTGGATCCGTTAGAGGAGAGTGCATCATTTGAGCTTCTTAACCGTCAGCTGGACGAAGAAATTGCTTACAAAATAGCCGGATTTTGTGATGGTATTCCGCTCGCCCTTATTTCCTTGGCTTCTTGGCAAGACCATCCACCCGATCTTGTGGAAATGATGACCAACGCCAACCCAGAGGAAAAATACAAGAAATTCATAACAATTCCTAAAACTGATACAAGTACGAAAATAGACGTGTGCCTTGACGCTTGCTTTTACAGACTTGACCAGGATCTACGAAACACTGTTATTTGTCTTTCGTTGTTTAAAGGACATTTTACCATGTCAACAGCTCAAGGAGTCTTCCGTTCAGAGGGGCTAAAACGCCGCATTTTGGAACTGGCTAATCGATCTTTCTTAGAAAAGAACATATTAGGTCCTACAGCTCCGTGCTGGTACAGCCTTCTCGGAGTCCAAAAACTCTACTGCCAAAACAAGGCCCAAGAAAAAGGTGCAAAACAAGTATACGAGAACGGCCGAAAGAGTTTTATCGACTACTTTCTCTCTCTCCTTGAAGAGGTTTTCAAGAAGTTCCTGAGCAAAGATGCTTTTGAAGCTTGCGCTACATTTCGTCAGGAAGTGGAAAATATCATGCAGCTTCTCGACTGGTTCAAGAGTGGCGTCATGGACGAAGAACGAACCCTCAAGTGTATTGATGTGTTCAACAAAGCAGCCGAGCTACTTACAAAGATGATGGGGGAAGAGCGATTTGATGCGGTTTTTAATCTGCTGAAAGACAAGTGCCAACAGTTGCAAGATAAAGAAAGACTGAGTGATTGTCTTACTTCACTTGGGGTCAAAAAGGCATTCAGTTGTTTCTTTTCCCCTCATTTGTCTGTTGAAGCTGGGAAGATAGCTAAAGATTACTTTATGGAAGCCGGTAGAATCCAGAGCGACCTTCCAATTGATACCGGTAACAGCAGAGCCCAATGCCTTGCCAAATATGGCCGTTGTGTCTCCATCATAGACGGCAAATTTGCTGAAGGAAAAGAGATGATTCAAAAAGCAATCGATATTCGCAAGACGCATGGAGAAGAGGATAGAGTCATGTTAGGTGCAACATACAACGACTTGGCAGGTAAGGCCCCATTTATATGGACAAAACCTTTCTCGGGTGGAAGGCTTATCCTCCCAGCCGAGTCAACTTTAGCGAGCGTTTATATGGGAAAAAGATTGACCCCTTTGCTTAAACTCTCACATGCTGTGATTGTCTCATCTTGACCGAGTTGATCCGTATGGGCGAGCCAAAGTCAGTGTTCGGAAGAAAGGTTGCATGGCCCGGCCAGGAGGGTGACCCTACCATCACAAAAGGGTGACCCTTCTCGTGGAGCAAACGTTTTGTTTCTCTTGTACACGGCTCGCCACGCTTTGTAAGGAAATGTCTGATAAGTTGGCTCGCACAGGGTAGCCCCTTCTACCAGGGGCAACGTTTCTTCCAACGTTTCGTTGTTCGTTGAACTGAAGCTTTATCCCAGTTTGATTTTCCATTTGCTTTGTCTCCTAGCTTAAAAGCCACTTAAGCCTGAATTTCATTTTAACCTTTTACAGATGCAAACCGGTTAAATATTTTTATGATCTTAATGTTGATCATGTGATAAGATCTGATAATGTGCTACGTTGGATTTAAGAGCAAAAATCTTTAAGAGACATTAAATCATTAAATCCAGCGACGAGACTGTAATTTTCTTCTGTGTTCTAGTTGTCCTCTCCCTGGAATCGGCATATCATCAACGAGAATGTCGACAAGAAACAGCCACTGAACTCCTCCAAGAAGCAGTAAATTGGAGAACACATAAAACGCTTGAAATATACAGAGTAAAGCTGGGCGACCATCCTTTTACAGCTGCCATTCTAAACAACCTGTCAAGAAACTACCGTTCTCTTGGAAAGTTTGAAGATGCTAAAAAATGTTCTGTGGAAGGTCTGAAAATTAGGAGGGAGTTCTTGGGGGAGCACATGGAAACTGCGTTGTCCCTATATGAGGTTGCATTGGTTCTTAAAGAAAACGATGAGTTACAGGCAGCGAAAACTAACCTGCAGGAGTGTTTAGCTATGCAGGAGAAGGTGCTGGATGAGGAAAACAAGGATCTCGAAAGGTAAGCAGGAGTGGGCGTTATTGACTCTACTACTGATGCGAGCAAACGCGGGGTGGGGGACAGAAGGAAGCTTACACTCCCTCCCTTCACCCCACCATGCACTAGTCGAAACCTACGAGCAGGGATCACTCATCCACTTCGCCCCATTCCGTTAGATGTCTGTGTGCTAATAAGCTTATTCAAGTCAGCGGTTGCTGTGAGTAATTCCCCGTTGTAAATAACATGCAGCTATAAAATTGGTCACAAAACACGTTAGGTTGGTACAAATGAATGTATTGGTAAGCAGAACCTGCTTTCATTGGAAGATCCACCTGGTGATTTTTCGAAGGGAAAGTGCCTCTCACCAATTGGTCACCAATTTTTTTATCAATTAAGATGAATTTTCTTATGGCAAGTCCCGCAAAGGCAGGACTAGATCGAAGATTTAATACTGTAATCTTCTAGCGGAAGAGACAAAATAGAAAGATCCATAACAGAAAACTTCACAACTCCTAACCGTTCCTTCAAAACAACGATCAGTGAAAAGCTTCATCGCCACTGACCCCAAAAAGCAAATCAAAATGGCAGAGAGGTTTTGTAGTGGAAAAAACTCACAAGGACTTCTGGCACGCACGTTTTATCGCCGTTTTAGACTGATAATAGGTAATAGGCCCTTTGCAGCTAGCCATTCACGTGGTAGAAAACCGCCATGCTGGAGCGCAAAAGTCGCTCTGGGACGAGACAAACAAAGGAAATTATCATTTAAAATTATGTATGCTTTTTCTTTGTCTTGTCCCAGTGCGACTTTTGCTCTCTAGCTCGGCGATTTTGTACCACGTGAATGGTTAGCTGCAAAGGGGCTACTGTTGCTGTCTACTGGTACAGGTAGGCTAATGTTTGATACATAGTTAACGTTATGATATATAGATTTAGCCAAGGCCAAAAGTCTTTCTCAAGTAATTCAACCTTTGCCGTAAGAAAAAGGCAAACTGAATTCCACCTTTAAGAAATGGACCTGAGCCCGCGATCAATTGAAAACCAAAAACTGGTTAGAACCAAAAACTACGTCATGTTAATGTAGACATATTAAATTCTGCAAGCAGAATACTGCAATGCTGATCGTACTACGTGAAAATTAACTCTGCAAGACATCAACACGACACCGAAAGCTGTTTCGCCCTCTTTGGGGCTCGTCAGTTCTTCGGCATATTCGTTTGCGGTCCTTTGCAGTCCCTTGTGGTTAATGTTTGTACGTCCTGTTAATGAGTTGTATACCTGAGCCCGCGTTACAGTCATGTGACATTGGTCAGCGGATAGTCTTCCTTGACAGGTGTCAATTGATCATAACATGGAGTTCCAATTCCTAGTTAGAAACAGATAGTATATTCCTTGGACTTCCAGCTAGTAAGTTTGCCATTTCACATCCGCTAACATCCAGGGGTGGACGTACGTACGGACGATTTTGCATTGTAGCCTGCGAGCAAGCTCTCTAGGCGCTCTGGCGGTGGGGCGGGAAAAGGAAGGATCGAGAGCTTGCAACTATGTGTCTCTGGAATTTGAATTCCACCTCCCTGTGGCTCCTCCGTCGACTAAGCTTTCAGATTTCCGCCAATCAGCAAGAAGCCAAAAAGAGCGCGAAGGCAAACAAACATTAAAAAACACGTGCCAAGGGTAATGACATCATTACTAACGTCATCTCCGCCAATCAACGTTTCGCATCGACTTTTTCAATGCAGACATTCAAATTCCAGAGACGTAGTTGCAAGCTCTCCTTCCTTTTCCCGCCCCGACGCCAGAGCGCCCTTGAGAGCTTGCTCACAAGCTAAAGATTTTGTTGAACCAAAATTCCTTGGATGCATAGATAGCCAAATTTTCTCACCCATAGTGCTCCGCTGCGAGCGCTTCGCGCGCACGAGTGCTGTGCTATAACAGCCAGATATGATAAGGGCATCATTTGTATACCCAGTAGCCTAGCCGTTTCTCTGGGGTAAGAGACGGTCAGCCCGCTTTTACCGGGGCTACGGGTACTGATAATTTATCCCAACCCGAACACAGAAACAGTCTATCTTAGAGTCTCGTGATACAAAATGCATTTATTTCTGCCTTTATTTATCATCTAATTTAGTGGTTACATGAAGCTCCTTCTGAAGGGGGTAGCCACCCAGTTCATCCCACCGCCCTTTTTTATTTATTATCCTATATATAAATTTCCAACTCTAGCTATTGTCCATGATAGACAGACAACATATAGAGATAGCCTCAATATTCCATCTTGTAGAATCAATGCTGGCTAACGCGCTTTTTATTGTCGTGGTGTGATAATATGAAATAATTTAACTAAAGACTTCAGGGGTTTCATAAATACTCATGTTTTTAAGAGACGCTTAATTAATGAACTGATTAGTAACATGAACTAGGTTAGATGTTGAATTTTGTACAAAGTCACTATTTAGTTATTGTTGCACATAGTTTTTTTAAATTAATTGATTAAATAATTCATTCGTTCATCCATTTATTTTTTTAAATTATTTTATTATTATATTGATGCTGAAAAGCCCTTTTTAGGGATGCTTAATAAAGTGTCTGTATGTATGTATGCAGTGGCTGGCCCGATTGTGTGCATGCACCAAGTTGATGCATGGTAGCCTGCGAGCAAGGTTCCTGTGGGGTTGATGACACTTTTTTCTTCTTTCGCGTACGTTGAAGAAAATACAACAATAAGAACAAACAAAAGTGGTCTATATAGAGCGTTTTCACTCACAAGGCCAGCATCTATGCTAATTTATTGAAGAAAAAGAAAATGTTTACATAAGGAAAGAATTCAACTCCCAAAGGATTTTCTTGATACACCAACATGGCCTCCGTTTCATTGTTTTTAAACATCAACATGGCCGCCATGACGTCATGTGAAACGCTCAAAATTTCAAGTGCACCGAAACGAGGTTGCGTTTAGAAAAACTTGGAAACTTGGATAAACTGGGCGAGCATTTCAAGTAGTTCTGTAAATGGTTCGAAAAAAATTGCGAAATGATTTTTAGGGCGGCTGTCTGTCATTATCGAGAATTCGCCGTCGAAACTGAAATTTCAAAATTCTTCATATTCAGTCTGAAAAAACCCTTTGGAGAAAAATTTTCACAATCGAAGTTTCCAAAGAATTTTCTTTTTCGTGAAAACCGGCCAAAGTGAAATGCTGCGTTCAAGCCATAGCTGCCTTTTATCAACAGCCAAAAATTATACCAATTTTAAAGCCCTCGGGAGGAAAAGGTACCTGGACGGACACTCACATTAATAACATTTGTAAAGCCGCCTTTTTTCTACTTACATGACATAAACAGAATTCGAAAGTTTCTCAGTCTTGATTGTACTCATATTTTGGTCAATGAATTTGTAACGAGTCGTCTTGATTATTGTAATAACCTCGTGTATGGCTTGCCTAACAACCTGCTACACAAGCTCCAACGAGTCCAGAATGCAGCTGCCAGGCTGATCTGCAATCTTGGATGCTTCGATCACATCACTACCACCTTATTTAGCCTTCACTGGCTGCCAATTAGATACAGAATTCAATTTAAAATTTCACTTTTTACCTATAAATCCTTAAATGGACTCTCCCCTGCATATGTTACAGAACTGTTGAAACGTAAAACTATTCCTCGATACAACGTAAGGTCTTCTGATGACAAACTATTACTTAATGCACCATCCCAAGATAAGAACTCTCGCTACTCTTGGTGACCGTTCATTTACCGCCGCGTCACCAAAACTATGGAACGATCTACCTGTGGTTATCAGCCGCTTTTAAACGCCTCCTAAAACCATCCATTTAGGAAAGCGTATAGCTGCTAGTAGTTTATTCCCATTTTATTGCTTAAAGGAATCTGATACCCAATTCTTCGTTTCCTTATTTTTACTGTAAACTATGATATGCAAATTCATGTACATGTAATATTCATCTTTTTAGTTCATATATTTTTTATATACTCTAATAAACACTACTAACTTTTATTGTGATCATTCTAGTGTAATGCGCGAGTGAGCATATCTCCATGTAACACACGCACTAGAAGTCATTAAATTATTATTATTATTATCACTATTACTATTACTATTATTATTTTGTGTTCTCCTTTTACAATAAAGTTTTCTTTTGTTTCACACAGTACCAAGAAAGAACTGGAAGAGGTGATTAATCGCCTTGAGGATATGCAGGAAAACATGATGATCGAATGAAAAGTATCGTTTCCCATGCAATTTATCAATTTGCTTTGGATGCAAATTATGTCGGAAAATTGTCATTTTAGTGTGGAATGGTCCTCGACAGCTAACCAGTACTTGAGAAACATGTCATCTCAACAGTCATTTCAAAGCTTCGGGGCATTCGCCACTTTGAAATATTTAAAAATATGAATGGTATTTAACCGTTTTGATGGTTATTTTGTACAAAGTTTTAGTTATTAACAATAACAATTATTTGTAATGTAAGAACCTTTCTGGAATACCTTTGTGCATGTACAGAACATCGGTTGCCAGTAGTTACTGTCAGTTCGCGCGTTTCTATAAATTTGCAGAGAAATGGTACACTTCGTTCATAAGATCACTATCGAAGAACCCTTGAAAATAGACCGTGATGGTAACTTTGTAAATATAAACCTGGTACCTGTCCCAGTTGTTCAGAACTGAGGTGAAAAGCCCCAAAAAGGGCGTTGGATAAATCACTTTCCGGTGGTTAGCAAAATCAATTTCCCTTATAGTAATCCTGTGTTTGTACCATCTGCATAATATTGGGCGTATTAAAAGATTTCTTAGTTTTGAAGATAGAACTAAAGTCGATTTTTTAGAATAGACTATTGCAATAGCCTATCATGGTGTTGCCGCTACGGACCTTAGCAAGCTCCAACGGGTGCAAAACGCGTCAGTCCGATTGATGTGCTCATTGCCAAGACATGAACACATCACATCGTCATTTATACGTCTTCACTGGCTGCCGATTAAGTTTAGAATCAATTTCAAGATTGCTTTGCTCTGTTTTAAGTGCATTCATGGACACGCACCCAATTATCTAAAAAGCATGGTTGCCCATCAAGAAGACTTGGGCATACAATCTCCACTCGAACACCAGTATCCAGTTATAAGACCATTCACGACGTCGACGATCGAAAAAAACGCTTGGCCATCGAGCCTTTTCCAATGCATCCGCCAAGATTTAGAACAGTCTCCCACAATTATTACAGTCACAGCAAAATTTTAACACCTTTAAGTCATTGCTTAAAACTCACTATTTTAGAGAAGCGTTTAATTTATAGTTTCTTTTAAGTGTTTCCTATAGTATATACTTTCGCATTTTATTGTAAATTCAAAATTGTAAATAGGTAACATAGTAATTTTGGATTCAATTTTAATATGTAAAGCGCATTTGATCATATCCTCCTGTATGTTAATTTGCGCTATATAAATGTTTAAGGGGAACATTTAAGGTATTAATTTAAATTCAAGAAGTTAAAAATATTGAGTTCACTTAGGTAATAACACTGTCGAAAACAAGAGAAGACCGAGTTTCAAAGGGAATTGTAAGTAGCTACCACTTTCAGATGCTTGCAGTTGGTATCATTCTCTTAAGTATTACACCAAAAACCATCAAAAACAAATCTGAAACCGCCAGACAACAAGACAAAGCGTACAGTCGGTGGTACAAATGATATATAACCATTGAGACATTTTGCGAGGTTATTTTCAAAGCCAATTTCCAAAAAGTTCTTGATAAATAGTGAATAACCCATTTTCGCAGATTACCGCTGAAAAAACACCACACATTTATACAGAGTTGGTTGTAAAAGATTTAGAATTTGAAAATTTTAAATTCAGTGTCAGTAACTGGTCGTCTTGCCAGATATTTGTGAATATATTCACTTCAGATTTACGCTAACCCTGTGAAATGAGTCTGGTACTTTTATTCAGCAGTCAAGAGGAACGCGAACTGAAACTGGACAATTGGCTTAAAACCTACTTTTATCTTAATTTTCTAGTTACTTTGTACTTAGCTAGAGTATATGTAAGTTTCTCCAGCGTCGAGAAAACAATTATGAAGGTTCTTTCTGTCGACAGAACCTCGACGGGGATCAAATCGATTCATAGCCTGTCAGCCGTCTCTCCTCGCTGCTCGCCGCTAAGGACGTTTCGCGGGAGAGACGTTTGCGATTCGACCCCAAAAATTCCATACTGATAACGTAGCTTTGTCAGGAATCTGGTCAACGAGCGCTGATTGGTCGACGTAGTAAATTTATTCTTTTAGCGATTGTTTGAGTGATGGCATTCGAAAGACAAATGGTCACAAATATGAGATGAAAGCGCCACGAACCTACTAAGGACAGTCATGATTCGTGGAATTTTTAAAATCTTCTTCTTTTCCTAGATCATTCTCTCTTGACAAGAAGCATATGAGTTTTGCTGCCGCGCAACAATTTTGCGACAAAAGACCAGGAGAAACATAAACGTAATGAAATTTACATAAATGACTACCAGATTAGTTATGTAAACGTTGATTTACGACTCATCAGTATGGAGTTTTTGGAGTCGATTCGCAGAGGTTTGTTCCCGGTGAGGACGTCTCTACCACGAAACTTGTCTAGCGGGCAAGGCGGGCTAGCGGAGAGGAGCGAGGAAAGACGCGTACGGCTGTATTAGCAGGTTAATCAATTCACGACGCTCAATAAAACTCAGTCTTCCATTTTCTACAATTGTGTTTATTCTACAGCTACTTCCACTATCAGATATAGAGCTAGACTACAAGCATGCTCTCGGTTTTCCCTTTTCTTGGCCACTCTCTTTTCGCGTGTTTCACCGCTAGCGTGTTTTGCACAATGCATATATTTGTTTTAAAAGAAAAGCGAGAGACGGGCCGCAGTGTAATTGCGGGCGACTAGAGGAGCCCGCATTCATAATCTTTAAATTGTTATTTCGCATTCTTGGCACGTATATAGCCAGCATTCGTTTTAGAATGAAAGAAATGTATGAACGCAATCTGATCACTCGCGTTTCTACCACACGCGCATTTAGCGATTAAAACACAAGGTTAGGTTTTATATAAGCAAACGTCCAAGAATAACAAAGCGTCACAAACATTCCGTATCATTAGATATAGTTTCTTAATCGTTCAAAATACAATAGACTAATGGCTCAACAAGACTCTTTCGTTATCTATCTACCTAAATTTCTCCTTTGAATATTTGTTTCGCTTCAAAAGCGGCTTCTTACATATAGCCAGCTGGTAAAAAAACACTCTAGAACATTTCATTTAAACAAGAACACAGATTTACAAAAATCATACAATAAATTTACTGTTCAGAGGTGGATCCAGGCCTTCAGGTAGAAGGGGCGGTCATCCAAACCCGGAGATGAAGCGGGCGCCTGGTCTGCTTTTTTTCGACTCTTTGGGCCTCAGTTTGGTCTATAAATAGGGGGCGGGGGGGGGGGGGGGGGATGGGGCGGGGGCTCCCCTGGATCCGCCACTACTGTTTCACTGAAAATATAATGGAAGATCCAACTTTCTCGCAAAGTTCCGAGATTGTTTCCGCGCGCGCCCAATAAAGTAAAGTAAAGTTAGGTAAAACTTTATTTATACAGGGTAGCCCATTCAGTTCTAAGGCTGGTCTCCATAGGGGCCCTGTATCTTAAAAAATTAATTTACATCAGGAATTTTCGTAAACTATTACATTTAAAAAGCCTAATAAAAATACAATACAAGAATTTAAGAACTACATTAAAAAGTCTAAAACTACAATGCAAAATCACATTTAAAGCCTAAAATAGTAATAAAATATCAAAGTTATGATAAAATTAAAGAAATGTCTTGCTCGGCGGCAGAACGTTTGAATGTTTTCACTGCGCACAATGTTTAAAGGGAGTTTGTTAAAAATTTTTGCGCCAGTAAAAAGAAAGGTCCTTTTCCCAAAATTTTGTTTAACGTTTGGTAGGGATAGCCTCATACTTTGCCTTGTGGAATAATTGTGAATGTTCGAAAATCTAGTAAAATATAATGAAAAATAACTAGGAACTAATGAGTGAAGACAGATAAAACCTTTCGTGACACTGCTTCCAAGTGATATGAGAGGAGGGGGTTTTGTAGAAATCGAAGAGCATAGTCAGATTCATTGATAATTAAAGATCATGGGTTTCTTTCACATCTCAGGTTGTAATAGTCGTGTGGAGCTATTTCAAATGATTTTGAAGGGGGACTTCGTTTTGGGTTTTAGGTCTTTAGGCTTTTTACACTCCCTTGTTGCCACCTCTATTTATATGGGCCGCATTAACGAGGTGGCTATACACGCCGCGGCTTAACTGTATAAGCTTTATGGAATACGGACGCAATTCACTGAGGGACACTCACTAGGTTAGGGAACTGAGTTTGCATGTGAACGAGTTTGAGTTTCGGTTGCGAGTCTTAAAATAGTTGAACAACAAATTGAGTCAGTTTGCAATTATTAGAAGGGGCTCTGTCAAATTATTTGCTATCTTTTTAAAATCTAAAACGTGCCATCGAATCAATTTTAGTCATTAAAACTGTTTTTTCCGTCGTCTGTTGCTAAGTGTGGCAATGAGGAATGGACAGGGATTGAAACTTGAAAAAATTGGGCCAACTTTTTCAAGTTTAAATGCGATGCCTGCGAAAATCACCAACAAATTTAATGGTCAATGCACGCTGATGAAATTTGTTTAATATGTTCTTCATAACTCTGCTGGATCATTTTGCGCAGGTATTTGTGCATTTTGTGCAAGCATTTTCTCGGGTGGCTTGATTGATTTACGTTGGTTTTTTTTCAGTCAAAACAATCTGAAAATTTTTTTGTGTTATATCATTTAGCTTTTTCTGGAAATTTTCAAGGCTCGGAAACTTTGCATGGGCATGGGATTTTTTGGGGGTTTGATTTTTGCCCCGATTCGACCATCCCCGTCCCTTGAAATCCGGAGTACCAGCCCTCCCCCCCCCCCCCCCCCCACCCCCACCAGCATCATTTGGGTAGATTTTGGCGTTCGCGTTTGTACAGCTATACCACGCTCTGGGGGTAAGTAATTTGACGCAAGGTTTTTTTGCACCCTAAAACATTACAAGTTCAAGTTTGAGAGGATATACTACGTTTTAGAAATCTTTTTCTAATCAACTATCGATTTTTTTACATCTGACGTAATTTCTCAGCTAAAATAGAAGGCATCGAGAAGGCACCAAATGAATGAAAACAAAAAAAGGCTGCCGCGAGCAACCGCCCGCGAATCTAGGCAGACGGCTATCGTGAAGCTGCTAACCACAAACCGTGGTTTACCGTTTAGGGTCTTTATTGCACCTGAATCTCTACAAGTTCATAACCATTGGGTTGACCGGACTGGTTCGAATTTCCTGCATTACCATCGTTCTTGGTTTCTGCTGGTTTCTTTGCTTGATGTAGCTTCAGATATCCAAGCCACAAAGTTGAAAAAAAAAACCAAGCCATTTTGAACTAACGTGGAAACAAGGCTCTCACTAAGGAACGACTGTGCAACTACTAACAGAACAATTATTAACAGTACAGATGCAGCGCAACTTCCTAAAACAAGAAATAGCGACATAAAAAACGGAAACCAGTACTCACGTCGCCAGTCTCTACGTGCAGAACATCTTTCACACTGGCGGTCGACCATTACATTCATGGGAAAGGTAATATTCGTAGAAATCATAAAAAAAGAAAACGAGAATAGCAGACACAGAAATAACGGCCACTAAAACTGAAATACCCCAAAATGGTTCTGTTATGACGCCCAGCAATATCCACAGCAAATGATGGCAAGCCATGAATATTGCTGGGTAAAGTGTGAAGAAGGAAATAACATTTCCGCTTGGGTCACTCTCATGGCCCTTAGTTAAGCTCAACTTGTATAGATCAATATTATCGCTTTTATAGATACGCCAGAAACACCAAAGTGCCCTCCGAACAAGTACAAGCATCGCAGATGTGAAGAATGCCCACATGTAATAATCTTGCTCAAAAGAGGAACGACTCCAGGCGAAAAAAATCAAGGAAAGTCCGGTGATAAAAACAGCTATAGATAACAACATTACAGCAGCTACTTGGCTGTCATTTTTCCTTTTTTGTGCTTCAACTCTGCCGCTATTCTTCCATTCCCTTAGCTGCACTATAAGCCACTGTGAAGCAACTTGACTGAATACCAAACTTATGCAAAGAATACACCAGCACACTCCATGAAGCAGGTTCTTCCAATCAGGAAAAGGTGGAGCTTTTCCTTGACCCATGGTAACACACTCCACTGTGTTCAGACTTGGATCAGGAATATTTGGTGATATTGCTATGTCCTGCAACTACAAATCAAAGCAAGAACATCACTACTAAAACAAAACACTCTCTAAAAGTTGCCTAAAATCGCATAAAAAACGACAAACCCAAAACGATGACAACTACTATACTACTGCTGCTTCTGCTGCTGTGGCTGCTCTTCCTCCTACTGCACTGTTACACAACGTAGTTCTGTTGCTACTGGGTACTACTGCTACTGCTGCTGCCGCTAATGATACCAGAAGCATGACTACTGATGCCCCTGCTTCTACTCTTCTAACTGTTTTGCTGCCACTACTACTGCTGCTACGGTAGCAACTTCTGCTGTTGCTGCTACATACTCTTAATTGATCCTAGAATTCTCTGGTTCTCTCCCAATCATCCCCTGGAGTGTGTGTGTGTGAGAGAGACAATCTCTCCCTTGCATGACTCTTTCCAGCAGATGTTCTTACCACAAGGCTAAACTCGTTTTTCTCTGTCTTCACTCATTACTTCCTAGTTATTTTTCATTATATTTTACTAGATTTTCGAACATTCACAATTACTCCACAGGGCAAAGTATGAGGCTATCCCTACCAAACGTTAAACAAAATCTTGGGAAAAGGACCTTTCTTTTTACTGGCACAAAATTTTTTAACAAACTCCCTTTAAACATTGTGAAGAGTGAAAACATTCAAACGTTCTGCCGCCGAGCAAGACATTTCTTTTTATCATAACTTTGATATTTTATTACTATTTTAGGCTTTAAATGTGATTTTGCATTGTAGTTTTAGGCTTTTTAATGTAGTTCTTAAATTCTAGTATTGTAGTTTTATTAGGCTTTTTAAATGTAATAGTTCATGAACATTCTTGATGTAAATTAATTTCTTAAGATACAGGGCCCCTATGGAGACCAGCCTTAGAGCTGAATGGGCTACCCTGTGTAAATAAAGTTTTACTTTACTTTTACTTTACTTTACTTGCACTTTGGGGGACAAGTACAGTCAAACACCATTAATACGGACAGAGAGGGGCCACAGAAAGTGTCCGTATTAAAGGGGTGTCCTTATTATGCGGGTTGAATTTAAAGAAAAGTAAGAGCTTTCTTTTCCTGGGGACAAAGCAAACTGTCCATAATATAACAAGGTGTTCATATTGAACCCTGGGAATGAGGTTGATGCTACTATTGCTGCTACTGATATTGGCACTACTACCGTTACTGCCACTGCTGCCACCCATGGCACCACCCTGCCCAAAACCAGCAGGAGTGCCAATGCAGGGACTGGAAAAGCCCATAATAATTTCTACTTATAAACTCATATGTTATGGAGAAAAATAAACCATGAGCTCCACAGTTTTCCCACTACCCCCAAGATCCTTTTTTTTTTTCTAAAAAATAGGGAATTTCGTAAATATGATATTTAGAGAAATTTGAGAGATGTTTACAGCCATTTGCAAACATCAGATTCTACTTGAGAATTTCACAAAACAGAAAATGACAAGCTCAAAATGGCCGAAAACAATTGTCATAAACAAGACTAACATGAAGCTACTAATTGTAATGTGGGGTAGAAATAATGAACAGAAAGCATGTAAAGCAGGTCATGTGATACAAATTCATTTTTTCTGTTTGCTGTAAACACAGCTCTAAATCTATCTTTTGTCAGGATGCCACCACTGGTTTCCTCGTGAAATGTCGTCTAAGGAACAATCACAGAAATTTCATCCTGATGACGTGTCATTACCCAGATTTGAGTAGTGCTTCTGATCAGTCATGCAACAAAAAAGGACACCCATTGCTACACATAGAGAGGCTCAATATTCTATGTTCCCAGACAAAGAAAACCAGTGCTACTGATATATTAGTTACCCTTTTGTTTTTTTAAAGGCATCCACTGAGACAAACTTATGATTTGTAAAATTAATGCGTAATATTTTACATTATTATTTGAAGCAAATTTTCTTCCTTTTCGTTGGCTGACAGACCACCACGTGACCTGCAAATAACTGCATACAAATAATGGTCTGCTTAAGTGCAATTATGTCATCCAACTGTGTATGGCTGCAAATAATATTCTGCTTGTACACAAAAGAAACCAAGCTTTTCCCCTTTTTGCTATTGCTCTTGCATGAAAATGGCAGCTTCCTGAAGATATTTATCAAAAAACAAACTTAGGCACTGAATGATGAAACAATATTATTGAGCTCGGTTATCGCAAAATATTGTGATTTGTCAGTGTCTGGCAGACCTATTATTTGCCTCAGCCAAATAATAGTCCATTTTACAGTTACAGGTGGAAAAGAGGCTGGAGTTGACCTTGTTTTGATTATTGAACCTTTCTCTTTTATTATGTTAATCTAAGTTATTGTTTTGCTAACTAGTGTTTTCAGCATAATTTTAATAACAAAAGAAAAGAGGTTTGTATCAAAACAAATCAACCTCAGCCTCACATTCACTCAGAGGCTAGGGCACTAAGCTCATAAATGTAAAATGGTCTATCTGCTTACCACTGACAAATCACAATATTTTGCTTAACCTCGAGTTCAATAATTCAGGGCTCAAACTTAACTTCTGAACTTACTAGTCAAATGACTAGTACATGCTCATAAACGTGTTTCTACTAGTCCAGGCACTTCTGTCCAGCATAAAATAAAAAAAATGTCAAAAATCCTGTTTTTATCAAACGTTAATAAAAACTGCAACATAAGAAGAATTTAAATGCATCTTGTCTTGTATGTTTAGTTACAATACAATAATAAATTTTACTGAACTCGTAACATCGTATGTGAGCCATGGAAAGTCTTTCAGCCAGATCCGTACAAATTTTCCTTTTGATGAAGATTTACATGTAGACGTGCTGCCTCCAGCAGAATCATCGCTTGCTCTCTTTAGACCTTTAGTTGTTTTATTTGACAACAGAAATGCCCTAATATCCATGACAATCACGCGTGGACTGTGATCGTACATTTGCATTTCAAGATGGCGGACATTTGTTTTTTGGCTACCTTTGCATCATGGGTACGGCTTGGCCCATGCTCCCTGGTCATACAAAATTTCAAGATGGCAGTGAATAAACGAGAAACTGAAAACCGAATTAACAAATATTATTCTTATGTAGAATTACTTTTCTTTCTTTTATTCATGCCAGTTGTTAATGGGGGAATGAAATAAGAGGTTACTAGAAGGTGCGGATCAACTGGGAAAATGTTGAAAACATTTCAAGGCTTATGTTGTTTACAAGGGTGAAAATTAACTAGCCAAGATGTCTAGTAAATGAGCTAAATCCACTAGCCAAAAATCAAAATATACTGGTATTTGGCTAGTAGACCACCGCCAAGTTCAAGCCCTGTTATTGTTAATTATGAACTGATATATTTGGAAGTGTAAGCTATATCGGTATCAGCTATCTCCAGGAGAACACTTCTAGTCAGGTCTCTTAGTGCAAAATATAGGCCGGATCGTTACAGACGTGACAAAAGTGTCAAATTTGGCACAGACCTTTGTTAGCACCTGCTAATTAATACTAGAGGGGGTGCCCGTTACAAATGGTCCTAATTACGGATAAAGGGGAGGGGGGGGGGTTAACTTTCACCCATAATAGCAGATTGGATTTCCTGTGGTGAGTACTCTTCTTGTTTGATTTGGCTAAAAAAAATTGGTTCCAAATTTTTAAGTTTTTAATTTGGTAATGTTTAGTTGTTGTTAAACTATTCAAAATAGTTTTACATGTACATAATACTGACTAGTGCCCAGTCTCCACACGGTAAGTGTGGCCATGTTTACTGTGCGGCTATCAGTGACACTGCTAAGACTTGCCAGTGATAATATCATTACATATCAATTTAAACAGATCACAAAGCCAGCTTTCAATTGCAAAGATGTCATACAATAACATAAAACCTAAATGTATATCACATCCTAAACCACAGAATCGTTAAATTTTGACATGCCACATGAACAACCTCAGGAACCGTAACTGACAACGCGCCCACTTTGTAATTGTGCAGCTAAGATTATATTATAATTTGCTTTGTTGGTAACCCTGTCCTTGAGATAATGATTAAGACATGTCAACCTCGTCCTCAGGGGGAAAAGGAGGAGCAAGGGTGGCACAATTGGTTACTGCACAGTCTTCGGTGTGCGAGGTCCCGAGTTCATCCCCGGTGTCAACACATCCTTATTTCAACTTCTCTCCTTTCTGTGTAGCTTTGACTAGCTTTAAATACCCTTAAAACAGAGCATTAATGGAGAGAGGGGGGTAAAAGGAGCGCACTGTCGACATCAAGTTTATCAGTTATTATTACTGTCATGAGTTATTGACGTAAAGTATGGTCGCTTTACCTTTTTGTACCTTTTTTATTAAGCCCTGGGGACGAGGTTGTAAAACATGCCTCTCCAGGAATTTTTAACACTCTTTATTTTTTAACACATTTGCATTTAAAAAGAAGTGTATGAGGTCCCTGCATGCCTAGACACCTGTAAGGAGCTCATTCACTTCAGAGCCCTCGCACCAGAGTGTTAATGGTAGGTCTATACGATCTTTCAAAAAAAATAAAGGAAGGTCGTAGCGTCCGTTACAATTTACAAACAAACTAACTTCAGAAGAGCTGAAAGTTACAGGAACATTAGGCCTCTTTTAGCCAACCAATGATGCATCATTTATGAAAATGAATGTAATTTGTTTGACGCAATTAGGCGAGTACCCTGTGGTTACAAAATCTTACGATCATGAATTCCTCGAGAGCAATTCAGTTACCAACCTTTCACAAAATAATGCTGTGGAAACTTACAAAAAATACCAAAAAAAGCAAGGGTCAACTATAATTATGGCCTGGTTCCTTATAATAATGCAGTGGTCATGATAAAGAAGCTCATCAGCCCCAACTTTGACCACTCAAACAGTTTTCTAACAGATCACATACCGCAAAACTTCGCATTCACTTATGCCTATGTTGCCACACCAGGAGCCTAGAAATCGGCTCCTGGTCACACCTTGTTTTTATTGCTGAATATCATTCTAAAGAGCTTTACGAAATATTTTGTTAGTAGGGGTGTTTTGAATATGATTGAAATTTAAGAGATAGGTGACAAAAACGAACCCCAAAAAGGTCACAAAACGAGACGCATGAAACCACCACAATCTAATATTCGTGTTACACTGATTTAATGGCTCCTTTGGCTGCTATGCTGATGTTTTTGAAGATGGAAGTAGTATCACAGCTAGTCCCAGGTTAGGTATACCGTTTATTACCAGTTTCACGGTTCCTGAGACTTAGGGCCTGTTAACATAAAGGTGGGGGACCCCAGGTAGGTGACTCGGGTAACCTGCTTAGGTGGGGTAAAAGAATAACCCTCCTTTACATGAAATCTTACAACCCCGCCATCCTGGGGTGCACTTTCTCAAGATTATTGAATGGTCGCTAAGCACGTAAACAAGAAAAATGCTGGCAAACCACGTCTACGCTCACTTGCTGCTCTTGCTGCAACCTTCAGTGTTGTGGCTTTCTATTGTTACCTTTAATAATTATGTGAAGACACCTGGCGCCAAAGTGAATTTTGTGCGAATTTGATATATCCCGAATCCGACCCCAACTAGCCTGGGTTACCTCACCTTGAAACATTGACATGGCAGAATTTGACCTCAGCTGAGAGGGTTATCCGGTGTGGCAGACCGGGCTACCTACCTTGAAGGGTCACCCCACCTATCATATAAACGTGATCAAATTAACATGAGAGACTATTATGGACAGGTGGGTTACTCCACCTATAAGTGGGTTACCATGCCTACCTCGGGCACCCCTCCTCTACATAAACAGGCCCTAAAAGTGAGCCTGGTCCCCTTTCTTCAGTTTCAGCGGTTACACCATTCACCATTTATCATTTGAGTCAATCTTTTACGACTTGAGTCTCACTTTTACGACTTGATAAGCTGTTATTAAATTTTTTGGACATGAGTGCTTCAATGCCAAATGTAGAGACCTCATGATAAACTGTGCTGTTTTTTTGAAGCTTGGGCTAACTTGTTTCTTTTTTCCTGCTTTTTTCATTTAAGAGACCAGATTCTTTTTTGTTTGTGTTTGCTTTGTAAAGCTTAGACCAACTGCGGGAATTGTAAATGATATGACTTGTGCCACGATGCTTGCTTCTCTGTCAAAACATGCACGTGAGTCCGATCCAGCAGATAAAGAGAGTCTGAAAGGCATTCAGACCTATGTTAAACTGAAAAATCTATTACCTCCTTAGGAAAGAACTATCTTGGGTTCTGTCATTTCGTTATTTGCTCTTCATGAACAGCAGTCATAAATCCCTGATAATATGTGATACAACAGACTCTTTGACAATTTCTTTTTTCTGAAATTTTGTGTGTGAATTGCTATGCCATATGCTTTCTTTAGCTTAACGTGACATGTAATGACAAGTAATACTTGATAAATAAGGCTTAAGCCACACAATAAGGCCTCCTCTAATTGAAATACATTAGAAATGAGAAGAGAACCCCAGAAGCTGAGTACTTGCAAGTTATGAAGCAAAGACGAGGCCATCTTAGAAATGACTTATGAAAATGTGGGCTGACTGTGGACTTGCATTAAGGGCACAGTAATAATCAACTTAATTATACAATTAATAAGCTAATAATGGATGGAAATGCCAGATGTTCGAGTGAAATTGTTGTTTACAACATGAGAAGAGCACTCTGAGTGACTTAAGGTATTAAATAACAATTTTCAAACAAAACACCACAGGGACCCAGCAGGTGGAATTTACAATAATTAAATCCTGTTTAGCATGCTTCAGTGGCATATTTGCATTGGGCACCGCCTCTAATATTCATGGTACTGCAATAAGCTATTGCTGTGCAAAGTTTGGTGCTTTTTCTGTAACGATCCTGACCTTAAGAGACCTGACTATTCAGAGAAATGCAGAAGAAAATCAGTTTAAACAAAAGGGGTAATCACTACTTCCTTGATTGCAACTTAGTATGTTTCTCCCACCCTTAATAAATAATGATGATGATGATGATGATGATGATGATGATGATGATGATAATGATGATGATAAGTTAACGATAATAATGAAATGGCTAAAAGTCCTACCGTGGAAAGGAAGTAGATCATGGTGTCAGCAGAAAATCCCCTGCAGAACTGTGGCAATGTTAAGTGCAGCTGTCTTTCTCGCCTGTTTGGATAAATAGCCCACAAGGAAAACGCATTCATGGAAGCCAAACTTATGTTTCCTCCACTAACATACAAACAGGATGCACTCCACGTGAACTTGTATGTCGTGATCTTCGTTTCTGTAGTTTCGAGGATATTTTCCTCTGTCTGTGTAATATTGGAAGTACTACCATTGATCGGAGATCGGGACGATGCGGCTAAATGAGTGAGATTGCCGCTGTCATGTGGGAACTTAACTGTGATCTTGATCAGCAAAGACGGCAAATCCACAGACGGATAAACAGCCTTAGAAATATTGTAGTAGTTATCATATATGGCGGCTGCGATGAAATTAAATAGCGCAGTATATGCTCTTCCCGTTCCACGCACGTTGCAGACATGCCCTGTGATCCGGTCAACAAAACCAGAAAAGCAACCTCCACCGGCAACAGACCCATTTTAGTTCGTGAATTTGTTCGTGAGAGTTCGTGAAGTTTCGGTTCAAACGAGAGAGCCTGGGAAGAGCCTTCTGTACATGGACTGACATAGATTTATTGGTTACTACTTCATGTAAGCCCTACGTATAATGTCCTGAGACATATGTATATAGTATTGCCAGATGATCTAGCGAAAGGTAAACGTTTAGTTGGTGGTATAGTTCCTGTAGTTACTGTAGTTGTTGTGGATCCTGTGGTTATTGTAGTTGCAGGAGTTGTGTAGTTCCTGTAGTTGTGTAGTTCTTGTAGCTCCTGTAGTTCCTGTGGTTGCTGTAGTTGCTGTAGTTCTTGTAGTTGTGTAGTTCTTGTAGTTCCTGTAGTTGCTGTACTTGTTGTAGTTGCTGTAGTTCTTGTAGTTGTGTAGTTCTTGTAGTTCCTGTAGTTGCTGTAGTTGTTGTAGTTGCTGTAGTTGCTGTAGTTGTTGTAGTTATCGTAGTTCCTGTAATTGTTGTAGTTCCTGTAGTAGCTGTAGTTGTTGTAGTTGCTGTAGTTGTTGTAGTTGTGTAGTTCTTGTAGTTCTTGTAGTTCCTGTAGTTGTTGTAGTTCCTGTAGTAGCTGTAGTTGTTGTAGTTGCTGTAGTTGTTGTAGTTGTGTAGTTCGTGTAGTTCCTGTAGTTGCTGTAGTTGTTGTAGTTGCTGTAGTTGCTGTAGTTGTTGTAGTTGTGTAGTTCTTGTAGTTGTGTAGTTCTTGTAGTTCCTGTAGTTGCTGTAGTTGTTGTAGTTGCTGTAGTTGCTGTAGTTGTTGTAGTTATCGTAGTTCCTGTAGTTGTTGTAGTTCCTGTAGTAGCTGTAGTTGTTGTAGTTGCTGTAGTTGTTGTAGTTGTGTAGTTCTTGTAGTTCCTGTAGTTGCTGTAGTTGTTGTAGTTGCTGTAGTTGCTGTAGTTGTTGTAGTTGTGTAGTTCTTGTAGTTGTGTAGTTCTTGTAGTTCCTGTAGTTGCTGTAGTTGTTGTAGTTGCTGTAGTTGTTGTAGTTATCGTAGTTCCTGTAGTTGTTGTAGTTCCTGTAGTAGCTGTAGTTGTTGTAGTTGCTGTAGTTGTTGTAGTTGTGTAGTTGTTGTAGTTGCTGTAGTTGTTGTAGTTGCTGTAGTTGCTGTAGTTCTTGTAGTTGTGTAGTTCTTGTAGTTCCTGTAGTTGCTGTAGTTGTTGTAGTTTTGTAGTTCCTGTAGTTGTTGTAGTTGTGTAGTTCTTGTAGTTCCTGTAGTTGCTGTAGTTGTTGTAGTTTTGTAGTTACTGTAGTTGTTGTAGTTTTGAAGTTACTGTAGTTCTTGTAGTTCCTGTGGTTCCTGTAGTTGTGTAGTTATTGTAGTTATTGTAGTTGCTGTAGTTTTGTAGTTCCTGTGGTTCCTGTAGTTGTGTAGTTATTGTAGTTCTTGTAGTTACTGTAGTTCTTGTAGTTCCTGTGGTTCCTGTAGTTGTGTAGTTATTGTAGTTCTTGTAGTTACTGTAGTTCTTGTAGTTACTGTAGTTGCTGTAGTTGTTGTAGTTGTTGTAGTTGCTGTAGTTGTTGTAGTTGTGTAGTTCTTGTAGTTCCTGTAGTTGCTGTAGTTGTTGTAGTTGCTGTAGTTGCTGTAGTTGTTGTAGTTGTGTAGTTCTTGTAGTTGTGTAGTTCTTGTAGTTGTGTAGTTCTTGTAGTTCCTGTAGTTGCTGTAGTTGTTGTAGTTGCTGTAGTTATTGTAGTTATCGTAGTTCCTGTAGTTGTTGTAGTTCCTATAGTAGCTGTAGTTGTTGTAGTTGCTGTAGTTGTTGTAGTTGTGTAGTTGTTGTAGTTGCTGTAGTTGTTGTAGTTGTTGTAGTTGCTGTAGTTCTTGTAGTTGTGTAGTTCTTGTAGTTCCTGTAGTTGCTGTAGTTGTTGTAGTTTTGTAGTTCCTGTAGTTGTTGTAGTTGTGTAGTTCTTGTAGTTCCTGTAGTTGCTGTAGTTGTTGTAGTTTTGTAGTTACTGTAGTTGTTGTAGTTTTGTAGTTACTGTAGTTGCTGTAGTTCTTGTAGTTCCTGTGGTTCCTGTAGTTGTGTAGTTATTGTAGTTATTGTAGTTGCTGTAGTTTTGTAGTTTCTGTGGTTCCTGTAGTTGTGTAGTTATTGTAGTTCTTGTAGTTACTGTAGTTCTTGTAGTTGCTGTAGTTTTGTAGTTCCTGTGGTTCCTGTAGTTGTGTAGTTATTGTAGTTCTTGTAGTTACTGTAGTTCTTGTAGTTACTGTAGTTGTTGTAGTTCCTGTAGTTGTTGTAGTTGTGTAGTTGTTGTAGTTGTGTAGTTGCTGTAGTTGTGTAGTTTCTGTAGTTGTTGTAGTTGTGTAGTTGCTGTAGTTGTGTAGTTTCTGTAGTTGCTGTAGTTGCTGTAGTTGTTGTAGTTGCTGTAGTTGTGTAGTTGCTGTAGTTCCTGTAGTTGCTGTAGTTGTGTAGTTATTGTAGTTGTTGTAGTTGCTGTAGTTTCTGTAGTTGTTGTAGTTCCTGTAGTTATGTAGTTATTGTAGTTGCTGTAGTTATGTAGTTATGGTGGTTGCTGTAGTTGTTGTAGTTCCTGTAGTTGTGTAGTTCCTGTAGTTGTTGAAGTTGTGTAGTTGTTGTAGTTGTGTAGTTGCTGTAGTTGTGTAGTTTCTGTAGTTGTTGTAGTTGTTGTAGTTGTGTAGTTGCTGTAGTTGTGTAGTTTCTGTAGTTGTTGTAGTTGCTGTAGTTGTGTAGTTGCTGTAGTTCCTGTAGTTGCTGTAGTTGTGTAGTTATTGTAGTTGTTGTAGTTGCTGTAGTTTCTGTAGTTATTGTAGTTGTTGTAGTTGCTGTAGTTTGTGTAGTTGTTGTAGTTCCTGTAGTTATGTAGTTATTGTAGTTATTGTAGTTGCTGTAGTTTTGTAGTTCCTGTAGTTCCTGTAGTTCCTGTAGTTGTGTAGTTATTGTAGTTATTGTAGTTACTGTAGTTGTTGTAGTTACTGTAGTTGTGTAGTTCCTGTAGTTGTGTAGTTGTGTAGTTCCTGTAGTTGTTGTAGTTGTGTAGTTGCCGTAGGTGTGTAGTTTCTGTAGTTGTTGTAGTTGCTGAAGTTGTTGTAATTGTTGTAGTTGTGTAGTTCCTGTAGTTTCTGTAGTTGCTGTACTTGCGTAGTTGCTGTAGTTCCTGTAGTTGCTGTAGTTGTGTAGTTATTGTAGTTCTAGTAGTTGCTGTAGTTGCTGTACTTGTTGTAGATGCTGTAGTCGTGTAGTTGCTGTAGTTGTGTAGTTGTGTAGTCGCTGTAGTTGTTGTAATCGCTGTAGTGGGTGTAATGATTGTCAGTCGAGAGCTATGTAGGCTTGTTTATATATAGGGTAGAGAATCGTCCTGTTGGTGAACAAGGACGAGCGTTTCGCTCAGAATTCGTTAATCTCCCAAGTGTGAGCTTACACTTGCCGGAATGTAACTTGAGGGGCAACTATTTCAGAAATCCACTAGGTGTTCCAAAGTCTCTTCCGTACAAGATTTGAAAGAAAGAACAGTAGGGATATAAGCTTAACGACGGAAATTCCCCTTTAAGGTTTCATGGGGTTTCTTAGCTTATAGGTCTTAGTTTGTATTGCGTGATCAGTGCTTTTCAATGATATTTTTGTTGTATCAACTCTTTTATTTGTAGAGTTTTTGTATATGTAGCTTGATTTTTCATAGTTCTAATTAAAACTACGTGGTAGCTACTTAATATTAAGCTTCGACAACCACGACGTTAACGACAACAGCAACGTCAAAAAGCAATTGTTTTTATCAGCAAATCTTGCGGCTCTGCACATGCATCTTGCTTGCCGGCATTTCTTTGACGTCGACATTGCACGACTACGACGTGAAACCGTCTAAGGCGACGGTTTATGGAGTGCTTGGTCATGCGACGACTCGGTTTTTGAGCATGGATAAATTCCTTAGGAATTCAACACCAAGAAACGTCGTCTACATTTGAAACATTGAGGGGGGTCCAACTGAAAACTGGTGTGTTTAAAGTTTGCAACGACGACGTTTGATCACGTATGAATCACTGCCTTGACGTCGTGTCTTTACTCCCTAATATAATTTATTTTGGTCGGTTGAAGTGAGTTAAGAAGAGGTGTTTTATTTTCAGAGGTACCAAAGCAAGAACTAAAAACATAGAGTATACATTTTTTCCGTCCGAACAACAACATTTATTCAATCAAACTTTACTAGCGTTTACAATGCTTATTTTCAAGTACAATTTGAAAGCGTCAGATTCTCTCTTTTGGAAATAGTACTGCCATAAAATGCAAATATCATTTATACAGTAACTTTTAGGCTTTCTTTTTCCTCTATCCGCCGATCCCATGTTATTCACACTTGTATTGAAATGTAAAAAACAAACGTCCCGGCGAGGCGAGTCTTTTTATTATCCGTTTTTACTTCTTAGACGCCGTGATCATGCCAGTGTCACCAAATACGAACCTAAAGTGTAGATATAAAGGTAATTAGTCAGTATAACATTCATGATACCGTTTTTAACGCAAAATATTATGGGCAGCTGCAGACCGAAAATGTGTCATCTGAAACTTATTGTTAGCTATTCTGACGGATGCAGACGTAATTTCCAGTATACGGCCGGGCGTTACGTAACCAAATTTTCCTTAGAAGATTCTGGCGAACATTTCCTCTTTACAAGGATCTTGTTGTTCAAATACCGCAATATCTTGGTACTATGCAAGAAAGACAATCCTCGAAAATCGCAGTTAAATTGTTAGACGAATCTAAAATTTGTTATTAGCCTTTTCTCAAGCTAAAACGTATGATAGGGACGAAATTATCCTTCGATACGTTATTTGCAGAAAACTGTCATCGGTTAATTATAAACGCTTTAAACCGTCACCGAACCCACGGAGGAGGGACTCCTACATACGAATGCTAAGTGGATCACTAGCCAATGGTGTTACCTTCTAATATCTGTAAAACAGTTGATTAGTCCCAACTATCGTCGTCAGTGAAATAATGTCCCGGTTGCTTTTTCTTGGCTGGTGAGAAACAATCATAACAGTTACGGTGCATTATTATATACTTTACCTCTTGCGTATGCTACATCAGTAACTTGGGAACCTCAGTACAACGTGAAAATCAAGAAGAAGCTGATTCTTTTAAAGGCCAGTAAGCGTTTACAACATTCCTGTTAACCACTTTGCCATATTTTTTTTTTTACATACTCAGGTGAATTAAGGCATGGGTCCTTGTTACATGCGGGGTTCTGTGATTTGATCTTCTTTTTTCCAGTATCTTTCTTCGTTTTAACCTAAGACCGCTGTGTTTAAGACCAAAACGATTTTGTACCTTAAACTCTACAAGCCACGCCCACAATTATGCAAAATTTGGGCTTTGCAGATTACACAACTTTAATGAATGTGATCACAATCGTTTTTCCTTCCATAATATTAAATCTACAGTGAAATAAGCTACATTAATTGGGTATTTGTGAAATGATGCATTCCTTCGTAATTATTAGATATTTTTTCTCGCCTCAGTCTCCCTCTTAAGAAAAAACGTTATAGTTCACAAAACATAAATAATTTAAGAAAACCCCGATTAATTCCATAAACTTTATGTCAATATTCATTGGCAAAAAATGAATTAAATTACAAGTGTTATTTATAATGTGGTGTAAATTCGGATTGAAATAAAAAGTCAAAAATGGAAGTGGCAAGTCACGTGACAAAGATAATACATATCAAATTTAAAATATTTATGCGAAAGGTAAAATCCCTAGTAAAAAAGACCACCCCCTCCAAATTTGAAATGCATCATTTCTTAATTTACCGCAGCATTTTCAAATTTCAAAATTATTTTCGTACTGATCTCATTACCTGGGCCGCTATCGTCGTTACTCTTTTTTCTCTTGCCTTTAAGGTTACGCTTTTTCCTTTTTGGTTTTTCATGGTGGAAGGCTAAAAGAAAGACAACGTTTTCCCATATTAGGTTAACTTAAGCTGTATAATCTTGTAGAGAGTAAGAGTATTTACACCATTTAAGCCTTTCGTGAGACGCACCAAACTCTAATCAGTTGGGTCTACCGAACTTAAGTTAAGATTAGGGAGTTTACGCAACGACGACGGCGACGGCTACGAAAACGTCACTTAAAAAGTGAATTTGCGCTGCCTCAAACTTTATCGCGCCCATTCCATCTCGTTTAATGTGTCAAATGTTGGCAAATTTGATTGGAGTTGAATTCTAAAGGACTGCGTCAAAGTTTAGGAAAAGAAAAAGAAAGTTGTTGTCTTTTGCTCCCGTCCTCGACAAAACGTGAAATTAGGCAGTTTCACGTTGTAGTCGTGCAACGACGGCAGAGAAATGTACAAAAAAGCGTGATGCACGTGCAAAGTTGTTGTTTTGCCAGTCTAAACCTATTGCTTTTTTGCCGTTCGTTGCGTAAACTCTCTAATATCTGTCAAACTTAGGACGCGTCGAAGCAATCAACGTAATCAGATCAGTAATAAATTTTCTCCCGAACGAGGCTAAATATCAATCATCATACAAATTTTTAAAGGAACTTATTAGTTTTGATCGTCGGATGTGAAGATCAACGTTTGTGCCGGAGACGATCTTCAGTCGTTCTATCCGTCTGAAGCAGACGGACTGAACGTGTTGGACTATCGGCAAACTTACTATGCCGTAGACCCAGTGCATTTCAGACCATTTACCTGACTTTTTACTCGACGCTGATCCTTGCTTCCTTTTAAATGAATGTCTACAAAATCAACATTGGGTTAAAATCAGCTTTATTTTACTTAGAATAACAGCAAAACAGGCCCAGTAATCTAAAGGGAAAGCTTGATATAGATTTTATTTTTATTGTTATTATTCTTTATTTCGCAACCTTACAACCTGACAGTATTTTACAGAAATTCGTTAGAATAGGGCCAGAAAGACCAAAGAAACCAGAGGCTCATACAAAGTGGGCTTTCCCTACTAAATTACAAAAGATCAACTTGATCTTGATTTAACTGAGCGGTAAACGCAGAGTAACGATAATACGTAGGAATAAGGCATCAAAAAATAAGAGAAAGAAAAAAATAGTAAAGAAAGAAGACGACGCTGTCAAAGAGAAGGAAAAAAGGGAAAGGGATGGATAAAGGAACAAGTTAAGTAAAAAGGTATAACTCAGTTTGTTCTTAAAACTTCCTACACCAACTGAGCTTAGAACCATGTTAGAATCTCTGGGTAATCTACCCGCAGGATCCAAGAGTATGGGAACTTCAAGACAAGAAGGGCTGAGTCCTTAATAACTAGGAAACAAGACTCTTTTAATTCATAATCCTTTCATAGTTATAATAAAACAAAAAGGACGGAAAAATGATGTTGATTTCTTTGCTTTAGTGCCGTTTTTGCGCGTAATTGAACATGTGACTGCTGCTTCCATAATTTTTACCTCTTTTCAAAAGAAAGTTCCATTTTCATGTCTTGGGATTCTTGGCAGTTTTCCTCCTGTTCTTGATTTTCTTCTGTTTTGAAAGACATAACAACAAAACATGGACCCAGCGCTGTATTCACACCTCACAATTGCACAGTGCGCCAGCATAAGAATCAATAATTCTATTCAAAAACTGAAATGAAGTTCCCTCCATTATCGTAAAAAACATCGCCTCAGTGGTATCCCGGTTAATACGGACTGCTCACGGACTACGGACTCGGACGCTATACTCTCTCCATCCGGGTAACCGTATGAGGCGGGCTTTCAGAAAAAGGCGTCACAGGCGCGCATTACGTTGTATCGACCTGGAGACTTATTTCATTTATGCAGCATGTTGATATTGAGAAAACTTAACGATCATTTATCATCCTTCCAAAACTACCTTTCGAGTATTGTTCTTGACATACAACAAATACATGATATGTGACCTAACTTTGTACTGGCTTTTAGTTTGCTACTCAGCCAGTTGAACTGGACATAAGACAGAATCTTCCTGAGAGGTTATATAATTCGCTGTTTTTGTTTGGTTCTGACTCTGGTTGTGGTAAGATATTCAGTCATAGAGTAAGACAATGCACGGACAAACAATGTCCGTATCAATCGGGTTAATCCTCGATAAAAATGATTTTTTTTCGTGACAAACTAAGCTGTCCGTTATGACGGGTACCTTACTCTTTATACTGAGAGGGGTTTTAAATTCGATTGACCTTCATCTGATACATCATATTTCGTTTTATGTACCTTATCGGCTACAAAAAAAAAAAAAGAATGAAAAGTTACCATCTTCATTTAATGTGTAGGATTCATTAACATTTGATTCCTCGACTTCCGACGCTGAAACTAAAACGAGACAAGACAATGTTATGTTCCTCGTTCATGGCTGCACAAAACATTTTTTGTCCAAGTTTTGTTGTAAAACTCAGTTGAACATCCTTAAAGCAAACACACTTAAGTACTAGTTAACCCGTGGAAAGGGTTTGTGTGTTATTGTTAACAGAAAATGCATAGCCTGTTCATGGTGTTCAGATAGTAGATCGCGGGGGAAAAATTGACGAGGGAAAGGGGGCGGACTCCGTTTCCCCGCTCGTTTTCTCCGCGTAAGATTTAATTGGTTTCCAACCATCTGAATACAGCGCTCTACTATCTGAAAGCCAGGAACAGGCTAGACAATGCGACGTTCCTTTAAAGTTCGTCATGTACTCTCGTTCCGGGATACTTGCCTTTCATAAGTGATAAGATGAATGGCATGCTCACCTACAACTGATGTCGGTTCGATCATTGGTCCAATTTCTTCTGAGGGAGCCAAGACTAAAAATATTAAGCGAAATGGTGTACACAGTAGTCGTTTTCATTCAGTTAGTCTGATACTGCTTTAAAAAATAAAGAACGGTGAGTATTGGGTAAATGGCTCGTTTTGGGTGGTGGGAAAGGGGTCACTGTCGGTTGGGTTACAATGTAACCTTTACAAAAAAAGACACACTGACCTCTAAGTATTGAATGAAGCTCATCCTCCGTGAACGCTGTGGTGTAAAGAATTATAACCCTTACACTCCTCGAGTTGCCGTCCCTATAACACTTTCTAGCCTGACTATAGCCCAGTTTGGATCTCTTTAGATGACTGTTTATAGTGCCCACGTCATAGTCCTTGCCACAGAAAAAATTCGGTTGTATTACCAGACAGCTGATACCTTTCGATTGGCCGTGACGTATATTTTGTAATACCTTTCAAAAATAATAATAATAATAATAAAAAATGGAAGGGTTAACAAAATATCCTGGTGATGTCGGGCTTAGGGAACCTGTGGAACATTAGCGAAATGCGATTGGAGCTATCGATCCGTGATGCGTCACTGTTAAAGTATTCGAGGTGTGCCTAAAGTATTCGAGGTGTAACTAACTTAGATTGAACTTTTTTGGCGGCGTTTTTTACGTTACTATTATTACTCTGATACTTCCTCCTTGACTCCGTTCAATATGAAATCGGCAATGTCCTCTTTAAACTTGTCGAGGACACTTTCACCGCAGGTAAGCATATGGTCGACGTCACCTTCTTGCGCGTCGTCCTGGCGCTGATTGACAATAGGGAACTTAAGAACCACGACGACGACTTTGTCGACGACGACCGGAAGTGAGATACCGTGCACTGCGCAAGCGCGGTTAACAAATTTCGTCGTCGTGTTGTCGTCGACGACGCCAAACACAGTAGAGTCACGTCGTCCTGCAGTCCACAAGCTTCGGCAGGTATAACTCCCTGTTTTTAAGCGATTTTTCAAGGCCTTTGTATTTTTTCACCTAGTAAATCCAGGTATCTTTTCTGTTTTCAAGCGATGTTGATTGAAAATTTGACTGATGAATTGTGTTTACTTCGAAGACAACACTGAGCTGTGCAGGCTGAGCGAGCGAACTCGTAAGTGACAAATTTATTTGTACGTATTTAGGTCAGGCAAATCATGTATCTTCAATATAGAGGAAATGAACTTTATATGGAAAACAGCTATCGCATCGGAATGTCTCTTTTTCCAAATCTAAACTCTGACAGACACTCGGACTCGGTCATGTCATTCAGGTTGAAAGTTGAATAACCTTCGTACGGAAAGCAGAGATTTTTCAATTCGAAAAGGTCAGACAACACTAAAAATTCTTCATCGTCAAAGAAAGTAGACGTACGGCTTATAAAATAAGATCTTGCATCGTCTTAAAGACGCCTTTGCGAAAAAACTTTGTTGCGAACGAACATCACAGTTGTACTACTTCTACATGTTTGTTTACATTCAGGGTCGTCGTCGTCGACCTATCGATCGACTGCATCTTAAGTTTCCTTTTTCCCGCCGAAACTGACGTTCTCGTTCCAGTCCTTTCCTAGTCAACAGACGTCGTCGTCGTGAACTTCGTCGTGGTTCTTAAGTTCCCTAATTGCGAAGGGTGCGACGACTTCTTCGAAATATTTCTTCAAATCGTCATTGCTTGTATCGCCAAATAGCAAAGTGCATAGCTGAAAAAAACATTTTATGTCCATTTTATTGGTAGCACTTTTGTAATTTTGAAAATTTCGGTTGGAATCACTTGTATGAGAATTTTCCTTTTCTTTTTTTAATATTTGTTTTGTTATCAATAGGTCATGTTTCACGTTTCTACTCTCTTCCGGTATTTTAGTATCGACACTGAGAGAAAACAGAGTTATTCCACTACATGCTTTAACTTTGACATAGTCTACTTTAAAAAAAAAAACCATGAAACAGATTCTAACAACTGATGATGAATAGCTACGCAAGTAAGGCAAAAAAAATAACATAAAATAAAAATGAGATTAGGGCATAACATGGGTAGTATCTATTCTACTGGTTTCAAAGTAAACACACTCTGATAATAATATAGTAGTAACTCAGTAAAAAATCAAAACAAATAAATAGGTAAGAATAAAAAACAAATCTAATATAACCCACCTTTTGGCCAAACCAAAGTGCAGTAGCATACGGAAGTATGCAGTCGGGCAGACAGCCTTTTAGCCGCGGAGCAACCCACGGGATATACAGCTCGCCGATTTCCCCCATGCCCTCATCCAGAAATATCTTGCCTAGTTGAATGAAAGCCCCTATAGAGCTTGAGAAAACTCCGTTGTGTACCATCATTTTAATGGCAACGTGGGCGGAAACTTCTTGAGCTGTTGTTCCCATCACGGAAGGCCCCGTAAAGGGTATGTACACGAGTCTACGAAGGCGAGAGGAATAATTGTTTTAGTAAAGTTCAACTAGTTGGTCAAAAAACCCGAGACCAAACAACTTTAGCGATAGATAGTTAAAGGTCGACTTTTTTGCGTCCAAAATCCGGCGCTTTTCGCTACTTTTAGGCTATAACATATAGCCTAGTAGTAGCTCAACCAATGAGAATGCACCATTGATAACAGACCACTAGCTGGATTTTACTAATATCGTACATACTGTCTCGCCAAAATCGAGAAGTTTAGTATCTGCCAAATTAACTGAAAGTTAGATACTGAGTCATTTCTTAATGCTGAAGAGCTGAAAGATCAACGGATTTTCATTTTCATCTCCTTTCAATATATTTTTTCACAGCGTCGACACTAACAGAGACAAAGAGACTTGTGTGTTCGTGTGGCAAGAATAATAAAGAAGATCAGGACTCTTGTATTCCGACCGTGGATGGGAAGACGCGCTGTCCCTGTGTTGAGGAACGTATTTCCTGTACACGAGATTGTAGATGCAGGGGATGCAGAAACAAAGAAAGCCAGGAACTTTGCAAAGTAACCTCTAACAGCGTATCCTGCAGGTGTGGAGTCGATAAAAGCAGAGAAAATCGGGAATACGTCGCTTGTGTAGATGGGAAAAGAAAAACCAAATGTCCATGTGTACGCGCAAGAGCATGTTGTGGGCTGAAATGCTCATGCAGGAACTGTGGGAATTGTGACAACAAGCCGGATAAAGTTACCGATTTAGTGAAAATCCCAGCAAAGAGAAAGCGTGAAAGTCCTGTACCATTCAAGAAGAGGCGGAGTGCGGAGTATCTCGCATCTAATAGTACAAACCCGTCAGCCGGACCATGGACTACTCATGAAACATGCCTTCTCTTTAGTACCATGCAGCTAATTGAGGCAACGGTAGTTGACAGTACACTGGAAGGCATAATGTCCCTCTATAACTATGTTGCCAACTCCCATCTCACTAAAAAAGGAAATTTTCCAATCAGATCAAAAAATCAAATGCAACTTTTAAGAAAAGTAACACAACTAAAGAAAAGGCAGACTGTCATTAGTGCTCTGGGGAAGAAGTAAAAACTATAAAGTTGCATAACACAAATATTTTCGTTCGTTAATCTCAGGGGACTTGTAACTAAATATAGTGTCCTTTATGCAATGTTATGTATATAGTATGTAGGATGCATCTATTAAACGTTTCTTACCGAACCTGTGCTGTGCTGTGCTTTTTTAAAAACCATCAGTGTCTCTTAATCAAATTTATACACCGGGACACCGGGCCAACATAAAAAAATGCTACACTTAAAAAACAAGTTCCTTTCAACCGAGGTAATAGGTTAAAAAAACAAAGAATATAAATACGCCCAACATATCGTCCATAAACGTGAAAGCAGCCTGTTGAGTTGGAAAAACAAGATTATTCGGAGTCCAGAAGGGCGTCGATTAATTCGGGTTAACTGGAGGGGGAAATAATAGAAATAAACGCGAAGGAAATCAAAGCAACCACAATCACTAAGAAAACTAAATTAATTACAGTAACTACATCAACTACAACAACTACACAACTACAAAGGCCACGTAAGTACAACAACTACAACAACTGCAGGAACCAGAAAAACTACAGCAGCTAAACAACCACAGCAACTACACAACTACAGGAACTACACAACTACAGCAACCACCATAACTACACAACTACAGCAACTACAATAACTACAACAACTACAGCAACTACAGCAACTACGACGACTACAATAACTACACAACTACAGGAACTACACAACTACAGGAAATACACAACTACAGCAACTACGCAACTACAGCAAGTACAACAACTACAGTAACTACAATAACTACACAACTACAGGAACTTCAACGACTACAGCAACTACAACAACTACAACAACTACAGCAACTACACAACTACAGCAACTACAACGACTACAGAAACTACAGCAACTACAATAACTACACAACTACAGGAACTACAATAACTACATAACTACAGCAACTACAATAACTACACAACTACAGCAACTACAACAACTATACAACTACAAGAACTACAATAACTACACAACTACAGCAACTACAACAACTACAGAAACTACAGCAACTACAATAACTACACAACTACAGCAACTACAACAACTACAGAAACTACAGCAACTACAATAACTACACAACTACAGGAACTACACAACTACAGCAACTACACAACTACAGCAACTACAATAACTACACAACTACAGAAACTACACAACTACAGCAACTACAGCAACTACAACAACTACAACAACTACAGAAACTACAACAACTACAGCAACTACGATAACTACAATAACTTCACAACTACAGGAACTACAACAACTACAGAAACTACAGTAACTACAACAACTACAGCAACTACAGGAACTACAGCAACTACAACAACTACAATAACTACACAACTACAGGAACTACAACAACTACAGCAACTACAACAACTACTGCAACTACACAACTACAACAACTACAGCAACTACAACAACTACAATAACTACACAACTACAGTAACTACAACAACTACAGCAACTACAGGAACTACAGCAACTACAACAACTACAATAACTACCCAACTACAGGAACTACACAACTACAGTAACTACAACAACTACAGCAACTACAGGAACTACAACAACTACACAACTACAGGAACTACACAACTACAGGAACTACACAACTACAGGAACTACAACAACTACAATAACTACAATAACTACACAACTACAGCAACTACAGCAACTACACAACTACAGCAACTACAGCAACTACAACAACTACAGCAACTACAATAACTACACAACTACAGGAACTACAACAACTACAATAACTACACAACTACAGCAACTACAGCAACTACAGGAACTACAGCAACTACAACAACTACAATAACTACACAACTACAGGAACTACACAACTTCAGGAACTACAACAACTACAATAACTACAATAACTACACAACTACAGCAACTACACAACTACAACAACTACAGGAACTGCATTAACAACGGTAACTAACTATAATCAGTGTAATAGTAGTGTATCTGTCACAACTTCCACATGTGGGGCCTTATATGTCTCAGGACATTATACGTAAGGCTTACATGAAGTACCGACCGATTTATTACCGCCTTCTCTCGTCCAAGAGCCCACCCGCCTCAACAAAGAAGGAAGAATGTGGGTATGATGTGGGTGAAGGAAGGAGCTATAAATTGTAAGAATGCGATCAGACCTGACTGTATAAAGAGAGGAAAACGCTGCTGGCAGGCTGGCCAGTGGCATTTATACAGCGCCAGCGCGTCAGATGGGCGTTCAGTCGTAGCGTCGCGTCCTTAACCGTGCATCACTTCGCCTTCTAATTCCTTTCAAGCAAGATGGCTAGGATTGGCAAGGGGATGGCCTTTACCAGCAATGACTTTAAAAAGGCCATCTACGCCATCAGAGGAAATAATCGCCAGACAAAAGGAATGGCATGTTCGGTTGCTATTGAAGGACAAAACGAAGGCTCTGTTCTGTTAGTTACTGACACTTGGAAAGGCCCAGAACCGATCACGGGGTGTCGATTGCACCGCTATTCACGCAAAAAGCAACACTTCGAAGACTATCGACTTAAACCTATAAGCATTACACAGCGTCGAAACTTCTCCTTAGTTTTGTGTGATTTTGCATGTGACCGTAAAGGCAGCTTTGAGGTAAAAAGTCTTCATAAGAAGTGTTTGAGTGGTCAGCAGCTCAAGAGGGACTTCCGGGTTTACACGATTTATCGAGATGAATGTAAAGTCCTGGAATTAATATACAGTGATGGTAGTTACAAACTTATTGACAATGGTTTATATGATCTAACGTTATGCGGATCCCCAATCATTGATGAGGATAACTTTAAAAAATATCTCGTGGGAGTTTTGACAACCAACGCTGAGGGCAAAGTTATTCCTTGTTTCCTGTCTAATGGGGTATTAGGTGAGTAATGTCAATGATGATGATTGAAATACAGTCGACTCCCGATAACTCGAACCTTCAAGGAAAATCGAAAAAGGTTCGAGTTATCGGGAGCTCGAAGAAAATAGCCGGGAGTAAGGAAAAAAACAGTTTTTACTGTACAGTGAGTATTCTAATCACATTTAATAGTAAAAATGTTGAGTGAAAATTGAAAGATACTGTTAGATTATAAATCAGAACGTAAAGTAACAAAACGTTGCCTAAATAGAGCATGCATTTTACTTTTTGAGAAGTAAAGCTATTTCACGTTAGATTTGTGGCAAACAACATCAGCCTCCACTATCGATCCACTAGTAAACTATATGCCTACAACACGTCAATGGGAAATTCAAAATTCAATGTTTCGGAGGCAGTACACTCTTTTTAAATTTTCCCAACTTTTTAAGGGCTCAAAACATGGTTCGAGTTATGGAGGGTAAAATTATATAGAAATGATCTGAGGGGAAACAAAAATTACTTCGAGTTAGCGGGAGTTTCGAGTTATCGAGGGTTCAAGTTACCGAGGGTAAAATTACGGTAAATGTATGACGGAAATCCAGGGGAAATCGATTTTCGTTCGAGTTAGCGCGAGGTTCGAGTTAGCGAGGGTTCGAGTTATCAGGAGTCAACTGTACTATATTTTACTTGATTAAATGCAACCCTGGAGTAAATGCTGATCTTGATTAAATGCTGAGATTGAAACAAAAGTACAATTAAACGCCTCCCTCAATTAAACGCAACACCCAATAATTATAAGGAGAATGCACCATTTATTTGAGGATTAATAATGGTAATTGGACTGAGTGGAGTCCAATTTGGTCTAAAATCTTACAAGTGATTAACAAGCGGGAGTCCGATTTGTTAATCACAGGTATGATTTCAGAACGAATTAGATGACAAGAAGTTCTGTGACCAACTAATCATGACTATAACAAAATTTGTGATAGTTTAGGCTTTTTGCTAATTAAAACACAAGAAATTCCCAGAGTTTTTTGGCTAGACATTTAAGAGCACAGGTACTCTGGCGCCCATTGTTCATGTGATTATTTATGCATGACGCGTACTGTCCATTAGTACTGAAATCAGGACAATTGATGGCCAATCAGATTTGAGAATTTTGTTATAGTTTATGATAATAATAAGAAAAACTCGATACAACTTGCTGGTCATCTACACAATCCAGACAATCACGATTCTATCTTAGCATAAAAAGCAAAAGCAAGTCATGGGAACTTAAAACATCTTTCTGCTTTAGAGACATAAAATATTTACAAAATTTATTTCATTTTAAATGCAGAAATTACATAGAGGATATTACACGGTGGTGCGAAGATATGAATTTTATTTTCGGGTGGCAAAACAATATTTTACGAACGAGCGCAGCAAGTGAGTAAAATATTGTTTTTGCCACGAGAAAATAAAATTCATATCTTCAAGCCGCCGTGTAATGTTCTTTTTATTATATAGACAAAAAGACATTGATAAAATAATAGATTTTTATTCGCCAAAAAGTAATTGTGACGGCTCAAATTTACAGTACAGCAATATAAGACATGGTTTACAATAATCTTGAGAAATACCACTGAGCTGAATAGGGCTCTACAATGACAAAATATAAGCAAAACTTTGAAAAATGTGTAATTAAAATTCAAAGGACGCAAGACGCCTACAAATTTTGGAGGGAAATTACCGAAATTACGTCATCGATTAACTCACGTGTGAGATTATGGAAAATAAACCACTTGGGTCCCGGATGTAGTTTTTATGAATTTTTGCGAGTGCTATATTTTCCAGTAAAACACTCGTGTCTATATAATAAGATAAACTATTTAATAGTGTATTATTTCTGCATTTAAAATGAAATAAATTAGGGTCATTGGAAAAGGTCTGTTATCTTAAATTAAATAGGGTAGCAAAAGGAATGGCTTTTTTTCTCAGAGGGACAAAATTTGAAATCAAAGATGGCTATGACTATGCTACAAATTTTCTTGGAATAAATAGGTGAATCAGACAGGTCTGTTCCTAGAAGAGCTGACTCTTTTGATTCTATTATTCTTGTGACCATCTCTCATTTGCAATCACTCACTCTAGTATTGGCATTTTGGGTTGTCGCTTATTTGAAGCTTAAATGTAGTATTACTTACATTATATATCAGTTTGAACGAGCTTTTTCTGTTGCTGCTCCGGAACTTTGGAATAACTTACCTGAGGATATTAAATCTGCAAACTCAATTGATGATTTTAAACACAAACTTAAAACATTTCTTTTTATGCGAGCTTATGAATCGTGACGTTTTTATTTGTTATCTGAGTTTTTATCTATTGTGTACATTTATCTATTTTGTAGTTAGTGTCTAGTTTTAATGTCAATTTCTTGAGATTATTTTTACTTTTTACTTCTATCTAATTTTTTGTAAACAGCGCCTTTGAATCTTGTAGAAAAGGCACTATATAAATGGATTATTATTATTATTATTATTATTAGTTTGTCTTGAGACTACAACTTATAGGGTATGCACAGTCTTGAAAAGTCCTAATGAATTCCCTTTTTCCTTGAAAAGTCCTCAAATTTCTTAGCAAGTCCTTGAAAAGTCCTTGAATTTTCTTCAACTTTGAATAAAGTGGCCTGGAAAGTGTTTGGTTGTCCAAGACATAATATAAGTCATAGCTCAGAGAATTTGATTGTTTTTTTTTATCTGATTTACATGTACTTACAGGTAGCATCAAGATTATATGATAAATAGCTATTAATTACACTAAGCTACTTATCATATACCCTATTTCTGAAAAATGTTTACTTGTTTTGTTAAAATATGACATTACTTTTTATAGAAGAGCCAGCATTCACCACACATCCTAAAAATCATCAGACACCGAGGGAAGGGGTAAATATAACCTTCTCAAGTGATGCAAATGGCATTCCTGAACCAACATTTACTTGGACCAAAGATGGATCGGCTGTAACTGCCAATGATAGAATCAGTGTATCAGCAGATAACAAAAAACTGAGTATTACAAATGTGAATAGGGCAGATAGTGGAGAATACAGATGTGTGGCTACCAACAGTGTGGGCACAGTTAACTCCAATGCTGCTACATTAACAGTACATTGTAAGAAAACTTTTACTTACTCTTTATTTAAACCCAATTGAAAAATCACTTCCACTGCTCCTATCCTGGATTATCTGGGTTGCTCCATATGAGCGCTGCCTTTCAAAATAAAGGGCTTGTCAGGTGCCTCTCTAACTTGATTACCTCTCACTATTCTTTTATTCAGAATCAATAAAGTTGTAGAATGCTAGAAAACACAGTTATTTTGTATTTGTGTTTTTTTGGTAATCAAGGGAGCCTTGAGTTTTTCCTTACTCATATTAATATCTCTATGTGAGAAGTGTTTACATAACTGTATGTTACTCATTGACAAGTAAACCCAGTTTCTTGTGGTCTTGGACTAGAGTCCAGAGTACCGCTAGGGTCGCACAACACTGATGCTGTCAATCAATGCAGTGACTGTGAGTATGATGTAGAACATCCCAGAATCACATTTACCTTTGAAAGGCTTAGTTTCCTTGGTCAACACTTATAGCAATTGGTTAGCTAAGTTTTGTTTTGTCAGTGTGTCTTGAGATCATTGAAGTACATCATTAACTTCAGTCCTAAGGTATTTTGTAAAGTAGATATAAAACTGAAAATGTACATCATTCTGGTTAGTAAGGTATATTTAGTCATTCATTTCTTATGACAGATCAGCCTGAATTCACAGCACACCCACAGAGTCAGACACTTGTGGAAGGATCAAGTGTAACCTTTTCAAGTGATGCAAATGGCGTTACTGAACCAATATTTTCATGGACCAAAGATGGATCTTCCGTAACCGCCGACAATAGAATCAGTTTATCAGCGGATAACAAGCAACTGAGCCTAACGAATGTGAATAGGACAGACAGCGGAGAATACAGATGTTTGGCTGCTAACAGTGTGGGCACAGTTAACTCCAATGCAGCTACATTAACAGTACATTGTAAGAAAACTTTCACTCACTTTTTACTTAAGTCAAATCATTGTGCAATCCTGTGGTGCTAAGTGAACATTTGTAAATTTTACTTTCCCCTTCCCTGCCTGGATCTATTTTAGCCACTCCTTATCAACATCAATCTGTAGGTGATTTCAGAAACTAAATGGAAAAAGAGGGTTTAGTTATTATTTTATTTCTTTCTTATTACAGTTCCTCCAGAATTCACTGCACACCCACATAGTCAGACATCGATGCAAGGATCAAGTGCAACCTTCTCATGTGATGCAAATGGAGTTCCTGAACCAACATTTTCATGGACCAAAGATGGATCTGCTGTAACCGCTGACAATAGAATCAGTTTATCAGCAGATAACAAACAACTGAGCCTTACAAATGTGAATAGGACAGACAGTGGAGAATACAGATGTGTGGCTACCAACAGTCTGGGCACAGTTAACTCCAATGTTGCTACATTAACAGTACTTTGTAAGAAAACTTTTACTTACTTTTTATTTAAACCCAATTGAAAAATCACTCCCACTGCTCCTATCCTAGATTATCTCGGTTACTCCATATGAGCGCTGCCTTTCAAAATAAAGGGCTTGTCAGGTGCCCCTCTAACTTGATTACCTCTCACTATTCTTTTATTCAGAATCAAAAAAGTTGTAGAATGCTAGCAAACACAGTTATTTTGTATTTGTATTTTTTTGCTAATCAAGAGAGCCTTGTGTTTTTCCTTATTCATATTAGTATCTTTATATGAGAAGTGTTTACATAACTGTATGTTACTCATTGACAAGTAAACCCAGTTTCTTGTGGTCTTGGACTAGTGTCCAGAATACTGCTAGCAGGGTTGTCACTAAGATTCCAAGTTGCCGGGTATTTGTTGTTAGTAGCCGGGGAAGTCGTAAGCAGTCATGGAGCCCCTCCTCCCCCCCCCCCCCCCCCCTCCCCGAAGACGTTTTTGAAGTGCAACTTCTACCGTTTTCCAAAAGGCATTACCGCCCAAAAAAGCAATCTTCACCAAGAGTACAGCTATCATTAGCGGTTTTACGATGATCACGTCTTTATTAAAGAAAACTACAACATTTTGAGACACTAAAATAATAAGTTTTTATCTTACGTGAAGGCTCGTTGGAGGGTTTTTTTTAGTAGGCGCCAAATGGGAATATACATTTAAGCACCGGGCCTGAAAAAAATGACAGGTTGGCACCGGTCACGTTATCTGCGCAGTCTTACCTTCACGCAGACAAGGCGCATGCTGGCCAGTGAAGTGTTAAATCACAACGATACTTTACAAATGTTAAAAATGTGGAAAGGACAATCGATTCTTATACCGTGCAAGTGAATTAAGATGCGCTGTAAAATCAGTTGTAAATCCTCATTTAGTTATACGTAAGAACGAAACAACTTACGGAAAGCAAAATTAAAACTAATATTACAAGTGAATTAACCCACGGAGAAGCGGAAAGAAGACAAGCGGACGATGAATGTACGAAAAAGCATAATAAACATAAGATTACTATGGCTTGTTGAAAAATAAAAGTATGATAAGGCTAAAACAAGCGTAACGTACGAAAACTCGCGGGATAAAATATGGCAAAACTAAACTACACAACTGGTAACATTAGTGGTCTCAAATTTATGAACGAAACATCACTTAACATACGAAGAAACTGACCTACGAAAAGCGTTTAAAAGACAGGGCTAATCCTTTATAAACGACGCTGAGATGTCAAAACGAGACTCAAGGAGAAAAATGCAAAAGTAATGCTAATGCTTAACTTCCCTTTTATATACAAATTCTTGGAAGTAGAACTGAGAGGATGTGATCATGACCTGCGGACAATGATCGAATATTTCCCGTTGACCGTGCGTTCTTTTATATACTCCATACCAAAAGCTAAATGTAGACCTGATCACTTAAATGTCAATATAATTATTAAAGATTGCAATCAGTCATAGTCTTCATCTTCAAAGCCTTCATCATAATCCTCATTATCATCAACATCAGCATCAGGGAGATTTAACGCTCGGATGATGCCTCAACTTGTGATGTCAACAGAGATCTGGTCAGGTTTTTCATCGTGAACAAAGCGTGCAGATTCTTCTGCCATTTCTTCGACACGTTCAACACAAAGCGGACACAACGGTTGAAACTAGGGACTTTTAGCATCGACAAAGGTGACGGCAGCGAAAACGTCACTTTTAAAATGAATTGGCGTTTTTTCCAACTTTGTCGCATTTATTTCAATTCGCTGAAAATAGCTAATGTAGGCCAATTTCCCTGGAGTTGATTTCTTTGGGACCGCACTCAAGTTTAGAAAGAGAAAGAAAAGTTTGTCGTCCCTTGTTTTTCGTCCTCTATATAAGACGTGAAGCTAGGCATTTTCACGTCGTAGTCGTGCAGTAACAGCAAAGAAATGTACAAAAAAGCACGATGCACGTGCAAACTAGTTGTTTTGCTCAATAAACCAATCGCTTTTTTGACATTCTCGTTGCCGTCGCCGTCGTCGTTGCTAAAACTTTCTACTGACATTTCGCGAACGGAGAGTTTTAGCACGTGTGTACTAGTACCACATCTAAGTCAGATGTCTTTTTACGACATTTCTTAGTTTTTGCACGCGAGTATTTCAAAATTACTGAAACCTGCTGCAGATGAAACTTGCATTTAGTTTGATGGATAGTCTTCGCGTGTTTCAAAGGTGTGCTCGTTTGGTTTAATTTAACGACGAAAGTAGCCGGGGACCATGCTCTGAGTAGCCGGGGGAAATCCCCGGCCCCCGGCCCTTAGTGACAACCCTGCAGACTGCTAGGGTCGCTCAACACTGATGCTGTCAATCAATGCAGTGACTGTGAGTATGATGTAGAACATCTCAGAATCACATTTACTGTTAAAAGACTTGGTGTCCTTGGTCAACACATATAGCAATCGATTAGCTAAGTTTTGTTTTGTCAGTGTGTCTTAAGATCATTGAAGTACATCATTAACTTCAGTCCTAAGGTATTTTGTAAAGTAGATATAAAACTGAAAATGTACATCATTCTGGTTAGTAAGGTGCATTTAGTCATTCATTTCTTATGACAGATCAGCCTGAATTCACAGCACACCCACAGAGTCAGACACTTGTGGAAGGATCAAGTGTAACCTTTTCAAGTGATGCAAATGGCGTTACTGAACCAATATTTTCATGGGCCAAAAATGGATCTTCCGTAACCGCCGACAATAGAATCAGTTTATCAGCGGATAACAAGCAACTGAGCCTAACGAATGTGAATAGGACAGACAGCGGAGAATACAGATGTTTGGCTGCTAACAGTGTGGGCACAGTTAACTCCAATGCCGCTACATTAACAGTACATTGTAAGAAAACTTTCACTCACTTTTTACTTAAGTCAAATCATTGTGCAATCCTGTGGTGCTAAGTGAACATTTGTAAATTTTACTTTCCCCTTCCCTGCCTGGATCTATTTTAGCCACTCCTTATCAACATCAATCTGTAGGTGATTTCAGAAACTAAATGGAAAAAGAGGGTTTAGTTATTATTTTATTTCTTTCTTATTACAGTTCCTCCAGAATTCACTGCACACCCACATAGTCAGACATCGATGCAAGGATCAAGTGCAACCTTCTCATGTGATGCAAATGGAGTTCCTGAACCAACATTTTCTTGGAGCAAAGATGGATCTGCAGTAACTGCGGACAATAGAATCAGTTTATCAGCAGATAACAAACAACTGAGCCTTACAAATGTGAATAGGACAGACAGTGGAGAATACAGATGTGTGGCTGCCAACAGTGTGGGCACAGTTTACTCCAATGCGTCTACGTTAACGTTACAAGGTAAAGATATCTTTACTGACTTAGACAGCAAAACTACGTTACACTAAACCGAATTTTAGGGAAAAAATCCGACTGTTTTGCAGTCTATTAGTGGCTTAATGTTGATCAACGACCAATTCTTCATACTCGTTCCAATAAACTTTTCTTCCAAGTCTTGTTCGTTAGCCGGAAAACTTCTGTGTGACAACATTATTTTGAGTTAAAACCACTGATGAGTGGCAAAATTATAAAAGAATATAAATCACCTCAAAGACTAACAAACATGCTAAATTCCGTAGGCAACTCCACACATAACAGTAATCTGTTGCTAATATTTGTGATCATCATGATGGCGGTGTCTAGGATAATGATTGTAGGGAGATTTAGAACCACGTTTAGTGCAAATGTCAATGTCAGACCTCACAGTGAAGTGAACAAGGAAATGAGCTGATAAAAGAGAAGAGAACAGTCCAAAATAATTGCGTACGACGATTGGAGAACACAGTTCATAATCTTGAGTTCCTTTGCTAGTAATTATAAGCAGTGAACTTTTTCGTCGTTCCTGCACCTTTTCGTTGCCTTCAAGGTTTGGTTTTTGCGATCGGAACACTCTCCTATATTAGAATAAGTATTAATTTCATTTCCGGCTTTTCTCTGCGACGCAGGCTATTTCTTGTGAGGTCTTCGTTGATTACTATTTGCTTTCACGGCAAAACGCAATGACACATGTTTCCGGCCGCCATGAAACAAGCACACCGACGAACACACTCAATAATCTGTGTTCGAAACTGAAATTTTATATTCTGTTAGATTGTTCGGACGCGTGGGAACTAGGCCCTAAGTTAGTCTTCAGGGGCTCGGAGCCCCTTTAGTTTTTTTCGACATATGTTTTTTCGCTTGCGTTGTAAATTCTTGTAGTTTGTTCATCATGTTTATGTTTCGTAAATACAGTTGATTTATGCAGGAAATCGTTTTATTCATGGTCCTTCAGTAGCCGGATCTACAGTGTCGGCGAGTATTTGAAGATACCAGCGGAGAATTGAGAATTGGACCTCCGTTTGTGGTGAAGAATTTGGTCAAGTTGGTCTTGGCAGTGTCGCGATTGGCGCCATTATCTCTTGTGAACTTTGCAGAAATTTTGGAGTGTTTAAGGAACGAAACTGTCATTCAAGGTTAGTGGAGATTGAGTATGAAGATGGTGAATGACCTGGAGGCTATTAAGAAGAAAAGACGTTTTCTTAGAAAGTCCGTGACGGACACCTTGAAGTCTATCGACGAAGCTCTGTCAATCCCCGATAACCATTCTAGAATTCAGGTTTTGAAAGATAACATTGCAAATAAATGGAGCGATCTTCAAGAAGTTCAGGCCTCAATGTGTACTCTATTGGAAGAGAGAGAGATTGACGAAGAATGCGAGAGTCATAACGAGTACGAATTGCGTGTCATTGAATACATGGCGAAAATGATGCATTACTTAGAAAGTAAACATGTCGGTAAGGAAAGCGCTGGAAGTAATTCAACTGCAGCCCAAGCGCCGTTGTCGTTAGGCCCCAAGGTACAAGTGAAGCTTCCAAAGATTGATCTGCCAACACTTGATGGGGATGTTTTAAGCTGGCAGTCTTATTATCAGTCAATTAAAGTCTCAGTGGTGGATAATCCATCTTTAGCTGATGTTCAGAAATTAGAATACCTAATGAGATCATTGAAAGGTTCAGCTGCCGAAGCGGTTAAAGGGTTTGCAGTCATACAAGAGAATTATCAGCCAGTATTAGAGTCTCTGAAGGAACGATTTGGTCATCCGCGGTTGATTCTTGATGCACACATAAGGTCCCTAATTCATTTGCCACAGTTGAATTCTGAAGATGCATTGTCCATGCGTAAATTTTATGATCAAGGAGTTGGTCATGTTCGTTCTGTTGAATCAATGGGAGAGAAGTTCCGTTCCGAGACCTTAGCGCCTGTTCTCGTGCCTTTAATTGTTGACAAGTTACCGAAAAAGGTTGTGGAGAAGTGGGAATTAGAAATTGGTGACCATAAAGAGGACTATGTGAAATTGAAAACATTGTTTGCCTTCCTAGAACAGTTAATAAGAGCTAAGGAGTCCTCCCAGCCTCCCTCTCTTCAATCGAAGTCCCCTGCACAGGAAAACAGTTGGAATCATGGAGCCCATTCCAAGTCTAACCCTTCACGAAAGTACTCTACCTCTGCCTTGTGCACGACAACTCAAGGGCGTGTGTGCATCATTTGTGGTAAAAACCATTGGGTGTGGTCGTGCATCAGTTTCCTGTCATTGCCAGTCAAAGAAAGATTTAGAAAAGCGGTATCCAAAGGACTGTGTTTTCGGTGCCTTGAATCTGGTCACAGCGCTGAAGTTTGTCAAAAACCACTCTGTAAATACTGCCGTGGTAAACATCACAGTCTCCTGCACTTGGAACCAGTCAAGTCTCAGCCAGAAGAAGCCAATTCAAAGTCCTCTGAGCCACCATCCTCATCTGCAACTCCTCCCTTGTCGTCTTCCACAGTAGCAAGTTCCATTGCGGTTAATTCAGGTGGGAAGGTGATCCTGCAGACTGTTCCTGCTGTCCTTTGTGGATCCAATGGTTGCAAAAAGGTTGTCAGATGTTTCTTTGATCCCGGCTCCCAAACGTCCTTTGTCTAACAGAGTGTGGTTGAAGAGCTTGGTCTTGATGGGGAGACCTTGAGAATTGCAGTCTCGGGTTTTGGAAGAAAATCTGCTAGGGACACTTTGCGAAAGAGAATTTCCTTTACGATAGCACCGGTCAGCGACCCTGGAAAGCCACAAGGTGTTGAGGCACTAACTGCTCCAGTTATATGCCGTCCAGCTGATGCTGTGGATGTTTATCCTACCAAGTGGCCTCATCTTCAAGATATAAAGTTTCCAGAGAAATTTCCCCGAAACGAACAAGAGATTGATGTTCTCATTGGCTTGGATTTCTATTATTCCTTTGTATCCAGAGATGATGTGAGAGGTGGTCCTAATGAACCAGTGGCACTTCGTACATCCTTAGGTTGGGTCTTCTTTGGACCAACGGGTGATCATGGCCAAGATTGCACTGTGTCTATGAGTGTTCAAGTTTGTGCTAACCAAGAACTAAATGATACACTTCAGAAGTTCTGGAACTTGGAGTCCATTGGTATTACACCTGTTGAAATGTCAGTTTCCAACAGCCAAAGTGAAAGTACAGTCTTAAAAAAGTTTAAAGAGACATTAGCATACAAGAATGGTCGGTATGAAGTCTCACTGCCATGGAAAGATGAGCAAGTTTTACTGAAAGATAATTACAAGCAAGCAAGAAGTAGGCTGTATAATCTGGAGAGGAATCTGCTGCAAGATTCATCCAAAGCCAAGTCCTACCAAGAGGCCATTAATAAGTATGTGGAGGACGGAGTAGCAGAAGAGGTACCCTATGAGCAGTATGCACCAGCAAATGGGCTTCCTGTGTTTTACCTTCCACATCATGCTGTTATCCGAGAAGATAAGCAAACAACTAAGACGAGGGTTGTATTTGATGCATCTGCGAGAGATGTAAATGGTGTGTCTCTAAATAGCTGCTTAGAAGCGGGCCCTGCATTGCACCCTTATTTGGTCGGAATTCTTCTGCGCTTCAGAAAGAATCAGGTGGGGGTCGTTGGTGATATTGAAAAGATGTTCTTGCAGATTGGCTTGAAAGAAGAAGATAGGGATTCACATCGTTTCCTGTGGAGAGATTTGGACCCTGATGCTACACCTCAGATTTATCGAATGACAAGAGTTAGGTTTGGAGTTATTTCTAGTCCATTCCTTGCCATCTGTACTACTCAAGAGCACGCAAGGAGATGTAAAGAAACATTCCCTGAAACATCAGATGAAATCCTGAGGAACACTTATGTTGACGACTTTGCCTCAGGGAAAGATACTGTACGTGAAGCCGTGAGGTTACAGCAAAGTTCAAAAAAGCTTATGGAGCAAGCAGCTTTCAATTTGACAAACTGGTCCAGCAATTCGCCTGAGGTTACGCAAGCCATTCCTGAGAAAGATAGAGCATCAGATAGTTTGATCAGATTGGAGAGTGAACTACCGGGAATGCATCCAGTTACGAAAGCTTTAGGTCTAAAGTGGAATACGAGAACAGACAGCCTTGTCTTTATGATTGAATTGGACTCTCTTAAATTGAAATCAGAGACATTGTACACTAAGAAAGAACTAGCTTCTTTAGCAGCAAAGATCTTTGATCCGATTGGTCTCATCTCGCCTTTTACAGTAAGGTCAAAACTTTTGCTTCAGAGTCTGTGGACCCAGGGTGTTGGTTGGGATGATGAGTTACCCGAAGAAACCTCTAGGAAGTGGGTTCAGTGGGTTCAAGAGCTTTCAGAGCTTGAACAGCTTCACATTCCAAGAAGTTACATTGATTGGCCTTTAAGCCAGCATGCAAAGGTGGAGTTACACGCATTTGGTGATGCATCAGAAGTTGCGCATGCCACCGCCATCTACATCAGAGTTGTTCCTAAGGAAGGGAAGGCGTCTACAAGCCTTGTGATGTCTGAGACAAGAGTTGCTCCTGTGCGAAAAATTAGTCTCCCTCGCTTGGAGCTAATGGCTGCAGTGATAACTGCTCGACTGTGTATCTATGTTAAAGATGCAATTGACTGTCCTATTAGCCGCATTGTCTGTTGGACGGACAATTCTTCCACCTTGCACTGGATCAGAGGATCAGCCTCACAGTGGAAACCATTTGTTGCTAACCGTTTCATGGAGATTCAGTCGCTGTTGGATCCTAGTGTTTGGAGATATTGCCCAGGGTCGCATAATCCAGCAGATCTACCTAGCCGAGGCTTATCTGTCAGCCAGCTTAGAGAGAGCCAGTTGTTGTAGAAGGGGCCCTCTTGGTTGCAAGAGTTAGAAAAGGATTGGCCAGAGGATTTAAGATCCAAGTCTCCAAATGAAGCTGTACAAGTGGAGAGGAAGAGTAAAGCTATTGGCAGCTGTGTTGTCCAAACTAGAGAACCGTTTATTGACTACGCCAGGTTCAGCAAGTACAGTCGATTGTTAAGAACTGTTACATGGATCAGAAGATTCATTCGCAACTCGAAGTTGAAAGAAGAAGAGAGACTTTCAACTCCTTTAACTGGACTAGAGATACGAGAGGCAGAAGAATGGCTGATAGCCCATGTACAGAAAACAAGTTTTGACGAAGTAGCTTCGTTGGCTAAACATGGTGGTCCCTTGAAGGACAGTAAGATAGCAAATTTAAATCCATTTCTGTGCCCTACTAGTGGCTTACTTCGCGTTGGAGGAAGAATTCATAACTCTTCATTACCGGAAGAGGAGAAGCATCCTATTATCTTGCCTTCCAACCATCCTGTTGTGAAGCTCCTGATTGAAGATGTTCATTGCCGTGAACTCCATGCTGGCGTTGAGTGTACTTTATCAGTCCTACGACTGAAATTTTGGTTGATCAAAGGAAGATCAACAGTCCGCCAGACAGTAAAGAACTGCCTAGTTTTTCGCCATTACCATACGAAGCCGTTTATGCAGAAGATGGCACCACTTCCTGAAGACAGGATCAAACCTGCACCGCCATTTACTAATGTTGGTTTGGACTTCGCTGGTCCATTGTTTTTAAAAGACAGTGGCGAAAAGGCTTACATCTGTCTATTTACCTGTGCAGTTACCTGTGCAATACACTTAGAGTTAGTGAGCAACATGACTGCGGAGCGGTTTCTCCTTGCCTTAAGACGAATGGTGGCAAGAAGAGGAATGTGCAGTATTATTTGGTCAGATAATGCTAAAACATTCAAGAGTGCTAATAAACATTTGCAGCAATGCTGGCGAGTACTTGAAGCTGACAAAACGCAGGTCGCATTGTCTGAAAGGAAGATTCAGTGGAAGTATATCGTGGAGAGATCCCCATGGTGGGGTGGGTTTTATGAACGTCTTGTGAAGAGTGTCAAGACACCTCTGAAGAAAATCTTTGCCAAAGCAATGTTGGATGCTGAACAGCTGACCACCATTTTAACTGAAATTGAGGCACAGCTGAACAGTCGTCCTCTTACTTACGTTAGTGCAGACCCTGGGGACTACAGCGTGATCACTCCTGCTCAGATTCTCATTGGGAGAAATCTTCAAGCGTCTCCAGCTAAGGACACCCGTGTTTCGGAACACACTTCTAGAGCCATCACTAAGCGTTTTCAGCATCATCAAAAACTTGTCAATGGATTTTGGAAGCGTTGGCATGCTGAGTACCTGAGATCTTTGATACCCCTCAAGAAATGGTTTACAGTTGGTCGCGAGATACACAAAGATGACTTGGTCCTTGTTAGCGAAGATAACTTAGCTCGAGGTCAGTGGAAACGTGCGCGTGTGGAAGTCACCGATCCTGGTCGTGATGGTCTTATCCGATCAGTTACCTTGCGATTGACATCTGGAAGTCTTACCCGTCGTCCAGTGCAGCGGCTACACCTTTTTGAAGCCTGTGATGCTGATCTAGCTGCTGAACTTGATTGAACTGACAAAGGAACGTTGACAAATATTGAGCTTGATGAGAACATTATTGATCAATTTGAAGATGCACTCCCTGCATCGGGCGGGAGGATGTTCGGAACTGAAATTTTATATTCTGTTAGATTGTTGGGACGCGTGGGAACTAGGCCCTAAGTTAGTCTTCAGGGGCTCGGACCCCCCTTTAGTTTTTTTCGACATGTGTTTTTTCGCTTGCGTTGTAAATTCTTGTAGTTTGTTCATCATGTTTATGTTTCGTAAATACAGTTGATTTATGCAAGAAATCGTTTTATTCAATCTGCGTTCGCTTCTTGTTCTTATGGATGAAACTATATTCCTGGGTTGAAACGCCAGCCGATTTCTTCGTCCCTTTCCTTTTAATGTTGATTTCGATGACGTTTATGCCCAAGCAAGCGCATGAAACCAACATTGGGGGGGAAAGGAGAAAACGATAAACGTATTTTTGGAACCACTTAGTTTATCTTGTGTTAACGGAGGTGTTTCAACAAATTATTAAGACCGGAATTGTAGCGTGAAACTGCTAATTTTAATAATGGAAAGTATACTACAAGTTACAAATTGACGTTTGTCGTCTTCTCAAACGTGATTCTAAATCTCATTTTGATTCAATGTTTTAGCGCAAAAGTAAATAAGTAATGTACGTAGTCTTCTTTAGTTAAAAAGCAGACAAAATAGCAGCTACAAAATCTTTAGAATATAGCTGCAATATGCTCGCCATTGGATCTTACAGTGCTCCTTGTACTTTAATTAAAAGTGAACTATAATTATTGAATTTCTGCATATTCATTGGCTCACCGTAGCTGATACTTGAAGTATGCATTTTTTTTTGTGGAATCTATCTTGTATTTGGTAAATGATCTGTTACGCAGTTGACAGAGAAAGAAAACGTAGGCAGTCATTCTAATTAGTGGCCAAAGTCAAAATTCGAGAAAAAGTGAAAATTTCGTTTTATAAAATTGTTGAAAATAAGTAGTATCATGTGACAGTACTGCCAAAGACGTTCCATTTGAATGGTCACACTATAGGATTTTGTCCACAGACTCAGAAGTTAGAACTACACAATAAAAAAATAGTACCCCAGCATGTGAAAGTACTGCTGAAGAGTCTTCATTTGGATAGTCCGGCACCGTAGGATTTCATCCATAGACTCCAAAATTAGGACCACCTTGTAAGAGTCTTTTATTTACTATGGGAGTGTAAGGCTTTATAGTACATGTAATTATTTTTCCATTTAATCTTAGCCTAGAGTTATCAGTGATTAGATTCTCCTTAAGATCTGTTACGCTAATCACTCAACCACAATTTGTCTTTTACGTGATCCCTGTGAAACCATCATCATCATGACGAAGAAAGAACGCACCTTTAACACACTAAGCGTCGCTCTACCAATAGGCGTAGCCATTGTCATTTGTCATTTAAAAGAGAAGTTAAAAATCATATCAGCTCTTAGACCAACGGATAAAGGTCAGGAGTTCATCACTCCGGGTTGTCCATTGGCTGCTAATAAGTATCATAGTGCGTTAGATTTTCCGTCTATTTCTAGCATGTTTTCTTTTCCCGCAAAAATGCAAAATTACCGTTCAGTAATCTCCAATCAGTAAACTCTCTTCGCTTGTCACTTCGTGTACCTCATCCACTACGGTACCTTGTTGGAAATCATTCTCGGCTCTGATTGGGTGATAGTTCTATCATGCGAAAGATGAATCTGCAAAAATCTAAAACGCTTTGATCATGACGTAGACCTTAATTAAACGAAAGATGAACGGCCAAAGGCGATTGACTGTTGTTAAGGTACAATTTCTCCTTTTCCCATCCACTGTCAGGTGCACCAGGACAGCAACAAGAGGAATTTGAAGTCGCTGTTTCGAGGTTGACCAGCACACACGATGGTCGATCCGAATACAAGGTTATCATTAAAGTTTCTGGCAATCCGTTAATTGACAAAGTTGAATTAATCAGTGATGTAGTAAGGAAAGTATTAGATACTGTTTTGGTTGACGAAGCAGCACGTAACATCCGGAACGTACAGCCGTATAACTCAATTCTTGTCGAATTGCACTGTTATACGACAAAAAGTTTCTGCTCTTTAATGGAAGACTTAAAAAATGGAAGAGTAAAGAGACGGCTGGAGGAAGAATTTGAAAAGGTTGGATGCAAAGGGGAACTGGAAGTGACTCTCATAAATGCAGAGGAGGTGCATGAGGTGCTGGACGAGATAAGGTAATTTTGTGGCTTCTGTATTCACTGAAAAATTATATGTAACAATATACAAGGACTTTCTCACTAAAATACTATCACCACTTGAGTACGTTTCTTAGGGCACAAACCATCGCCATCATCAAAACGGCTTGCTCCCAATGTATCTCAGTAAAGTAGCTCAGTAATGGTAGAGCACTGCAACGCAGAAGCCATGAGTTCGAATCCCGTTAAAGCCTCAAAATTTTTTATCGGCTTTATTTATTTTGCAATTGCTTAAACTGTTAAGCCCGATTTTCATATGACCTTGAAATGAAAACGCGCCAACAAAACAGAAACAACGAACGAACGGAAATAGAGCGATATGATTGGTTTATCAAACGAATACAAACATGTGTGGCTTTTGGTTGGTTAAGCGAACGTTGGGGTGAAAAAACCTCATGCCTGAGAACTTTCTACAATCAATCGATACTTCGCTTTGACGTCATACTGCAACACGATTGGCCAATCGATTGAACAGTTACCGAAACCATTTTTTAAGATCATACGAAAATCGCTGTATTACAACTGTGGCGATCATATCTTTTTTTTTAAAAAAATTTGTTTTTCCGCGGTTCACATCATCTTCATTATACTAGCCATTACTGCCTGCGCTTTGAAGCAATAAAATTGCCTAATCAGGCATAAAATTTACATTTATATAGCTTTAAAAATATTTTTCGTTCGATTTGTCTCCGTATTCACACTGTCGGTAGCCTGTTCTAGGCGTTCAGATAGTAGAGCGCGGTGGTAAGTGGGGAGCGAGTTAATTAAGTTGTACACCGGGAAAATGGGGGGCGAGGAACGGGGGGCCCTTCCCTCTCTAGTTTCCCCTCGTTTTTGTTTTCTTCGTGAATTTTTCCCCCGCGCTCTACTATCTGAACGCCTCTGTGAAACACTGTGATGCCTTTAAGTACCTAGGCGTAGTTTTGGACAACAGTCTTTCCTTTAATTTGCATATTGACTATGTAAAGAAGAAGGTTTCTAAAACACTAGGGATATTTTCAAGAATTAGATCATCATTAACAACTGAACCGATTGTATAAATCGATGATACTACCAAATTTGGAATACTGTTGTGCTGTTTTTCATGGCTGTGGTAAAGGAAATGAAGAAGAATTGGAACGCCTGCAGAGACGTGCTGCTAGGATAGTGTTAAAGACGGTGCATTTGTCCACTCAAGATATGGCTTCTGGTCTTGGTTGGGACCCTCTTAAGACGAGAAGAGAGAAACATATCGTCAAACTTGTCAAGAATTGTCTTGATGGACAAGCTGCAAGTTATTTCTCAGATTATTTTCGACGGCGAACTTATGATATTCATGACTATGACACTAGGTCTAAGGATAGGTTATCTATTGATAAAGTCAATTTGGAGTTGACTAAGAGGGCCTTTGTTTATAAGGGGGCTACCCTTTTTAATGATTGTATGTAGTTTTGTTCATAAGGAGGCTACTTTTTTTCATTGATTATAATTACGTAATGTATCCCAGTTTCGTAGATAATTAACGTTTTTATCTTTGTATTCATTTATTTTTATACAGGACCCATTTTGATAGCAGTTTTTATAACTGAAATGGTCATCCTGTTTAAACATGTTATTATTATTATTATTATTAGATATGTGCAGATTTGGAGCCGAATTGTTCACCTTCTGTGTCTTGTTAAAGCGGGTTTTGGAGTGATTTCTAAACTGGCCGCCATTCTGACCATCTAACTGGAAGTACACGAAATTTAGCAGGTTTAGTCTAAAATGACGATGAAATTGTTTATTCTATGTTTTTTCCAGATATTTATGTCATATAAAATAGTCAACATTAGATTCTCATACAAACACTGTAATTTATCACACGGTTACCTACACGTCAGAATGGCTTTCAAAATTGTGACAAGGTCTATTAGTTCAATTAATTGTATTTTTTGCATCGAGATGCCTCGTCGCGCGCTTCATGTTAACGGACTCAAAAGGAATGTCAGCAAGAAGATAAAGGGACATTGTTACCAGCAGTAGCAAGGCTTAACTTGCAACCAGTCACCACGGAAAACTCAGGCTTACAAACAAGGCTGCGTGTTTCAAGCCACCGAACACTTCGAGCAACTGAGCTACCAAACAGCTATAAATGCAGCCCCCATTAGGTCATTATAATTATTCATGACAAGTACTCCGGGTCTTCAGTAGGGAATCTAGATAGGTTCACTCCATCCTCGGAGAGCCAGGGGCGGTCAGTTGGGTACCAATAATGGCGGTGAAAGACCCAGGGGTGGTTATTTGGATCAGGAAAAACAGCGGCGAAAGTTTTCAATAACGGGCGAGAGAGCCCCTGGAATGCTTCTCTTAGCAAACCAGTTCCACGAATCATTTGAATGTTTGTCTGTACTGGGGCACAAAAAATATTTTGGTTCCCAATCAGAGGCCAGCATCTATCGCGCTGCTTTATCTTTTTTTACGAACCAGTTTACCTGCAAACTCGACTGTTTCCTCTACAACCGTGATAAATTTTCTCCTCTGTTTGTATCAGTCTGGCTCATGCAGGAGAGCTTTCTTCGTTAAGAGTTTCAGTGAAAATGAGCCCCCAAAGTTTACTCTACAAGTTTCATTCTATCCTCATGTATAACTGAGCAGAAAACTTTAAAAACAAATTTACAAACTTTAAATGGCGAAAAAAATTCTCCTGCACGTGCCTGACAAGTATACCGAGTAGGCGTAAACAATCACGAAGACGATTTTGCATGAAAAAGCCTAGAAGTACTCTAGTGTTTACGAATTTACCCCCGATCAGTTCACAGGCTGATCTCTTCAATTGGTTCATTTTTCGTTTCTTTTTGTTTTGGTGACATGCTAAATTATGAGGTAATATTTCCATATAATCCCATACATGTATTATGCATGTATGTTTCCATTCTATTCATATCAACTATTTGTGTGAAACACGGTGAAGTTTCTGCATTCATAATAAGTTTATGAGTTTATACGGATTTACCAATTATGGAATTTCTTTAACTGGTTTTTTTGGAGGCCTTTTTAACCGGAGAACTCTTCTCCTCTAGAAAGCTCCCCTGCAGGAGCCAAGCATGTGTGGCCAACAGTCGAGTTTGCAAGTTAACTCCTTCGTTTAGGAAGATCACTAAAGCAGCGCAATAGATGCTGGCCTCTGATTGGGATTAGAGACAAACATTCGAGTGAGTCGTGGAACTGGTTTGTTAAGAGTAACATCCCAGGGGTCCTCTCGCCCCTTCTTGAAAACTTTCGCCGCTGTTTTTCCTGACCCAACTGACCACTCATGGGTCTCAGAGGATGGGTTCTCTTAGTATCTACTTAACTTTGATTTCTTTTTTAAGCTTCGCTCTCGGCCCGTTCGATTTGTGCCACGACTTATGCAATTTCGGTCCATCTTCCGAGTCACCGACACTTCTTTTTATCTCGGCTTCTTCTTTTCTTCTTAATTGTACTATTGCAAGCAGCCTTTTCAAAACTTTTCAAAGCAGAATAATTGCGTCAACATTTTGAAGACTGTCAGTGTGAGTCTCTTTAATTTTAGTGATGACAACCGTATTTAGATCTGTTCCAGTTCAGGCCTTTTCAAGTGGTCAAGAACACTTTACGTTTCGGGTTCTTATTTTTCTTATCAGTCTGTTGACAGCTCCTGCCAAACTTTTGTACACTTGCTCAACCTGAAATGTTGACGCAAATATTTTAAAAACCGAGCCTTTTTGTGGACAAAACAAACAATGACGACAACAAAGAACAATCTTTCTATGACGTCATTCGTGTATCTGGAGGTAACGACTAATCACGGTGCGCCTACCATTCACTACATTGTATAAATTCTATTGCACATCCTGCTAAATTTAAAAGTTAATTAACATTAGAAAAATAACGTTTAATCTCTTACTAACCTCGTTTTCTCGGTCAGTTAAAGTTGGGTTCCTCGTTTTTTCTATTGATTTATCGCCCGGAGCTTCACGTTTGGCGATAAATCAACGGGAACGCTACGGAGCGTACACTTCGGCGTCGTGGTTGTGGAACTAATTAATTGTAAATGCGGAGGAGTAGTAAGAAATGAAATATGGTAAGAGTAAGGTGTTAATTTGTGAAATTATGGGATTTGTCAGGATATTCTGAAAAGAGCAACATCCAAGAGGCCTACTTGCCAAAAACTAGCATTTCGAGACAAATTGTCTCCGAGATGTTAGCCCAGTTATGCTCTGATGACTCCATACAAATCCTTCTAAAAAAACAATTCTCTATTTTTCTTAGTCACATCAGGCTTCAAAAACAGCATAGCAGTCTCATGTACTGAATAAAGATATGTAAGGCATGGGTAAGGAGTCAATTACGTTGAGCATGGAATTAACTAAAAATCAAAGTCACGAGTTCGAATGTTTTGAGGATAATTATTCATTGACTATCAGCACGCAGGGATGTCGGATTAACACAAGGAAGTTTAACACCAAAGGAACATAGCCTTTACAGAGCTTTAAAACACAGCATCCGCCAACATAAACTTGACTTGAACTTTGAGTAAAACTAAACAGCCTCTGCCAATAATAACAAACTCTCACTTGAACTTCAGATATCTTGCGGCTTCCACGAACTTGTAAACATAGAACCTGAAAATCGACCTTCGTCACACTTGACTAAACACAGCAATCCAGCTCGTGGGAAAAAACTTAGTTCGTCGAAAGAACTCGCTTGGAACTTGTATACCGTTTGACATAAGGTTCTAGAAAATACCAAACAGGCGAATAGTAGTAGCTTTTCGACATATTTTATGATTTCAGTAACTGATGCAAATCTGCTGAGTCATGCTGAAATGTAAAACATGCCCTAATTAATTATTCATGAATAATCCAAAAACGTAGAGAACGTTCGAGAAAGTCACGCAACGCATGAAAGCAATTATGTCTTTGTGCAGCATTTTGTAACTTTAAATTCATCATAAAACAGTTCGAAAGGAGGGCTCACTCGTGAAATGTTTTTCAACACTCGAAGAGAAATTTCGTGTCTCTGCACGGCCACGAAATATCCTCTAGTTATTCCTCGAGTAATTAAAGACTTAACTCGAAGTGATCTCGAGATATCACGAAGTAGTCCGGTCTCATTTCGGGAAATAGTTGAAACAAGCCGAAAAGTCGCGAACTTGCACGCCCAATCTTCTCCCGAAACTAGTGCATCATTTCATAACTATTTTTCATATGCCAAACTACCTTGGATCGCAGTAGCGCAATCGGCTAATCCCTCAACTTAGAGTCTCCTCTGATCTGACAGGTCACACAGGTGAGTCGGTTCAAACCCCGGGAAAGCCAAAGTAATAATTCTTTCTTCCTCGAAAAAGTTAAAGAATAAATCAACGAAATCGAAGTGATCTCGAGATATCTCGAACTAATTCGGCTCTCACTTCGTCAAATAGCCGAATAGAACTGAAAACCTACAGACTTTGCTTGCCCAATCTTGTCAAAAAATTGTAACTTTGATACATTCCTGAGCGTCGCGAAACCTTTACTTCGCGCTCCGCCGAAGTAAAAAACTCGGTCCGCAACTTACAGTTTGGGCCTCGAACTTGATTTATTGTAAGACGTATCTATCTAGGATTCTAGGATTACAGTAAGAGTAACAGACTCGGAATTCTCATTGGGCGGAAAAGTTGTAATTGGATCTGGCTTTTCGTTGTGTCAGATAATACCCTCACAGTGTGGTATTAATTTTTGTCTTTTAAGAGCACAGATGGCCATGAGCAAGAGGGAGGGTGAACTACCTGCGGTAACAGATGGTGAGTGTGTAACAAAAACTGACAATTGATTTATCGTCGTCATACCCATAACAACTCGTTCCCAAGAATTTGCCAGTCATGTGCCAAACAAGAGCAAACCATAAACAGTTGAATGGTCAAAAGTAACTCATATTACCCTCTTTGAGAATGCATCTGTTATTTTGTGCAGTCTAATTTTGGAGTTGTCATCGTTTAACAAGATCACTGTTGACATTGGTAACATTAAAATGTCATCTCCATAACCTCTTCCCCACCTTTTTACTTCATTAAGTTATTTTTTCCTACACAAACACCCTCGGTGACTGCGTTAATGTGCTTATGACTTTCACTTGAAGTAGCCCTGTTAGCTTTATTTTTCATTAATAGAATTAACCTCGGTTTTTCTAAAAAACTCTGGGGTAACCTTTCAGCGGCATGGAAGGGCTGGGGGATGAATCATTGGTGCTTCCCAGCATTAATAACGTTTTAGTAAACAATCTGTACTCATTTTAGCAGAGTTACCTATGCCCAGTCTGTCAAATTGTTTGCTGCACTTTTTACTGCCTCTTTATCATTCAGGCAGTTTCCTGAACAAATCGGCTTGATCTCCCTTTCGTTGACTGTCTCTGATTGTTTTCTTTGTTGGAGGGCGTTTCTGTGAAAATGGGACAGTGAATTATGGCTAACCAAGAGTATCCTCTCTTGGGCTGACTGGTTATCTTTTTTTCTTTTGACATTTTTGAGCTTCGAAAAAAGAGGCCGTCGCTTCTTCAACGGTTTCTTCGGAAGGAGAGGATACGCAGACAATGCGTGAGGATGTAGAGGATGAAATACCTTTCGTATTCTATAACGGTAAATCCGTTTTTCAACGACTAGATTTTACTAGTCATGGATCAAACAGTAACAGACCATAAGCAATTAAATGATCAAAGTCTCATATTCCCATTCGTATTGATTATCCCTCTCTTATTCTGCCCATTTTAAGTTTAAAGTTTTCATCTTTTAACAGCGATTCGTTTCGCAGCTACTAAAGGTGCGTCTTACTGCGATGATCTTCATATTTAACAAGACCACTGTTGAAATTATTGATGTGAAAATTCCAATAGTAACCAATCATTTGATAGATATTCGGACAACTGATGACAAGCGGATCTATTTAGTTTTAGGAAATTAAGAGCCCATGTCCGTAAATATCAAGAATTGCTGGCCAGGCTAAAAAAATCGAAAATTCTGATAATTTGTCAGAAAAACCCCTTTGAGGAACTATCTTCGAAAAAAATATTTTTAACTTTCAAGAATCTATAGTTTTCGAGAAAATCAGGAAAAACGAAAATAGCAGTTTTTAACTAATTAATTATGCAAAAACTAGAGTTAAAAATGACCTACTTTACCGCGTCTGTACCGAGGCAAGATTCAAAGCTATAAAACAGAAATATTTTAGATTAAAAGAATTTTATCTTTTCTTTTTATCCATGGTATGTTTTAAACCATAAACATGATTTTGAATTTTTTACGGTTTTTTATAAACTACCATCAAACGCACTATTTAAAATGGGTAAAACATGAGCAACTTCAAAGGCAAAAAACTCACCTTAGTATGTGTGATACCTAGCCGAAGTGTATACTAGGACAAAGTTCAGCTCTTATATTAACAGAATATAAAATAAAAAATCTGGGTACTCCGGATTCGCCTTTACAAAATAAAACGTTTCGTGACCACCAGTAGCAAAATGTCACAAATTTGCATACATTTGTAGAGAAATGCTGCGCCAGCCGGTTTTAGTTCAATTCAGGGTCAGTATGTAATGTTCGGAAACATCACGAAGCAAGAAAACATTTTTTGATAATGTTTAAGTTAAAATATCAGAGTAATTAACCGTTCACAAAAAAAAGAAAGAAAAAAACGACCTCGAAGAAACGTTATATAAAAGCGCCGAATTATTATGTAAACTATTTCCCATGCCTCTCCTTTCTTTTCCTAACTTCCTTGTATTAGCATCCATCTGTATCATCGTAAATTTGCCTCTGGTATATCTAAAATAGGTAGGTACATTTTCCTTGAAATTTTATTTTGAAGGAGGTTTTTCGCGAACGGGATACAGTTCGTGACAGGAAGTCATAAACTAACAGTTTGAGTAACAATGTCACGCAACGACGTCTCAAGCAGCTCCGCCTTCTTTTTACTGATTTTTTTCTCCGTATGAAATTTTATGGAAACTTTTTTTTGAACAGACAATGCGTTGTTTGCAACATCATTTGTTTCTCGGTATATTTTATTTTCAGAAAGAAGGGATACTAACTTTGCATGTCAGTCAGTCACGCACTAAACTTAGCATTTTCTTGTCAGAGACGGTTGAAATCTGATTTTTTACTATGTATTGCAAACAACAAACCGTCTCTTGGCTTATTTCTTTACTTTTACACAAATAGAGGTATAATTAGGCAGCTACCAAAGGCCCTTGGGAAACAGCTAAGTCATCGTAGTTCATACGGTCCAGCGGCTTCTTTCCTCCGAAACGAATCCGAATCATCTTTCCCGTTAAAACTGCCCCTTTTAGGTCATCGCGGAGTTGTACCACCTGCCAAGGAGCGTTTTCCTTCAAATACAAAATGATATTTGTTGATTTCAAAATATAATGTAGCAGCGCCTTAGTGTGTAAATCTATACGCGCAGCGCATGAACCAAAACAAGTTCCAACCTACGCCGCCGAAAAACTGGAAAAGGAGACTACAGTCGAACCTCCCGAAAGCGACCACCCAAAATGCGAAGACTTAGCGGTCGCTTACGGGAGGAGGTCTCTTAAGAGAACCGAACCACAGGAGGTTTATTTTGAGAAGAAAACCGGACACATCTACTTTAAGGAAGAGAATTTATTGCATGCAATTCCAGGCAAATTACGATATGTGCAGTTCCATGTTGTTGTTGTTCCTACCACAAGAGATCAGAAAACCCGTCAAGTGGTCGCTTAAAAGAGGTTAAAAACGATGCAAAATCATTAAACCGTCAGCCCCGATTAGTGGTCGCGGGCGCTTACAGGAGAGATTCAACTGGAGATTCTAACTGTAGGACTTAAACTGGGTGGATTTTGGTGTTTTGGATAGGCGGTCGGTCGCACATGGAGGTTCAGCTGTACTCCAACAAAGTAAATTCCTTTCACGACGATGCGACTAGGATTTGTCCATGGAAGATAAGACTCTTTGTTCACCACTTTTGAGCTACTCTAACCAACTCCCACCCATGTCGAGTGCTTGCAAAACGTAGCATCATCTTGGAAAGAGAAGTATCAGAAAGGTCATCCTTGACGCCCCTGGCATATCGCAGTGTGCAGCAACGAACTTGTATCGACGTAATAAGTACCTTTTACCGGGCAGCAAGGCTACGCAGAGTAAAAGCGTAACTTGACTACACTTTTCAGTTTACAGCAGACCCGAGTTTTGCTTAAAGAAATACCTGCCTTTTGCTCAGGAGTATTAACGTCAGTACCCACAATTCCCAGCTTGCGCCTGCAAACCGGAACGTCCGATCGAATCACTGTTTAATTGATAGCTACCCTTCTCTTCCTCTTCCCGACACTTATCTAGGAAGATCGAAGGGCCTCTGCTCGCAGGGTGGTTGAAAGCGACCAAGAAGCTAAATAACATAGCGAGGTAAGTAAGTGGCATCGGCGGTTTTATTTACGCCTAACCAGTTTCCCAAAGTAAAGAAGGAAAGAACTTCAGACAAAGGGAAAGAAGATTTATGCGATAAAACTGCTCTTAAATTGATGTTTAGCTATGGCCTATGGGAGGGGGTGGGGGCTATTTAATTGCTGAATAACATGAGCCGTTACCAAAAAAATTACGGACAAAGATTTTTTCCTTGGTTTGGAATTTTGACCATGAAAATTTTTTTTCCAGCCATTTCGTGATACCTGGCAAAAAAAAATCCAGTGTTTAGATATTTCCCTCTTAGCAGCAGGCCCTTTAATTACAGTGCCCTTAAAATTTGGACGATTTCTAATATTATATATCCACAGGAACGAAACATGAGAACAGCTGGTTACAGATTGTCGATGAGGCGGGGGTTCTGGGCTCCCTGTGACCCTTCTTATCAAGAAGACCCCAACTCAAGGCCCTATGTGGCGAGTATATTTGCTCTTTTAGGTAAATTCTGTGCTAAAGTCATTACTTACTTCCTTTTCTCAGTCAGAAAATGTTCCTGTAGAGTTACATGTGGGGTGTGAAGAAGATATTATTTTATCAGGGAGCACTAACCAAAAATATCTTTTTGGATGATGCATTATTTTAAACTTGAAAAAGATGGCCCAGTTTTTTCAATTTTCAGTCGATGTCCACCCTGACTATCAGTAGGAACAGATCGTGACAGGAAGAAGTTTCAATGCTAAAGTATAGTCTTATATAACAAAACGGGACCATTAGTTTTGGAACTGAATCTCAGGCAAGTTAAGGCATGGGTTGAAAGGCTAAAAAGACCCCCCGCAGAGAGTGCAAAGATCCTCTATAATGACACAGAAGGATCCAAGTAGAGGGTTCCACAAAGATATGATAAGACATATCTCACTAAAATAGTTTTGGAAAATTCGAGACTGTCTGGATTGTCAATTATCCTTGCAAGGTGGATTAAAGCATTTTTATTAAGGGGAGAGTTATTAAAGTATTTTATAAGTCACGTGACCTGTTTTTCCTTATTTCGTAATCCGTGTTCCACTTAGGATGCAGGGCTGTTTCATAATGTCCAGGCCTATGAATATTTGCTTCTCTTTTATTTCCTTTCCGCCATTTTAATTTGAAAACTTTGAACGTTACCGATAATTTTGCAGGTCACGTGACTAATAATTATTTCAACATTGAATATGTCACATATTGTTAAGGCCACAGAGCTAAAACTGCTTGCCAAGTTTCATGACGACTTATCAAAACAATCCGTTTCAAATGCTACTTCGCCAAATTATGCAGATTACAAGGAGACCCATGCCTGAGATTGATTCGAAATGAAGGACATATGAGCTAATTAAAACAGGTAGCTTGGCATAGCCCCCTTTAACTCTTTTTCGACGGCCAATCTTAGTAGAAGAAAACCCCGCATTTCTACCAAGTCCTTCTTTTTGGACCGGCTTTCAACCAGTTAGTAAGCCCGCATAACAGGCGTTACTTTTTTTTGCGTTTTTGCAGGCTAGCGATGGCAAGCGCGAAGTGAGTGCGCGCCAGACAAGCGCGACGGGAAAGACGAAGAAAAAACAACGTCCTGTCCACGCACCATTGTTTTGTTGCATTCCGCCCCAGAGTGCCCAGAAATTACCCTTAATGGCGTTCCTCACTCGGTTCGCGCTTGCATTCGCTCGCCTGAAAAATGCACGCCTGATATGCAGGCTAGCCAGTTAGCATGATATGGGAATGGCTGAAAAAGAGATTTACAACACAAGACTGCTAAGTTGGACGTACAATAATTTAGAAGTCTCTTTGGCGCATTCATGGAAGCCAAAATTTGGACGTCTCTTACGAACCTATATCGATCTTTCTCTCCCGCTCCCGTTTTTCCCTTTGCTTTTCTTCTTCTGTTGCTCCACTGTCTTTGTTTTGCAAGGAATTTTGGCTGGCTAACTTTTCAGGAAAGGGACATTTAATTAATCTGTAAAGAATAGAAGGTGAATAGAAAAATTGGAAGTAGATTTTCTTACCCCAAATGCTGCATTTTTGTGTATGTGTAACTCTGTCAAGATACATGAGGATAGGTCAAAATTTGCTAAATGAGGTACCAGTGGAAAAATCTATCCTTGCTGATTTTGATCCGTTTATAATCTTGGTAAATAAATGCAAAGCTAAGTAGGTTCATAAAGGATATTCATGGTTCATAAAAACACCAAAACGACCCCAGTGTTGGCAGTGCTCCCTCCATCTGATTTAGTTATTCTATTGAGAGGACAATTGCAAGGATCCGTGAGGGTCCGTTCAATGAAGGTTTCAACTAATCAATGGCACAATTACGGGTCGGTCCACTTGGCGATCTTTGACCATCTTTGGGTGTTCGAAATCGTGTCTGGACTTAATAGTGTTGAATGCGCGAACTGAGTAAAGAGGCAGACAATGGAGGTGGAAGAATTCCAGAAAAGAGGGCAATGATTACGGCCGTCTGGAAAAGTGGGAAACCGGAATCCGGAATAGGAACGGGAATAGGAACAGGAACAGGAACAGGAACTGGAACCGGAGTAGGAACCGGAATGGGAAGAAAAACCTATATAAAAACAGGGACAACATTTACTTTAATTGAAGTTAATCTGAATTTAATTCCTGTCCAGATATACGAATGTTAAGGGAGAATATGGAATAGGAACCGGAATAGGAAGGGGAATATAAACAGTGTATAGAAATATGAAATGAAAAAGATGTAATCGTGATATAAATAAAAAGCCTGGGAAATAATTAAGGAAACAAGAAAACACCCCTGAAATGTTAATCTAATAAACCTTTCTTTATCTTTAGCCTATGACACATTAGGGCCATTTATACGAGGAAAAATAAGACCAGTCTTACATAAGACGCGTCTTAAATAAGACGTGAACTGTACCATTTATACGAGCATGTCTTATCTAATACTGAGACGCGTCTTAGCAAAGCCGCGTCTTATTTTGGACGAAATGTGCCGTTTATACGGAAAGTTCGCGTCTTGTTTAGGACGCGTCTTATTTTTCCTCGTATAAATGGCCCTATTGTGTTTTCGTGTCAAACATAGCGAACTTAAGCGACGAGAACGCTGACCGTCGCTTGATGGAACGCTTCTGTCTCACACAACGAATCTGAATTCTTCCTCTTACCTTCCACTGTGCGAATTTGTTGAGTCAGAGGACCGAAAGACAGAAAACATCCACTTCCAGTTTCCATTTTTAATGTCCTGGACGTCAACGTTGTGGTTGCTTATTAAGGTCCCTATTGCACTCGGTTGAGGTAGATGAAGTGCTGGCTGGGATGGGGATGGGGGGGGGGGGGGGGGGTAGGGGGAGGAGGCACGTGTTAATACCCTTTTTAAGCTGTGGAGTATCTATCTCTGGTTAACTTCCCAATTTAGCACAGTGCAATATATCTATGCAGCAAACCTGAGGTGTATGGCAGCCCAATAAACATCTCCGATCTCCGATGGGTGTCTCGTTTACACATGGTCTGACAAATAATATTAACATGTGATAACCTCCTTCCTGCGAGGGACAAAAGGAACCTTATGAGATCTGACAACGGCAACGCCAGCGAAAACGCCACTGAAAAATTGAATTCGGGTCTTAATTCAAACTACTTCTCATTAATTCAAAATTGTTCAGTGTTTTAAAGGTTGGGAAATGAAGCTGGAGACCGCGTCCGAGCTCAGAAAGAGACAATAAAATTTATCGCCTGCTGTTCACGTTCTCAAGAGAACTTAAGATTTGATCATTTACGTCATAGTTGTGCATAGACGGTGAAGAAATTGACAGAAAGCGCGATGCACTCGCAAAGCTGTTACTTTATTTATTTATATTGCGGCTTTTTCTACCTTCTTGTTGCCGTAATGTGAAGAGATTCGGGGGGAGCATGATACCAGACTAGTTTTCTTATTTTTTGTATAAATTTAATTAGAATTAAAATAATTTAAAGTAAATGATGTCCCTGTTCTTGGATCGGTTCCCCTTTACATTACTGTTCCTGTTCCGTTGCCGTTTCCGGTTCCGGTTCCTGGTTCCGGTTCCTGTTCCCATTCCCGTTCCTATTCCGGAATCCGGTTTACTTACTTTAATCTTGTTTTTACTTACGTTATTTTTGATATGCGAGACGTGGCAATTTCACTAAAATGTAACTTTGAAAAACTTCTGAGAAAACTTAGGGTCTGATGTACAGTATTATTAATGGCAAATCCCTTAAAAGGCCTTGATGAATAAACTATCGTTACCATAAAAGCATGTGCCCACTCCAAGAAAGATGTATGACTGCGAAGTTCATTCAGGTGAATAAAGTAAAGTTAAGTCATCTGACATGCATAATATTTCTTTACACACTTCATAAGCCCACATTTTTTTATCGTACCGGTCAAAATAAAGTCTGACTGTGCGGAGTTTGACAACGGTCACGCAATTGCAGAATACAGTACTCCAACACCCAACAACAATTTCTGAGCAACCTTAAATTTATAATGTACAATTAAGAAGAGCGAACATACAAATTTCAAAACATCTAACATTAGCTATTCTCGTGGTTATACTATTCTTAAGCCTCAAATATTGCGTGATGCCGACAGTATTGAAACCCGTCCTCATGTAAGACAGAAATATGCAGATGCATTATGGAAATTTGCCGCATTGTGTCACCAACCTTCACAGTTATTTGTTATCAGGGATATCAGTTTTTCAGATCCTTTACTTAAGTTTAGCTTCATTCAGGCCCGTAACCAGGGGGGTGCACGGGGTGCGTTTGCACCCCCCCACAGGCCCCAAAGGTCCGCATTTTGATACTCAATATCCAAGTTAAGGAGTGCAGTCGGTTAAACTGAAGTTTCAAACTTAACAGTGATATTTAAACAAAATCAAAGAATGCAAAAAGCAGTAGTGTATTCACTGGGAAAATAAAAACAGCTAGCTGCACTCTAGTAGTCCAAGCCATTCAGAACATTTCAATGAGCGCACAGATGTCCGAGCTTTTGTAAATGAATAATGAAATTAACGTGGGCAGGCTTTAGACGGAAGTTTACGACGAGCGAGCCAATGACAAGGGAGCGATCTCACGAGTCCGCTAACGCGTCGGGTAGTATTCTCTATTTGTACGAGCCCATGAACGCCCGAAGATGCAAAATTAGTTTTTTGTGGGTTTTATGGGTTGGAGAGAACAGGAAAATCGAAAGAGGAAGGCTGCAGCTAAATCTTGCCAGTCTTTCGATACATGGGTCAGTAAAGTACCCCGTCAACAGCCATCAGACGCTGACAATGACAGTACGACTTCAGATCTATCTTAGTTAACTACAGTTTTACAGCGAGATTTAGAAGGTAAATCATACTTATTTTCGCAATGTCCACCAGTCTTGATCCCATTATTATGCTCTGAGATTTAATCGCTACACCCACGGAGGCTGGAGCTCGGGACTATTCTGAGGGATTAGTTCCGCAGTATTTTGATGTATCATTTTACATCGTAAAATTACTCCTTAAAAACTTAAATCAAACAGTTGTATTCGACAAATGTAATTCCTACCGTGTACTTTGCCGTTATAACTTCTCATGTATTGCTACTTTCCTAAATAAACAGATCAGACAATAAAACACACATTTCGGTAGTTTGGTGCACTTTGGCCTCGTTAGCACCCCCCCACATAAAATCCTGGTTGCGGGCCTGTCATTTAAGGGCGCTTTCATCCTTCTCCTACGTTTCGAATATACCACGTACCGAAACTACAAAATCTACAAAGAGAAGTCAGGCGGCATCATTTTCTTTACAAATGCAAATCTGTGACATTTTGCCACTGGTGGTCACGAAACTTTTTATTTTGTAAAGACGAACCCGGAGTACCCAGATTTTTTATTTCATATTCTGTTAATATAAGAAATGAACTTTGTCCTAGTGTACATTTTGGCTAGGTATCACACATACCAAGGTGAGTTTTTTGCCTGTGAAGTTGCTCATTTTTTACCCATTTTAAAAAGTGGGCTTGGTAGTAGTTTTTAAAAAACCGTAAAAAATTAAAAATCATGTTTGTGGCTTAAAACATACCATGGATAGAAAGAAAAGATAGAATTCTTTTAAACAAAAATTATTCTTTTTTATAGCGTTGAATCTCGCCTCGGTACAGACGCGATAAAGTAGGTCATTTTTACTCTAATTTTTGCATAATTAATTAGGTAAAAACCGCTATTTTCGTTTTTCCTCATTTTCTCGAAAACTACAGATTCTTGAAAGCTAAAAATATTTTTTTCGAAGATATTTCCCCAAAGGGGTTTTTCTGACCAATTATCAGAATTTTCGATTTTTTTAGCCTGGCCAGCGATTCTCGATATTTACAGTCATGGGCTCTTAAGAGCGGACGTCAGTAAATATCGACCAGAGGTCTACAAAAGCGAAAAATCGAAAATTCTCAAAAAAAATTCACAAAGTAGCACTAGGTAAGCTATTAACATAAATGTAATTTTTACTTCGATCCGATTATTATCTTCCACGTACGGGGGGGTTATTGGTTTCGCGGCTCTCGGACAGGGTTTTCCAGGGCCGAAACCATGTGTCACAAAAAAATCGTTTTGAAATTCAAATCCATCGTAATGAGGACAACAAATAACTTATTCAGAAGAGTACATAATTGCACACATTTTAAGTGGTGATTTACTCAGTTTGAACGAAAGTGTAATATTTTGGAGATTTTTCATTATTTTCAATATTTTGAACGTTTTCGTTCAATTAAAAAATGACAAATTTCAAAGCCCAAAATCGTCGACTGGTACCTCGATTTCAGTAACGAGTCTTATACCACGTAAAAGAGCGTTATCTCTTCTTTCAAAATCTGTTTTCAAAACTATGGGCAACTGAAAAGAAAATTTTTGAGGCTTTTCTGAAATTTGAGCTTTCCAGACTCGGCGGGCCGATGCTAAAAACTCGGAAAAATACAATAAGAAATCAGTTTTAGCAACAGTGGTTTCATGTTATCAGCTTTCAGAATCCAAGACGTGTTTATACAGCGATCTGATATAAATTAATGCCGTTTGCTATCAAGAAAGGCAGATTTAAGCTGTCAACTCCTGCCAAATGCACCAGTCACGTGAAGTTGTCAAAGGGAGTGCAAAGCACTAATATTAAAAAGTCTTAAAATTCAAAACGTTTTACGTCCATGAAATCAGATTTTAGCGTACAAAACAATGTTGTGAATGTCTGTTGTTCGTACCTTAGCACGGTGTTTCCGTATATTGGAAATGTCAAGTATCCACACGGGATACTTGACGAGGAGTTTCCATTCCGTCATGAGTGATTCTTGATCAGCGCTTCCTTAAAAGTACAACCCTGGACATATGATAACTGAGGACGTTTCGTCGAGACTCCTGTTGTTCAGTTTCAGGCTTTAGCAGGTACGTAGTCAGGATTTTTCCAGAGGCACGCCCAACTTTTTCTACATCGTCTTCCACCCCTCCCCTGCCCCCACCCCAAATCTCAACATTTTTTTAAGGTGCCTTTATTAAAGGTGGGGTTAACGGTTGTAAGTAAAAGCATTTTTGCTGTTTATGAAATGACACAACCTCTAAAATTCTTTAATTCTGTCGGTTTATTATGTTCATTGACGTCAACCGTTTATCATTAATTCAGCTATTCAAAATCAAGCTTGTAGTACCTCCGACTTTAGTTTACAAATGACTCTTTTTACCCCTTTTTGTCACATTATATTTGACCGACAAAAGCACCACACATTGACGTAATTGTGCCCTACTTCGTCTACTCCGAAGACAGGTCGTGGAGAAAACAACGCGTTCACGCTTTACATCATCAAGCTTGCTATATAAATAAATCATCCAAGATTCGGTTCTCTAATAAATGTCGTCGCTTCTCTGGAAACCGATTTTTTTAGTTATGTTTATTTCATTCTATTTTTACTCCTCAACGTTTTCGGGTACGTACGTGCGAACCGTGCGTATAAGTAGCTACGCCCCTGTTTAGTCTCCTTAACCCTGAGCGTTCCTCTCTTGCGGTTTTCGCAGGAGTTCAGGATGTGGTCCACCCAGTATTCCACGTCTCTATTAATAGAGGCAGCACTTCTTGTTTGCCCTTTGTTATCAGACAGCGCTTAGACTCTCAGCCTTTCATTTAATTTTGATCATTTAGTTACTCAGTATACGTTCGATCCTGTCCTTGTAAACTTATACTTTTATACTTTAAAGGAAATTAATACCTATATTAATTTTTTCTTCGTTTAGTGTCGTCCAACAGACCCAGTTTTTTGGCATTTTTTAAAAAAAGCAAGAAAAAGAAACGACAAGGTTTATTTTTTTTTGGACTTAAATTAATTCTTTTAATCTAAAAATAAGCATTATAACAGCATTTCCAGGCACAAAACATTCAGTGGTGTATCGTTTTTGCTTTTTACCCTTTTTGGGCCTTTTTTTTATGAAATTGACCATCACATTTTCCGCCATATTGAGTTTGTGTCGATTTGGTAACCATGTCTTGTTGTTTTCAGGGTCCACGGCAATGATGCTGGTGTTTCAGGCCTCCTGTTCTCAGATTTCTTGTGATTTTTTTTCACCCCACCGACCGACCCAAAACCAGGAAACCTATTCGACGCTAAACGAACGAAAAGGGGCCTTGACCTAAGCCTTATGGTTTCTTTTTGGGCTTCCTCCCCACATTGCTTCTGCGTATTTCTGTATACTTGTCTTTTGCTTTGTTTTGTTCTTTTTTGTCGGTAAAATAAACTGAAACTGTACAAAGACCCTCGATATTCCCTTTGGAGGTTCTCGAACGCGCATAAAAAAAATGAAAAACGCGATGATTTATTGACCGCAAGGGCAATGGGGTGGGGTTAGGGCTCGTTACTGCGCTCCGGTTCACTCGTGCGCTGTCAAATGGTCCCGATATACAAAATGAAAAATGACTGCGGACAGACTATTCACGTCTAGACATCAAGCATCTTTTAAGATACGGGCATCAAGAAATTGACGTCAACACCTTGAATCAACTCCATGAACAAGGAGAGGCGATAACTCCCGACAGGACCGCTTCAAAGTACTCCCTACCCCCGGGCCCAAATGGCTGGACTTGTTCCTGTGGTTGCGCGGGGGATAGTAACAGGTCTAACTAATTACACGAAATGCGAGCCCAAAAACAGGTGGTAAGCGGTCAATCTGTGAAAAGTAACGCAATCTCCGTCGTTTGAGAGCAGCCGAAGATGCTCTTGCCGATGCTGTCCTTGATGTTTTTTTACTTCCAATATCTAGGAAACCCATGCTAAGGTATGAAACACACTCGTAGGCATTGTTCTGTCCGCTAAAGTCTAATTCCTGGACGCAGAAACGCTGTGCTTTTTAAAGTTTATTATTAGGGCCATTTACACGAGGAAAAATAAGACGCGTCTTAAATAAGACGCGAACTGTACCATTTATACGAGCATGTCTTATCTAATAAGACGCGTCTTAGCTAAGCCGCGTCCTATTTTAGACGAAATGTGCCGTTTATACGGAAAGTTCGCGTCTTATTTAAGACGCGCCTTATGTAAGACGGGTTTTATTTTTCCTCGTATAAATGGCCCTATTGTGCTTTGCCCTTTGACAACCTTACTTGACTCGTGCGTTTGGTAGCAGATGATGGCTAAACTCTGCTTTTCTTGTTGGAAAACGGCTTTAAATTTTATCAGATCGCTCGATAAACACGTGTTGGTTTCTGATAGCTGATAACGTTAAACCGCTGTTGGTCAAACTGATTTCTTATTGCATTTTTCTGAGTTTTTAGCATCGGCCCGCTGAATCTGGAAAGCTCAAATTTCAGAAAAGTACTACTTGTATCTTTTGGCCTCAAAAATTTTCTTTTAAGTTGCCCATAGTTTTGAAAACGGATTTTGAAAGAAGAGATAACGTTCTTTAACTTGGTATAAGAGTCGTAACTGAAATCGAGGTACCAGTCGACGATTTTGGGCTTTGACATTTGCCATTTTTTCATTGAACGAAAACGTTCAAAATATTGAAAATAATGAAAAATCTCCAAAATATTAGATTTTCGTTCAAACTGAGTAAATCACCACTTAAAATGTGTGAAATTATGTACTCTCCTGAATAAGTTATTTGTTGTTCGCATTAGAATGGATTTGAATTTAAAAACGATTTTTTTGTGACACATGGTCTCGGGCCTGGAAATCCCGGTCCGAGAGCCGCGAAACCAATTACCCCGCCCCCGTACGTGGAAAATAATTATCGGATCGAAGTAAAAATTACATTTATGTTAATAGCTTACCTACTGCTACTTTGTGAATTTTTGAGAATTTTCGATTTTTCACTTTTGTAGACCTCTGGTCGATATTTACTGACATCCGCTCTTAAGTGAGCAAATTAATGTGGCGATTGAAAACCAAGCTAGCCTACTTTACCAGGGTGGCTCGGTTTGTCGAGATGATTTTTTGCTCGGTGTTACACAAGACGAGGCAGCCTGGGACTGGCCAATTTTTTCGCAAAGCTTTTTTACGTGGCGCCTGCAAGGAAGAATGATCCAAAGGATTTCCTTATACTTTTCTCCCGCATTTGTTTGCTCCAGAGTGTCTCTTGATGCAGTTCCAAAGGCCTGCTTTACCTCTGCACGCACTTAATTTGAAGAGTCATGCGAATTTTTATATTCACGGCATCGCTCGCTGGTAGTGTATTTGCCGGTAAGCGGAGACCTCGGCTAACCGTCCGACTCGTTTGTGATGTAATAGCAAAGGTGTTTTTGTTACAGTTGACTGACGGACGGTATGAGATTTCCGCAGTTTAATCAGGCTCCAAGTGAAACAATTCTAGATATCTCGATAGTAATTTGTTTTTGTTGCTGATGCTGGCAGTGGTGGACTACCGTATAAACCATAACCTCTTTCTCCTTCCCCCTTTCTTGTTGCTGCATCATCCTCACAGAAACACTCTCAGCCACTGCGTTCAGCTTGATTATGACTTTCATTTTGGAGTGCATGGTTTCTAAATAGCCATTAGCCTTCGCTTTTCTCCTAAAAGGAATCATCCTTGGGTTTATTCAAAAACGTTTTGGTAACCAGCTGCGGATGACATGGAAGAGTTGGGGGAGGGAGATGAATTCCGTCTTTTTTATTTTTTCTTTGTTATCTTTGGCCAATCATCGGTACTTTCCACGTATAATAAGGAGTCAGTAAAGATCTATACAGATTTGGAGAGTTACTTAGGCCCAGTTTGAACTTTTTGCGGTTTCTTCACCCGGATAGTTTCCAAAACAGTCAAAACCGAACGACGGGATGCCATATTTTACCTTTTATTGGGTGTCTCTGAATTTTTTTTGGAAGTGCGTTTGATGAACTTGTTTCCAGTTTTTCTGTCAAAAAGGAATAGTGCATTACGGCTAAAAGTGTTGTTCTTTTTTCTTTTAAAATTCTAGATTCGAAAGAACAGGATGTCGCTTCTTCAACGGCTGCACAAGAAGGAGAGGATACGCAGACAATGCGTGTGGCTGTGGGGGGTGGACTACCTGAGAATGGTTGGTGTCTAACTTTGTCGTATTTTTTACAGGCATTAAAATGCGTTAAACAACAACCGTCGACTGACTTATCATCGTCATATCCATAACAACCCCACCCCCCCCCCCCCCCATGACTTTGCCTGCAATCAAAGATCAAGCGATTTCACACCATAACGGCAATTAAAAGTTTAATTTCAAGTTCAAGTTTATCGTTTCTATATAACCATATATTTACAATTCCACTGACTAATCGAGGGAGGTCAGTCTCACAAGTTCAAACGAAAGATCAAACGTAACTCATATTCCCTTTCGTACTGAATATATCTCTCTCTTCGTTTTTTAAGTCTGGAAACTGTCATCGTTTAACACCGACTCTTTTAGCAGCTGCAAAATTAAAGTTGCATCTGTATCTGCGATGATCTTCACACTTAACGACACCACCGCTGTGAAAATTTCAATAACGTCTGTAACCAATCATTTGATAGATATTCAGACAACTGATAAATATGATCAAGAGATCTCTCTTAAAATGATCTATTAGGTTCTAGGCAACTAAAAGTGAAGATGTTAGCAAGGGGCCAATTGACAGCCGAATTTGCCTACTTTGAAATAAATCGCAGATAAATTTCAAACCTTGTATTGGTAGAGGAGGAGGGGGCCGGAAGATGAGTTCGTTCTAATTCATTTTTCAAGCGCAGTTTGAACTTTGCTGCGGTTTCTCCACTGTTGAGATGGTTTGCAGCACAGAATAACTTCTTGATGCCAAATTTTCCCATCTATTATCTATTAGGTGTCTTTCATTACTTAGAGTGTTGGAAGACGTTTGATAAACACGTGTCACAAGAGGGACAGTCTAGATAAATGTTTTTATGTTTCTTTGAAAATTTTAGGTCCAGGAATACAAGATATCGCTTCTCTAACGCCTTCGTCGGAAGGAGAGGATACGCAGGATAAGGATGTGAAGGGTGAAATATCTGCAGGTACAGCTGCACTCGGTGAATGTGCAATTTTGTCGTATATATTATTTTTTCATGCTTGTAACATCGTCGCACTTACAATGGCTCGTCCAAAATGTTGAAATATTGGATCAAACCGATAGCAGACTATAAGCAATTAAATCAGTGATCAAAATGAACTCGGATTCCCTTTCGTACTGAGTATTACACTCTGATTAGTTTTGTACATTTTAAGTTTGAGATGTGTCGGCATCGTTCTAGATGTGACATATTGTGAATAATCATTTGATTGATATCAGGCCCTACGATGAACGTTTCTTTGGTTTTAGGCAATTCATTAATTTGGCATTGACAGCCGGGTGGGCTCGCTTTGCCAAGTTGGCTCGGTGTTTTACGGAGGTGTAGTTCAGCCCGGTATTATATGAGGGGAGCTAGCGTGGGACAAGCCAAGTTTTGACGCAAAGGTTTTAACGTGGGACCCAAGCCCCTGTATTTAGGCTCTATAAGTGACACAATCCTAGATATCTCTATAGTCTTTTGTTTTTGTTTTTGTTGCTGATACTGGCAATGATAGACTATCTATCCCATACGCTCCTCCTCTTCCCTTTTAAGTGCGTTTCCAAAGTTATTTAGCCTTACGTAAACACGCCTAGCCACTGCTTAATTATTATGAGTTTGATTTGGAAATGATTACCAAATAGCCAACTTAACCCGGCTTTTTACTAATGAAATAGAATTATCATGAAGTTTATATCATTGACTTAAGTGTAACCTGGAGATGAACTCTGTCTTTTTCTTTTGTTTCTTTGAGCAATCATTGGTGCTTTGCATCCATGATAACATGTCTGTAAACGATGAATCTTTACGGATTTGCAGAGTTCTTAGGGCTAGTCTGAACGTTTTGTAGTTTCTTCACCATTCAGGTAGTTTTCAGAACAGAACGACTGGATGCCATACTTTTCCTTTCGTTGTTGAGTTATTTATCCTGACAGAAATACGCTCAACCACTTTGTTCAGTATCATTATGACTTTTATTGTGGATTGGTTTCTACGAAATAGCCATTAGTCTTCGCTTTTCTCGTAAAACGAATTATTTTTGGTTTTATTCAAGAACGTTTGGGTTACCAGATCCGGATGACATGGAAGGGTCGGAATTCAGCAATTATCGGTGCTTTCCACTTATAATAACGTGTCAGTAAAAATTTGTACCGATTTTCAGAGATGCTCAGGCCCAGTCTGAACTTTTTCAGTTCTTTACCATTAAGACAGTTTCCATAAAAGAGCGACTGAATGTCATATTTCCCCATTCATTGGATGTCCCTGATTGTTTTGTTGTTGTTGGAACGTGTTTGATGAACATGTTTTCCACGTTTTCCTGCCAAAAAGGAACAGTGCAGTATACGACTAAATGTTTTCTTTAAAAATTCTAGATTCGAAAGAACAGGATGTCGCTTCTTCAACGGTTGCACAGACAAGAGAGGATACGCAAACAATGCGTATGGCTGTGGGGGGTGAAATACCTGAGGATGGTGAGTATATAACTTTGTCGTATTTTGTACAGGCATTAAAATGCGTTAAAGAACAACTATCGAGTGACCTATCATCGTCATATCCATAACAACCCGCCCATGACTTTGCCTGCAATCAAAGACCAAGCTAGGGCAATTGAAAGGTTAATTTCAAGTTCAAGTTTATTGTTTCTATATAACCATATATTTAAATTCTACTGACTAATCGAAGGAGGTCAGTCTCACAAGTTCAAACGAAAGATCAAACGCAACTGATATTCCCTTTCGTAATGAATATATCTCTCCTCTATTCCAAGTCTGGAAACTGTCATCGTTTAACAACGATTCTTTTCGCAGCTGCAAAATTTGCATCTATAACTGCGATGATCTTCACACTTAACGACACCATTGTTGTGAAAATGTCAATAACGACTGTAAAGAATCATTTGATAGAGATTCAGACAACTGATAAATATGATTAAGAGATCTCTCTTGAAATGATCTATTAGGCTTTCGGCAACTAGAAATGAGAATGTTAACAAGGGTCCAATTGACAGCCGAGTTTGCCTGCTTTGAAATAAATCGCAGAGAAATTTCAAACCCTGTATTGATATTGGAGGAGGGGGCCGGAAGATGAGTTCTTTCTAATTCATTTTTCAAGCGCAGTTTGAACGTTTCTGCGCTTTCTCCAGTTTTGAGACAGTTTGCAGAACAGAATGACTTCTTGATACCAAATTTTCCCATTTATTAGGTGTTTTCATTGCTTTGTTTTGTTGAAAGGCGTTTGATAAACATGTGTCACAAGAGGGACAGTCTAGGTTAATTTTTTCATGTTTCTTTGAAAATTCTTGATCCAGGAATACAAGATGTTACTTCTCTAACGCCTTCGTCGGAAGGAGAGGATACACAGGATAAGGATGTAAAGGGTGAGATACCTGCAGGTACAGCTGCACCCGGTGAATGTGCAATTTTGTCGTATTTCTTATTTTTTCATGCGTGTAACATCGTCGTACTTACAATAGCTTGTCCATGATGTTGGAATCTTGGATCAAACCGATAGCAGACTATAAGCAATTAAATCAGTGATCAAAATTAACTCGGATTTCCTTTCGTACTGAATATTCCACTCTGATTAGTTTTGTACATTTTAAGTTTGAGATGTGTGGACATCGGTTTAGAAGTGACATATTGTGAATAATCTTTTGATTGATATCCGGCCCTACGATGAACGTTTCTTTGGTTTTGGGCAATTAATTAATTGGGCATTGACATCCGCGTGGGCTCGCTTTGCCAAGTTGGTTCGGTGTTTTGTGGAGGTGAACTTCAGCCCGGTATTACGTACATAAGGCGAGCTAGCGTGGGACAATCCAAGTTTTGACGCAATGGTTTTAACATGGGACCCAAACCCCTGTAATTTAGGCTCTATAAGCAACACAATCCTAGATATCTCTATAGTCTTTTGTTTTTGTTTTTGTTTTTGTTGCTGATGCTGGCAATGATAGACTATCTATCCCATAAGCTCCTCCCCTTCCCTTTTACTGAGTGCGTTTCCAAAGTTATTTATCCTCACACAAACACGTCTAGCCACTGCTTTATTATTATGACCTTGATTTGGAAATGATTACCAAATAGTCATGTTAACCCCGCTTTTAACTAAATAGAATTATCATTGGTTTTACTCAATAACTTAGTTAAGTGCATCCTGGAGATGAATTCCGTCTTTTTTTTTTCTTTGAGCAATCATTGGTGCTTTGCATCCATAATAACGTGTCTGTAAACAACGAATGTGTACGGATTTGTAGAGTTCTTAGGGCCAGTCTGAAGGTTTTTGTAGTTTCTTCACCATACAGGCAGTTTTCAGAACAGAACGACTGGACTATATTTTCCCTTTCACTGGTGTGATGAACATGTTTTCCGCGTTTTTTGTGAAAAAAGAATTTTGTATACCAGTATCTGTGAGAAATACGCTTTGACTTTTACTCAGCACTCGAGAAGCACGCTTTAATTAATTTCAACAGAAGCGTATAATTACCCTAAAGCGTCTAAATTCCGCTTATTTGTTTAGACCCATGCTGGGGTTTTTTAGCTGTTCAATCAGAAACAAGGAGATTTTCTCGCTCAAATATGGAATCAGAGAATTGAAGGCATCCCTTTCTATAAAATAGCTAATGTCAGAATCTTCCAGCCCTTAACACTTCTCCAAGTACCGTAAAATTCCGAAAATAAGCCCCGGGGCTTTTATTTTTCAAAGGCCCTTTTTGAGGGGCTTATTTTTGGAGGGGCTTATAATCGGAGGGGCTTATCTGCGGAGGGAAATTTGCGTTTCAAAATCGATTAGCCTTATAGTTGGAAAGAAATTTACCGTTTTTGCTTTGTTTTACTTTGTATTTGAGGGCAGTTTCCAAGTACAAGCCCCGCGGGGGGCTTATATTTGAAGGGGTAATTTAACGGAGGGTTTTTTGCGTTACGAGTTTGGGGGGCTTATATTTGGATGGGCTTATACATGGAGGGGCTTCTTTTCGGAATTTTACGGTAACTCCGTAACTCAATATTAAGCGCTGAGCCGTTTAACATCAATTTTATATAAAATCATCAAGAGTTATTTGCTTCTGATTTTAAGCTTTTCGCAAATGTAGACTTAAATCGAAACAGCTACTGGGTAGCTAGAATCACGAGTATGTGCGTCGCAACGGAGCGTCGTGTTTGAGTCGAGTCTGAAATAGGGTAGGAAAAATGAAATATTGTGGCTTGAGATAGCTTTCAAGTTGCAAGAAGCATGCTGCACAATCGTTGAATGGTATTCTCGTCAATTTTGCGCGATCATGACCTACCATGGATAATTCGACATCAAAAACTTTAAGTTTTGTATTAAATGAAGGATGATCATCGCAGTTATATACGCAACTTTTGCAGTTGCGAAAAGAAAGCCTGAAAAAAATTCAGGCTCGTACTTGATTCGAACCCTTGACCTCTGCGATACCGGTGCAGCGCTCCACCAATTAAGCTAAAAAGCCAACTGGGAGCAGTTCGTTCAATTGGTGCGTTATAAACCCGTGAAAGGATGATGATGAAGTTATGAGTATATGAAAATGATATATGTGAACTGCGGAGTGAAGAATTACGTAAAGCGGGGTTCGACTGTACTTTTATAGTGCATGAGTCCGGAGAAGATTAAGTTTAACTTCACTGCTGGTATTGCTGTCCACCGAGATGAAGACTTAAAGGGGCTGTGTCACAATTTTAGTATCATTCTGTGACAGTTGATTTCACACTATTTACCACGTCACATTACGAAGTTCATTTGGAAATTGGGTACCACATCATGAAGTAGCCAAATTACGTAGCGAGTTTATAGGAAATCAATTGCGAACTATGAGATGTAGTTGTCAACTTTGGCGCGACTGAACTTCACAAGTTTGCTCAACACCCGGAGTAGTCAATCAATAAAAATAGGTATCAAGTTATCAATCGATAAATCGATAAAAATTGGTAAATCTGATTTAATTGACATTGATTGTATCGATCAATCAGTAGAAATCCGTGACAAACTCATTTAGTTTATAGATTTATCTAGATTTTACCGATTCCATCGCTTTTTATCGGAAGATACATCTGTTCTTCTGCTCATCCAAAAATGAAAACTGATTTCATGCAAACAGTGAATTTGTTGACAATTGAGTTGCAATTTAGAGTCGAAGGATCAAACAATTTATTATCACTAGTCTTTTAAAAAAATGTTATAAAAAACCTTATCTTTTCTTTAAAACCTGCTTTAAAGTCTTCTTCGGATGGCCGATATTGGCCAGGTTTTTTTATTTTTGCCAGTTTTTCACAATAATTATAGATCTGCCACCCATTCAAAACAACCTCAGTTCCGCGTGTAGTTACTTCCCGGAGTAGCCAATAGATAAAAAACTAAAACGATAAAAATCGTTAGCGATCAAGTGATTTTATCGATTGATAACGGAAAACGGTGAAGAGCTATCCAGAGAAATCTTTTAGTCTGAATTTTGGGCATCCCTTTGATGTAATAATTATAAAACCGAACCGTTTCTGTTATTATGTACAAAAGGGTCACGGTTTTAGAGAGAATCTTGTGTCTGTAATAGTTTCCACATTTCTTATTTTCATGTTTGTTGATCAGTTGTTACTCGTGGATGAGTTTTCTCAGCTGTACTTATGCCAGAAAAAAACAAAGTCGGAAGTACTGTTATAAATTGTTAAGTCATGAAAAATCAATAACATCAATTTGACACAGCAATTTAGTTTATCGATTTTCACCGATTTCCGTTATCAATCGATAAAAATCACTTGATTGCCATTGATTTTTATCGATACCAAGTTTTATCGATTGACTACTCCCGGTCTAGAGTAACTTCTTTTCCCAGTTGCGTTAATCACTGAGTTCTTGTCAAAAAAGTCCCTATTCCTGGGATCACAGTTACTGCAAACATCTAAATATTCTTCAAGTTTTTCTTGAGCATTCTCAGTAAAGCATTATTAGATTATAAGCACTCCTTTGGAACTATTGTCAACTTTTTGTATGAGTAAACCAAATCGAGTGTCACTACACGACTAATTGAACTTTTGCGGGTCAATAACCTAATTTTTAATGAACTGTTTTTGTATTTCCGTAGTATACATACTGTACTTGATCTTTGCCGTTCACAAAACTCTGTGTAGGGCCTTCCTGTATGTACAAATTGATTGACGATATTTGTTACTGTCTTTCTCGGTAAATTAAACTGGTTCACTATTTGGAATGGGTTCGAACCCTCTAACCATTTGTCTACAGTCAATCATTTCACAGGCCTCACACGGTAACCCTTGCCCTGTTTAGTAAAAGGATTCGGGTTCATTATGTTGCAGTTTCCTGTTTTTAAAAAAAGATACGAAGTTATAAAGTTCAATAGCACCAAAGTTGACAACTACGTCTCAAAGTTCGCAATTTGATTCCCTAACTCGCCATGGTATTGGCTACTCTGCAACATAGTATCCAATTTGTCAACGAAGTTTGCAACGTGGTGCAGTAAGGTCATGTGAAATCAACTGTAATTACACTTACACATGTTCATATCGCATTTGCCATGAAACTTAAGAAATTACTTATCAATCACAGCTTTGTGTCAACAAACATATGTCTCCCAAGCATTATATCAAACATTGAAGACCACAAAAATGAAATCTGGAAAACTGTCAGGCTAACAAGTTTCAAAAGGACCAATTGGCATCCTTTTCAATTTTCTTTAAGTCTGTCCATCTGTTCCTCATTTTTACACTAACAAAAATCTTTATTTGTACTCACTCTTGCTCTTTGCTTTGTTAATTAAAACTTCTTTTCACGTTTTGAGCAGTATTTTTATGTTTCACTGAGATTGGTGGTGGTTTCCACTGCTGTAGTTTTGACAAATTTCGTGACACTGCTCCTTTAAGTTGCTGAGTACTAGTAGTTATTGATCAGTGGTTTTGGTATCAAGGCAGCTTACCTCGTCGTGCTATCTGTATTCTCCATCACAATAGACTATTCGGCCTTGGATATCCTTAGCACAATCAAACACTCCAACTTTCCAGTTATTCTTGGCCATCACGAGGTTTTTGTCTCACATCCTGCTCAACTGTGTCAGAAAAGGGTCGCTTGAAGCGATCGATTACTGAAGGCCGATGGGTCGACAAATATACATAACAACCCTTAGATGTCTTGTGGTGCAATCAGAAAGCAAAAATATACAGACTCCACGCTCCTAGAACCTAGAGAAGCTGGCAAATTTGAAGCCGTTGCAATCACTTTCAAAATGGACGCCAAAAAGAACGACCGCAATGAGCATGAGCAAAAGAAACGTCCGCTGACCAGCACTCCGCTCTGTTCTAGGCCCCATTCTCCCCATTCTGTCTTGTTTTCTCAGCCTAAGATGTCTAAGATCATTATATTTTTATGCCAGCACTGATTGAGATCAATCTGGCAACTATCGACAGCTGTTGGTATTCTCTGCCATTTTAATCACTTAGAATCGAAAACAGTGGCAACCTCGCGCACTTCACAGTCGTTGCATCAATGCAACCCGCGCGAGTATTTAATGCATGAGCCTGACGTACCGTTTAATGGCCCGATCTCGAGAGGAAATTTACCTTTATTCACCTTGATTGTACGCAAAGGCAAAATTTCTGAAACATTTATCATGCGATCTCGGACATGGGTTTAAAAAATCGTCACCGGAAAGGTAATGGAAACAAGAAAGAACGGAAATGTAATAACAGAAATATGGCGGAAACATGATCGTTCGTTTCCGACTCGGAAACATAACGGAAACGCGTCCCGTCCATGGAAAACTAGATCACCATGTTTCCGCAGGGCGGAAACGAGACGGATTTAAGCAACTTCACGTTTCAGTCGAGTTTACAAAATACGGAAACACGTTGTTTCGTCCTGTGCATGATCATCGCAATCGTCATCATCATCATTATCACTATCGCCAGTTAACAACTACATGGCTTCCACGCCCGCGCCAAGGCTCCTTAAGAATTAACACTGATGAGGTGTTCTTGAAGCCAAAAGTCAAAAATACACCTTTATGTGTTGGGTGTTCTGTGCATTATCGGGTGTCCTGTGCAATTAATAAGGGAGGTTTTTGGAGATTGCATCTTCGTGGTCGTCGTTGTCGTCGTCGACACAAATTTGCCTCGCTTTGAGGCGCCTGCTCACGTTTTGCCTCACTTTGACGCGCTAACTCACTTAGTGATTCGTGTGTCCTCGGCGTTCATCTTTCAAACGTTTGTTGAGGTCTGCTATTCTGTCTTCGTAAATCGTTCATCTTTTAAAAGTGTCCTGAATTTTCGTAAAGCGTACATATTTAAGAGTTTGCTGAAGGTCTACTATCGATCTGTGTTTAATGAATCTTCCAAAGTGTTCATCTTTCAAAAGTGTGCTGAAAGTTTACACCATGAGTAAAATTTTACTTTGGATTAAGCCTTCACATTTTTTTTTTGGAAAATGCGTGGTACTCCTGGTGCATGCATCAATCCTGGTTGTTTAGCTCGGCGTCCGTTGTGCCACAAAGTAAATTTACCGGCGAGTTGTGAAGCTCAGCGTCTGTTGTCCCACAAAGTAAATCTACTGAGTTGTGTAGCTAGGCGGCCGTAGTGCCACAGAGTAAATCTACCGAGTTGTGTAGCTCGGCGGCCGTTATTCCACAAAGTAAATCTACCGAGATGTGAAGCTCGGCGGCACCATTTCATCATGACGTGTGATATTTTCGGCACTGGACAAACGTACATTTTAGCTAGGCCTGTACAAAAGTCGGGACCGCCAGTCCGGGTCGGATCAACTCGGATCGACTCGGATCGAATAAAAAAATAAAAACAAAATAAAATTGGACTCGGATCAACTCGGATCATAAAAAGAAAAATAAAATCAGTCGGCGTCACATACCTTTCACCCGCCACTCGTGGTTGCGTAAATTAATTTTATTTTTATTTTTGTTAATTTTAATGATGCACTAGTGAGCAGCACACATACACTTCCAGTGAACATTTTCAACTTGGAAGGAGGAGAAACCATGCACGCCCGGGACAAAGGAAATTTTCATGCCCCGGGCGAGAATCGAACTCGCGGCCCGGCTTCATTTTGCCAACAAGTTGATGGTTGGACGCTCTTAAAAATAAATGAGAACATTATCCAAAGAAATGTTTTTTAACGAAAGAAAAAGAAACCCGGGTTAAGCGCTGATCGGCCTTCGAACAACTGCGCCCAGTAGAACATCTATTGCGCCAGTAAAACAAAAAGTTCTTTTTACACGCCCGAAGCACTCTGGCCAGTGTCTCCTCAAATAACAAGCGCTTGAGACGAACCATACGATATCACGCTGATCACTAGCCTTCAAAACCTTTTCTTTATGATACACAGTTTAAATCGAGGTTTCGCTCTACGCAACCCTTACGTTCAAAATATGCTATAACCATAGATATCTATCGCAAGAACCATCCACCGTTTCCCCTCCACTGCTACCTGTACGCCTAGCAAACATATCGAACGCACTCTCCTAAGCTGCGATTACTCCTAGTACTTAAGAAATAAAACAGGACGTTATCATCGTAATGTTAAACATCTGTAACCTTCAAAATGTCGTCATTTTGCAGACTGCAGATGTCCATGAAAACACTCACACGTCGCTCATTTATACATTAATTAATCAAAAACCGTTCTCTGCATAACTCGTCTGATGCCAACATAGTCTGAAATTCAGTGACGTTTCCAATTCATCCTGTCCGGTGCACTGTAGCCATGGGAACATCCACATGCTGTCAACTGAGGTTTTTCTTTAAATCTTGAAAAAAGGAAAGGTTTGTCACAGCACATAGTTAACAATGGCGTTTCCGCATTAGCGAGGTTGGCATTCTATGAGAATCTGTTGACTGGGCAAAAAATAAGTGTGAGTTAAATTTAGGAAATTTTTTGAGCCTTTCTTTCCCTAGGGACAATGAAAACTGTCCTTAATAATGAGGTGTCCGTATTAAGCGGTTTCCGTCCGTAAAGCGGGGTTCGACTGTACTTACGCGCCTCGTTGGCTATCTATCATCTCACATCCAACGCGCCCTCGTGGAATAATTGTTTTATTAAAACGCCCACAAAATCTCGTTGAATCTCCCCGACTAGAACAAACCGGAAAAGACAAGGGACTTCCGCTATTCACATGTCACACGTCTATCAAAACTGTCAACGCGCGAACGGACTCTCCTGGACTGCATGAATGAAAAATCAAAACTTTGTAGCGATGAACATTAGTTTTTTAAAAACTCATCGGGATTCTAGGATTTTACACAGCAGAACAGCTAAAAAACCTGGCAGATAATGTGAAGGAAAAGAATTTTAAACATTTTTAAGTGACAGCCGTCGAAATTACTGTGAATTTGGATTTTCGGTGCAGTTATAAAAGTAAGAACAACGGAGGGGGGTGGACTACCTGAGAATGGTTGGTGTCTAACTTTGTCGTATTTTTTACAGGCATTAAGAGCGGATGTCAGTAAATATCGACCAGAGGTCTACAAAAGTGAAAAATCGAAAATTCTCAAAAAAATTCACAAAGTAGCACTAGGTAAGCTATTAACATAAATGTAATTTTTACTTCGATCCGATAATTATTTTCCACGTACGGGGGGGTTATTGGTTTCGCGGCTCTCGGACCGGGTTTTCCAGGCCCGAGACCATGTGTCACAAAAAAATCGTTTTAAAATTCAGATCCATTGTGATGTGGACAACAAATAACTTATTCAGAAGAGTACTTAATTGCACACATTTTAAGTGGTGATTTACCCAGTTTGGACGAAAGTGTAATATTTTGGAGATTTTTTATTATTTTCAATATTTTGAACGTTTTCGTTCAATGAAAAAATGGCAAATTTCAAAGCCCAAAATCGTCGACTGGTACCTCGAATTCAGTAACGAGTCTTATACCACGTTAAAGAGCGTTATCTCTTCTTTCAAAATCTGTTTTCAAAACTACGGGCAACTTAAAAGAAAATTTTTGAGGCCAAAAAATACAAGTAGTACTTTTCTGAAATTTGAGCTTTCCAGACGCGGTGGGCCGATGCGAAAAACTTGGAAAAATACAGTAAAAAATCAGTTTGAGCAATAGTGGTTTCATGTTATCAGCTTTCAGAAACCAAGACGTGTTTATACAGCGATCTGATATAAATTAATGCCGTTTGCTATCAAGAAAGGCAGATTTAAGCTGTCAACTCCTGCCAAGTGCACCAGTTACGTGAAGTTGTCAAAGGGAGGGCAAAGCACTAATATTAAAAAGTCTTAAAATTCAAAACATTTTACGTCCATGAAATCATATTTTAGCGAACAAAACAATGTTGTGAATGTCTGTTGTTCGTACCTTAGCATGGTGTTTCCATATATTGGAAATGTCAAGTATCCACACGGGAGAACATACCAAACAACAACGTTTCAAATCCAAGCGCCGAAAGATCGTAAACGGCAAAGATTGCGTTACATTTCACAGAATGACCGCTTACCACTGTTGTCACTCCTTTTTTCGCTGGAAGTTACGAGGAGTTTTCATTCCGTCATGAGTGATTCTTGATCAGCGTTTCCTTGAAAGTACGACCCCGGACAGGTGGTAACTGAGGACGTTTCGTCAAGACTCCTGTTGTTCAGTTTCAGGCTTTAGCAGGTGCGTAGTCAGGATTTTTCCGGAGGTACGCCCAACTTTTTCTACATCTTCTTTCCCCCCTCCCCCCCCCCCCCCCCCACCCCAAATCTCAACATTTTTTTAAGGTGCCTTTATTAAAGGAGGGGTTAACGGTTGTAAGCAAAAGCATTTTTGCTGTTTATGAAATGACACAACCTCTAAAATTCTTTAATTCTGTCGGCTTGTTATGTTCATTGACGTCAACCGTTTATCATTAATTCAGCTATTAAAAGTCAAGCTTGTAGTACCGCCGACTTTAGTTTACAAATGACTCTTTTTACCCCTTTTTGTCACATTATTTTTGACCGACAAAAGCACCACACATTGACGTAATTGTGCCCTACTTCGTCTACTCTGAAGACAGGTCGTGGAGAAAACAACGCGTTCACGCTTTACATCATCAAGCTTGCTATATAAATAAATCATCCAAGATTCGGTTCTCCAATTAATGTCGTCGCTTCTCTGGAAACCGATTTTTTTAGTTATGTTTATTTCATTCTATTTTTTTTCCTCAACGTTTTCGGGTACGCACGTGCAAACCGTGCGTACAAGTAGCTACGCCCCTGTTTAGTCTCCTTAGCCCTGAGCGTTCCTCTCTTGCGGTTTTCGCGGGAGTTCAGGATGTGGTCCACCCAGTATCTCACGTCTCTTTTAAATGAGAGGCAGCACTTCTTGTTTACCGTTTCGTTATCAGACAGCACTTAGGCTCTTAGCCTTTCATTTAATTTTGATCAAATTTTTATCATTTAGTTACTCAGTATACGTTCGATCCTGTCCTTGTAAACTTATACTTTTATACTTTAAGGGAGCTTAATACCTATATTAATTTTTTCTTCGTTTAGTGTCGTCCAAAAGACCCAGTTTTTTGGCATTTTTTAAAAAAGCAAGAAAAAGAAACGACAAGGTTTATTTTTTTTGGACTTAGATTAATTCTTTTAATCTAAAAAATTGGCATTATAACATCATTTCGAGGCATAAAACGTTCGGTGGTGTATCCTCTTTGCTTTTTACCCTTTTTGGGCCTTTTTTGTGAAATTGACCATCACATTTTCTGCCATATTGAGTTTGTGTCGATTTGGTGACCATGTCTTGTTGTTTTCAGTCTCCACGACAATGATGCTGGTGTTTCAGGCCTCCCGTTCTCAGATTTCTTGTGATTTTTCTTTCACCCCACCGACCGACCCACCCAAAACCAGGAAACCTATTCGACGCTAAACGAACGAAAAGGGGATGACCTAAGCCTTATGGTTTCTTTTTGGGCTTCCTCACCACATTGCTTCTGCGTGTTTCTGTATACTTGTCTTTTGCTTTGTTTTGTTCTTTTTTGTCGGTAAAATAAACTGAAACTGTACAAAGACCCTCTATATTCCCTTTGGAGGTTCTCGAACGTGCATAAACAAAATGAAAAACGCGATGATTTACTGACCGCAAGGGCAATGGGGTGGGGTTAGGGCTCGTTACTGCGCTCCGGTTCACTCGCACGCTGTCAAATGGTCCCGAAATACAAAATGAAAAATGGCTGTGGACAGACTATTCACGTCTAGACATCAAGCATCTTTTAAGATGGGACTTATCGCCTCTCCCTGTTCATGGAGTTGCAATTGATTCAAGGTGTTGACGTTAATTTCGTGATGCCCTGCATGTTGCCAGGACATGTTTCAAAAGGGCCTTTCCAAAGGTACGGAGTCCGCCGTCACCTTGTCAACCGTGCGAGAAATGATGTACTTCACAAAAACAAAGAGGAGTTATTTTCGATTTGCCCTGCCCCCTTCCCCCGAAAGTCCCCGACAGGACCGCTTCAAAGTACTCCCCATGTGGTTGCGTGGGGGATAGTAACAGGTCTACCTAATTGCACCGTGCATCAATGACAGTTTAGCTCAATTAGAAGAACCTTTTCCCTGGCTAGTTCAAGGTGTGTGCACCTCCTTTAAGCTGTTATTTTCGGTTCTTACTGAAATTTTTGATCTTGAGGAAATTCACAACGACAGGAGCAGGTTATGGGCTTTTTTCCTAGCCCTAATCCTACATCACGGGAAATCGCTCAGGTTAGGCAAGAATTCGATAATCCTTCCATAATCATCCATTTTTTCACCGCGTGAATTGGGTATTTTTAGCTTATTTCGAGGAAATACTTTTTGCTTCAAATCCAGGGTGGGCTTTTAAACACATTTTTTAAGCCAAATGGTTTTTGCGAGAATCTGCTTACCCGAACTTTTCGCATAAAAAACGACAAATACCCGAAAAAAGCTCATGTTGTCGGTGGTGGTGGCATATTTCCGATAAATTCAGCTCAATGTCTCGTGAAGAAGAGTTCAGATCCGTGCAGCGCCTCTCGAGGCAAGCGTTCCGTCGAAATACGAGCCCAACAACAGGTGGTAAGCGGTCAATCTGTGAAAAGTAACGCAATCTCCGTCGTTTGAGAGCAGCCGAAGATGATCTTGCAGATGCTGTCCTTGATGGTTTTTATTTCCAGTATCTAGGAACCCCATGCTAAGGTATGAAACATACACTCGTAGGCATTGTTCTGTCCGCTAAAGTCTACTTCCTGGACGCAGAAACGTTGTGTTTTTTGAAGTTTATTATTGTGCTTTGCCCTTTGACAACCTTACGTGACTCGTGCGTTTGGTAGCAGAAGATGGCTAAACTCTGCTTTTCTTGTTGGAAAACGGCTTTAAATTTTATCAGATCGCTCGATAAACACGTGTTGGTTTCTGATAGCTGATAACGTTAAATCGCTGTTGCTCAAACTGATTTCTTATTCCATTTTTCTGAGTTTTTAGCATCGACCCGCTGAGTCTGGAAAGCTCAAATTTCAGAAAAGTACTACTAGTATTTTTTGGCCTCAAACATTTTCTTTTAAGTTGCCCGTAGTTTTGAAAACAGATTTTGAAAGAAGAGATAACGCTCTTTAACGTGGTATTAGACTCATTACTGAAATCGAGGTACCAGTCGACGATTTTGGGCTTTGAAATTTGCCCTTTTTTCATTGAACGAAAACGTTCAAAATATTGAAAATAATGAAAAATCTCCAAAATATTACACTTTCGTTCAAACTGAGTAAATCACCACTTAGAATGTGTGCAATTAAGTACTCTTCTGAGTAAGTTATTTGTTGTCTGCATTACAGTGGATTTGAATTTTAAAACGATTTTTTTGCGACACGTGGTCTCGGGCCTGGAAAACCCGGTCCGAGAGCCGCGAAACCAATAACCCCCCCGTACGTGGAAAATAATCATCGTATCGAAGTAAAAATTGCATTTATGTTAATAGCTTACCTAGTGCTACTTTGTGAATTTTTTTGAGAATTTTCGTTTTTTCACAATTGTAGACCTCTGGTCGATATTTACTGACATCCGCTCTTAAAATGCGTTAAACAACAACCGTCGACTGACTTATCATCGTCATATCCATAACAACCCCACCCCCCCCCCCCCATGACTTTGCCTGCAATCAAAGATCAAGCGATTTCACACCATAATGGCAATTAAAAGTTTAATTTCAAGTTCAAGTTTATCGTTTCTATATAACCATATATTTACAATTCTACTGACTAATCGAGGGAGGTCAGTCTCACAAGTTCAAACGAAAGATCAAACGTAATTCATATTCCCTTTCGTACTGAATATATCTCTCTCTTCGCTTTTTAAGTCTGGAAACTGTCATCGTTTAACACCGACTCTTTTCGCAGCTGCAAAATTAAAGTTGCATCTGTATCTGCGATGATCTTCACACTTAACGACACCACCGCTGTGAAAATTTCAATAACGTCTGTAACCAATCATTTGATAGATATTCAGACAACTGATAAATATGATCAAGAGATCTCTCTTAAAATGATCTATTAGGTTCTAGGCAACTAAAAGTGAAGATGTTAGCAAGGGGCCAATTGACAGCCGAATTTGCCTACTTTGAAATAAATCGCAGATAAATTTCAAACCTTGTATTGGTAGAGGAGGAGGGGGCCGGAAGATGAGTTCGTTCTAATTCATTTTTCAAGCGCAGTTTGAACTTTGCTGCGGTTTCTCCACTGTTGAGATGGTTTGCAGCACAGAATAACTTCTTGATGCCAAATTTTCCCATCTATTATCTATTAGGTGTCTTTCATTACTTAGAGTGTTGGAAGACGTTTGATAAACACGTGTCACAAGAGGGACAGTCTAGATAAACGTTTTTATGTTTCTTTGAAAATTTTAGGTCCAGGAATACAAGATATCGCTTCTCTAACGCCTTCGTCGGAAGGAGAGGATACGCAGGATAAGGATGTGAAGGGTGAAATATCTGCAGGTACAGCTGCACTCGGTGAATGTGCAATTTTGTCGTATATATTATTTTTTCATGCTTGTAACATCGTCGCACTTACAATGGCTCGTCCAAAATGTTGAAATATTGGATCAAACCGATAGCAGACTATAAGCAATTAAATCAGTGATCAAAATGAACTCGGATTCCCTTTCGTACTGAGTATTACACTCTGATTAGTTTTGTACATTTTAAGTTTGAGATGTGTCGGCATCGTTCTAGATGTGACATATTGTGAATAATCATTTGATTGATATCAGGCCCTACGATGAACGTTTCTTTGGTTTTAGGCAATTCATTAATTTGGCATTGACAGCCGGGTGGGCTCGCTTTGCCAAGTTGGCTCGGTGTTTTACGGAGGTGTAGTTCAGCCCGGTATTATATGAGGGGAGCTAGCGTGGGACAAGCCAAGTTTTGACGCAAAGGTTTTAACGTGGGACCCAAGCCCCTGTATTTAGGCTCTATAAGTGACACAATCCTAGATATCTCTATAGTCTTTTGTTTTTGTTTTTGTTGCTGATACTGGCAATGATAGACTATCTATCCCATACGCTCCTCCTCTTCCCTTTTAAGTGCGTTTCCAAAGTTATTTAGCCTTACGTAAACACGCCTAGCCACTGCTTAATTATTATGAGTTTGATTTGGAAATGATTACCAAATAGCCAACTTAACCCGGCTTTTTACTAATGAAATAGAATTATCATGAAGTTTATATCATTGACTTAAGTGTAACCTGGAGATGAACTCTGTCTTTTTCTTTTGTTTCTTTGAGCAATCATTGGTGCTTTGCATCCATGATAACATGTCTGTAAACGATGAATCTTTACGGATTTGCAGAGTTCTTAGGGCTAGTCTGAACGTTTTGTAGTTTCTTCACCATTCAGGTAGTTTTCAGAACAGAACGACTGGATGCCATACTTTTCCTTTCGTTGTTGAGTTATTTATCCTGACAGAAATACGCTCAGCCACTTTGTTCAGTATCATTATGACTTTTATTGTGGATTGGTTTCTACGAAATAGCCATTAGTCTTCGCTTTTCTCGTAAAACGAATTATTTTTGGTTTTATTCAAGAACGTTTGGGTTACCAGATCCGGATGACATGGAAGGGTCGGAATTCAGCAATTATCGGTGCTTTCCACTTATAATAACGTGTCAGTAAAAATTTGTACCGATTTTCAGAGATGCTCAGGCCCAGTCTGAACTTTTTCAGTTCTTTACCATTAAGACAGTTTCCATAAAAGAGCGACTGAATGTCATATTTCCTCATTCATTGGATGTCCCTGATTGTTTTGTTGTTGTTGGAACGTGTTTGATGAACATGTTTTCCACGTTTTCCTGCCAAAAAGGAACAGTGCAGTATACGACTAAATGGTTTCTTTAAAAATTCTAGATTCGAAAGAACAGGATGTCGCTTCTTCAAAGGTTGCACAGACAAGAGAGGATACACAAACAATGCGTATGGCTGTGGGGGGTGAAATACCTGAGGATGGTGAGTATATAACTTTGTCGTATTTTGTACAGGCATTAAAATGCGTTAAAGAACAACTATCGAGTGACCTATCATCGTCATATCCATAACAACCCGCCCATGACTTTGCCTGCAATCAAAGACCAAGCTAGGGCAATTGAAAGGTTAATTTCAAGTTCAAGTTTATTGTTTCTATATAACCATATATTTAAATTCTACTGACTAATCGAGGGAGGTCAGTCTCACAAGTTCAAACGAAAGATCAAACGCAACTGATATTCCCTTTCGTAATGAATATATCTCTCCTCTATTCCAAGTCTGGAAACTGTCATCGTTTAACAACGATTCTTTTCGCAGCTGCAAAATTTGCATCTATAACTGCGATGATCTTCACACTTAACGACACCATTGTTGTGAAAATGTCAATAACGACTGTAAACAATCATTTGATAGAGATTCAGACAACTGATAAATATGATTAAGAGATCTCTCTTGAAATGATCTATTAGGCTTTCGGCAACTAGAAGTGAGAATGTTAACAAGGGTCCAATTGACAGCCGAGTTTGCCTGCTTTGAAATAAATCGCAGAGAAATTTCAAACCCTGTATTGGTATTGGAGGAGGGGGCCGGAAGATGAGTTCCTTCTAATTCATTTTTCAAGCGTAGTTTGAACGTTTCTGCGCTTTCTCCAGTTTTGAGACAGTTTGCAGAACAGAATGACTTCTTGATACCAAATTTTCCCATTTATTAGGTGTTTTCATTGCTTTGTTTGTTGGAAGGCGTTTGATAAACATGTGTCACAAGAGGGACAGTCTAGGTTAATTGTTTCATGTTTCTTTGAAAATTCTTGATCCAGGAATACAAGATGTTACTTCTCTAACGCCTTCGTCGGAAGGAGAGGATACACAGGATAAGGATGTAAAGGGTGAGGTACCTGCAGGTACAGCTGCACCCGGTGAATGTGCAATTTTGTCGTATTTCTTATTTTTTCATGCGTGTAACATCGTCGTACTTACAATAGCTTGTCCATGATGTTGGAATCTTGGATCAAACCGATAGCAGACTATAAGCAATTAAATCAGTGATCAAAATTAACTCGGATTTCCTTTCGTACTGAATATTCCACTCTGATTAGTTTTGTACATTTTAAGTTTGAGATGTGTGGACATCGGTTTAGAAGTGACATATTGTGAATAATCTTTTGATTGATGTCCGGCCCTACGATGAACGTTTCTTTGGTTTTGGGCAATTAATAATTATTGCCAAGTTGGTTCGGTGTTTTGTGGAGGTGAACTTCAGCCCGGTATTACGTACATAAGGCGAGCTAGCGTGGGACAATCCAAGTTTTGACGCAAAGGTTTTAACATGGGACCCAAACCCCTGTAATTTAGGCTCTATAAGTGACACAATCCTAGATATCTCTATAGTCTTTTGTTTTTGTTTTTGTTTTTGTTGCTGATGCTGGCAATGATAGACTATCTATCCCATAAGCTCCTCCCTTCCCTTTTACTGAGTGCGTTTCCAAAGTTATTTATCCTCACACAAACACGTCTAGCCACTGCTTTATTATTATGACCTTGATTTGGAAATGATTACCAAATAGTCATGTTAACCCCGCTTTTAACTAAATAGAATTATCATTGGTTTTACTCAATAACTTAGTTAAGTGCATCCTGAAGATGAATTCCGTCTTTTTTTTTTCTTTGAGCAATCATTGGTGCTTTGCATCCGTAATAACGTGTCTGTAAACAACGAATGTGTACGGATTTGTAGAGTTCTTAGGGCCAGTCTGAACGTTTTTGTAGTTTCTTCACCATTCAGGCAGTTTTCAGAACAGAACGACTGGACCATATTTTCCCTTTCACTGGTGTGATGAACATGTTTTCCGCGTTTTTTGTGAAAAAAGAATTTTGTATACCAGTATCTGTGAGAAATACGCTTTGACTTTTACTCAGCACTCGAGAAGCACGCTTTGATAAATTTCAACAGAAGCGTATAATTACCCTAAAGCGTCTAAATTCCGCTTATTTGTTTAGACCCATGCTGGGTAGCTAGAACCACGAGTGTGTGCGTTGCAACGGAGCGTCGTGTTTGAGTCGAGTCTGAAATAGGGTAGGAAAAATGAAATATTGTGGCTTGAGATAGCTTTCAAGTTGCAAGAAGCATGCTGCACAATCGTTGAATGGTATTCTCGTCAATTTTGCGCGATCATGACCTACCATGGATAATTCGACATCAAAAACTTAAAGTTTTGTATTAAATGAAGGATGATCATCGCAGTTATATACGCAACTTTTGCAGTTGCGAAAAGAAAGCCTGAAAAAAATTGCAGGCTCGTACGGGACCTTAATCCTGCTATAAACAGTTGTTTGATCCACATGAAGGATTATGGAGTTTAGGAGGGTGTTGGCCGAAGCCGAAGGTTGAGTTGGATGATAACGTTTCTTTTTTCATTTGTTCATAACATTTGCCAGTTCGGCTGTTTTAATATAAAAACTTTGAATGGTTTTTTAGAAGTTATTCCTCAAAAATAAAGTTGAGAATTTTCCAATTCAGTGCAGGTGGCTTCTGTGTATTGTTGCTATCTTTTTTCATTCAGTTAGCTTTAAGCATTTGAAATCTGTCCGCTAGTTTGGTTTAGTTTAGGCTCTGCGCCTCTGCGCTCCCAAAACCACCACTTTCTGTTGAGTGACGTCACCAATAATTTTTGTATTTGTGGATAAGGCCATCCCCTTTTTTTTTCGTTCGTTTAGCGTCGAATGCGATTTCTGATATTGGGTTGGTCGGTCGGACTGAAAAAAAGACCCCCCCCCCCCCCCCCCCCAAAAAAAAAAAAAAAAATCACAACAAGTCTAGGAATAGAAGGCCCTGTTACGCCAGGACGACGTTAAAAACTAACATTCACATTTTTCGATTAACAAAATACACAATATACTGTAAAAAATTTTTTTAAAAATGGTTTAACGACGTCGTTTTTTTTTTAATGCCAAAAAGTTGGGTCGGTCGGACGACGGTAAACGGATGGCCTAATTGACAAATCATTTCATGGCTAAAACTTATCGATGAATTACGTATTAAACGGCTTCCCAATTTGTTTCGCGTTTGCTCGTCAAATCACAAACGGAGAAGTATTTTGAGTGAATGTTAATGGTTGGTGTTTTAAGAGGAGAAGTCTGTTATTATAAATCGCTAGCCAACTTTGCTCGGTAAAATTGTCACCGTTAGGTTAAATAGCTCTATTGACACTAGTAGCAGCTAGCGTAACAGTCGTTCCCCTTAAGGCAAGCGGGAGAAAAGAGACAAGTTTTTCTCCTTTTTGCCCAATGCCCTCGCTCGTCTTTCGTGCAGTGCCATACGACTGCTACGCAATCAATTCATGATCTATTTTTAGTCACTTAAGAGCTCTGCCAATATCGTTTTTCGTTAATTTACCGTTTAGTTATTTGCATATAAAGGAAATCTTGCTAAATTGCGTCAGACTATACAGCAACAATACATAATTTGTTTTACAGGCGCTGGTATAGGTTTGTCCCATCTTCCGCGTCCTATTCGAAAGTTTGTAAATCGCAATCATGAAATTGAAGACATTAAGAAACATCTTCTCCCACACCCAGAAAACGACTGCAGTTGTGTCTTAATACACGGTGCTGTTGGGATGGGAAAAACAGCCACTGCTATTAAAGCGGCACATGAGATTCGAGGTAATGACGATAACACTACTGTCGTCTACATCAACTGTAGTGCTGTCAATTCATGTGATGATCTTGCGGTGAAGATTTCCCAGCAAATCTATCATTTCCCTTTGAATGAATCGACTGCAGAAGTAAAAAGGAGGCTAATAAGTGAGAAAGATCTCCTCGTCATTTTGCTGCTGGACAATTTTCAATACTTGGACCCGCTGGATGGCAATGAGGAAGCCAACATGAATCCGGAGATAACAAGGATTGACCAAACAGAAGGGTTTAAAGTTAAAAAGTTCATCACAGAAATCATCACAGCCTCAACTAACGTCAAGCTGCTCGTTACCTCATCAGTGTGCGCGTTTTTTCCAGAAACATGTCAACAAATAGTAAGCCTGCATCCGTTAGAGAGGAGTGAATCATTTGAGCTTCTGAAGAACACCTATTGTACTGACCGTCAGCTGGACGAAGAAATTGCTTCCAAAATAGCCGGATTTTGTGATGGTATTCCGCTCGCCCTTATTTCCTTGGCTTCTTGGCAAGACCATCCACCCGATCTTGTGCAAATGATGACCAACGCCAACCCACAGGACCAATTCAAGAAATTTATATCAATTCCTGAAACTGATGCAAGTAAGAAAATAGACGTGTGCCTTGACGCTTGCTTTTACAGACTTGACCAGGATCTACGACACACTCTTATTTGTCTTTCGCTGTTTAAAGGACATTTTACCATGTCAACAGCTAAAGAAGTCTTCTGTTCGGAGGGGTTAGAAAGCCACATTTTGGAATTGGCTAATCGATCTTTCTTAGAAAGCAACAAGTTAGGCCCTACAGCTCCGTGCTGGTACAGTCTTCTTGGAGTCCAAAAACTCTACTGCCAAAACAAGGCCCAAGAAAAAGGTGCAAAACAAGAATACGAGAACGGCCGAAAGCGTTTTATCGACCACTTTCTCTCTCTTCTTGAAGAGGTTTTCAAGAAGTTCCTAAGCAAAAGCGCTTTTGAAGCTTGCAATATGTTTCGTCAGGAAGTGGAAAATATCATGCAACTTCTCGACTGGTTCAAGAGTGACGCCATGGACGAAGAACAAAGACTAAGGTGTATTGATGTGTTCAACAAAGCAGCCGAGCTACTTGCAAAGATGATGGGGGAAAAGCGATTTGATGCGGTTTTTAATCTGCTGAAAGACAAGTGCCAACAGTTGCAAGATAAAGAAAGACTGAGTGATTGTCTTACTTCACTTGGGATCAAAAAGGCATTCAGTTGTTTCTTTTCCCCTCATTTGTCTGTTGAAGCTGGTAAGATAGCTAAAGATTACTTTATGGAAGCCGATAGAATCCAGACCGACCTTCTAATTGATACCGGTAACAGCAGAGCCCAATGCCTTGCCAAATATGGCCGTTGTGTCTCCATCATAGACGGCAAATTTGCTGAAGGAAAGGAGATGATTCAAAAAGCAATCGCTATTCGTAAGACGCATGGAGAAGAGGATAGCGTCATGTTAGGTGCAACATACAACGACTTGGCAGGTAAGGCCCTATTTATATGGACAAAACCTTTCCAGGGTTGCTTAAACTCGAACATGCTCTGATTGTCTCATTTTGACCGAGTTGACCCGTACGGGCGAGCCAAAGTCAGTGTTCGGAAGAAAAGTTGCATGGCCAGGCCATGAGGGTGACCCTACCATCACAAAAGGGTGACCCTCTAGCCGAGCAAACGTTTTGTTTCTCTTGCACACGGCTCGCCACGCCTTGTAAGGAAATGTCTGATAAGTTGGCTCGCCCAGGGTAGCCCCTGTATGAGGATGAACCTTCTACTGGGGGCAACGTTTTTTCCAACGTTTCGTTGTTCTTTGAACTAAAGCTTTATCCCAGTTTGATTTTCGATTTGCTTTGTCTCGATCCCAGCTTAAAACCCACTTGAGCCTGAATTTCATTTTACCTATTACAGACGCAAACCGGTTAAATATTTTTATGATCTTAATGTTGATCATGTGATAAGATCTGATAATGTGCTACGTTAGATTTAAGAACAAAAATCTTTAAGAACAATAAATCCAGCGACTAGACTGTAATTTTCTTCTGTGTTCTAGTTGTCCTCTCCCTGGAATCGGCCCATCATCAACGACAATGTCGACAAGAAACAGCTATTGAACTCCTCCAACAAGCAGTAAATTGGAGAACACGTAAAACACTTGAAATATACAGAGTAAAGCTTGGCGACCATCCTTTTACAGCTACCATTCTAAACAACCTGTCAAAAAACTACCGTTCTCTTGGAATGTTTGAAGATGCTAAAAAATGTTCTGAGGAAGGGCTGAAAATTAGGAGGCAGTTCTTGGGGGAACACATGGAAATTGCGTTGTCCCTATATGAGCTTGCATTGGTTCTTAAAGAAAACAATGAGTTACAGGCAGCAAAAAATAACCTTGAGCAGTGTTTAGCTATGCAGGAGAAGGTGCTGGATGAAAAAAACAAGGATCTCGAAAGGTAAGCAGGAGTGAGTGTTATTGACTCTACTAATGATGCGCGCAAACCCGGAGTGGGGACAGAAGGAAGCTTACACTCCTTCCCTCTGCCCCAACACTAGTCAAAACCTGCGAGCAGGGATCAATCATACATTTTGCTCCACTCCGTTAGATGTTTGTGTGATAATAAGCTTAATCAAGTCAGCAGCTGCTGTAAGTGACTCCTCGTTGCTTTTGATAGGCAGGTATGAAAATGGTCACGAAACACGTTACGTTGTTATTAGTAAGCAGAACCTGCTTTCATTGGTGGATCCACCTGAAGATTTTTTGAAGGGAAAGTGGCTCTTACCAATTGGTCACCAAAGTTTTCCTCAATTAAGTTGAATTTTCTTATGGCAAGTCCCGCAAAGGCCGGACTATATCCGGTGAGGATTTAACACTAATTTTCTAGTAGAAGCGACAAAATAAAGAAAAAGAACGACCCACAACAGGAAACTTCACAACTCCTAACCGTTTCTTCAAAAGAAAGATCAGTGGAAAGCTTCATCGCCACTGACCCCGAAAAGCAAATCAAATTGGCAGAAACAGTAAAATAAGGGTTTAGCAGTGGAAAAGAACTCAGAAGGACTTCTGGCACTTTTTAGACCGATAATAGGCCCTTAGCAGCTAGCCAATCACGTGTTACAAAACCGCCATGCTGGAGAGCAAAAGTCGCCCTGGGAGAAGACAAACAAAGGAAATCACCATTTAAAATTATTTATGCCTTTGTTGTCTTGTCCAGGTGCGACTTTTTCTCTGCAACACGGCGGTTTTATACCACGAGAATGGCCAGCTGCAAAAGGCCTCTACGGGTACAAATAGACGAATGTGTCATATATAGTTAACGTTATAATATATAGATTTAGCTAAGGCCAAAAGCGAAGCTCTCGAGCAATCTTTGAACAGATGTCTTTCTCAAGTAATTCGACTTTTGCTGTAAGCAAAAAGCAAACTGACTCCACCTTTAAAAAAATGGACCTGAGCCCGCGATCAAGTTGATGGTAGCCAGTGGGCAAGTTTCCTGTGGGATTGATGGTAATTGTTTTCCTCTGTCGCGTACGTTGGAGAAACTAGAACAATAAAAACAAACAAAAGAGGCCGTTATAGAGCGTTTTCACTCACGAGGCCAGCATCCCTGCTAATTTATTGGAACAAAAGAAAGCGTTTACATAAAGAAAGAAATGAACTCCCAGAGGATTTTCTTGGTGCACCATTGTGGCCCCCGTCTGTTTTGGAACATCAAGATGACCGCCATGGCGTCATGTGAAAACGCTCAAAATTTCAATTTCAGATGGAAACTTGGATAAACCGGGCGAGAATTTTAAATAGTTCTGTAAATGGTTTAAAAAAATTGCAAATGATTTTAAGAGCGGCTGTATGTAAATATCGAGAATTCGCCATCAAAACTGAAATTTCGAAATTCTTCATATCCAGTCAGGAAAACCCTTTGGTGGAACATTTTGGAACATCACAATCGAAGTTTCCGAAGAATTTTCTTTTTCAAAAATAACCGGTCAAAAGTGAAATGCTGCCTTCACGCCATAGCCGCCTTGTGTCAATCGCCAAAAATTATAGCAATTTTAAAGCCCTCGGGAAGAAAAGCGGTGCGAGGAAACAGGTTCATCGCGGTTACAATACTATTCACCACCTTAAAAAATACCATAATAACCTTGTTGTCCCAAAATTTGGCATAATCATTGTTTTCAGTTTCTCTTGGGATGATTGTAAGTCCCAAAAGAAACTGAAAACAATGGTTATTCAAACTTTTCTTTTTTTGGGGGGGGGGGGGGGGGGGGGGGAGGGGGACAAAAAGATTGTTATGGTATTTTCTAAAGTTGTGAATTTGGTAAAAATATCTTTACTCGGCTAAAAAACGACCGAGGTTTCCTATCTTCAGCCCTTTCAAAGAACAATGAAAATTTGCAAAACTTTGAAGGAAAAATCACGGCTTGCTACACTGAATCAGTAAACGACTTATACCTAAGACAAGACGCTACGGAGCGTACACTTCGGCGTCGTGGTTGCGGAACTGTGGAGGAATAGTAAGAAATCAAATATGGTAAGAGCAAGGTGATAATTTGTGAAATTATGGGATTTGTCAGGATATTCTGAAAAGAGCAACATCCAAGAGGCCTACTTGCCAAAAACTAGCATTTCGGGAGAAATTGTCTCCGAGATATTAGCCCAGTTATGCTCTGATGACTCCATACAATCCTTCTACAAAAACAATTCTCTATTTTTCTTAGTCACATCAGGTTTCAAAAACAGCATAGCAGCCTCATGTACTGATTAAAGATATGTAAGGCATGGGTAAGGAGTCAATTACGTTGAGCATGGAATTGGCTAAAACTCAAAGTCACGAGTTCGAATGTTTTGAGGATAATTATTCACTGACTATCAGCACGCAGGGATGTCGGATTAACACAAGGAAGTTTAACACCAAAGGAACATAACCTTTACAGAGCTTTAAAACACAGCATCCGCCAACACAAACTTGACTTGGACTTTGAGTAAAACTAAACAGCCTCTACCAATAATAACAAACTCTCACTTGAACTTCAGATATCTTACGGCTTCCGCGAACTTGTAAACAGAGAACCTGAAAATCGACCTTCGTCACACTTGACTAAACACAGCAGCCCAGCTCGTGGGAAAAAACTTAGTTTTTCAAAAGAACTCGCTTGGAACTTGTATACCGTTTGACGTAAGGTTCTAGAAAATACTAAACAGGCGAATAGTAGTAGCTTTTCGACATATTTTATGATTTCAGTAGCTGATGCAAATCTGCTGACCCATGCTGAAATGTAAACATACCCTAATTAATTATTCATGAATAACCCAAAAACGTAGAGAACGTTGGAGAAAGTCACGCAACGCATGAAACCAATTTTACTACGTAACACTCAACAATTAAAGGCAAAATGTCTTTATGCAGCATTTTGTAACTTTAAATACATCATAAAACAGTTCGAAAGGAGGGCTCACTCGTGAAATGTTTTTCAACCCTCGAAGAGAAATTTCGTGTCTCTGCGCGGCCACGAAATATCCTCTATTTATTCCTTGAGTAATTAAAGACTAAACTCGAAGTGATCTCAAGATATCACGAAGTAGTCCGGTCTCATTTCGTGAAATAGTTGAAACAAGCCGAAAAGTCACGAACTTGCACGCCCAATCTTGTCCCGAAACTAGTGCATCATTTCATAACTATTTTTCATATCCCAAACTACCTTGGGTCGCAGTAGCGCAATCGGCTAATCCCTCAACTTAGAGTCTCCTCTGATCTGACGGGTCCCTCAGGTGAGTCGGTTCAAACCCCGGGAAAGCCAAAGTAATAATTCTTTCTTCCTCGAAAAAGTTAAGAATAAATCAAAGAAATCGAAGTGATCTCGAGATATCTCGAACTAATTCGGCTCTCACTTCGTCAAATAGCCGAATAGAACCGCAAACCAAGAGACTTTTCTTGCCCAATCTTGTCAAAAAATGGCAACTTTGATACATTCCTGAGCGTCGCGAATCCTTTACTTCGCGCTCCACCGAAGTAAAAAGCCCTACTGTTGTAGTAGTCGTGCGCGTTCGCTATACGGTGACCCACTTCAGTTTATATTAGGAATTCCGAGGATATATTCGAGCTATTTACATACTAAGCAACGTCCACATTAGCTCCACCTCTCCTTTTTCACCCATTTTAACCAAACCTTAACAATTAACAAGATTGGGGTAGTCACACGTGCCTGACACAAAATACCCTCAAGTACCCGTGATAACACGACTACGAAGTGTACGCTCCGATATAAAATAGCGTCTTCTTCTTTGTAGTGCTACGGGGCCGTTTATGTTTGCCAAGAGATTAAAATGTTGCTTCGCAATTTTAACACGATTATGACAGTAATCCCCGTGCCCCCGCCCCTTTAAATAGGTCTGCCATGATACCTTAAATTTCGTGCCGTCTTTTTGGTATTCTCCTTTTACAATAAAGTTTTCTTTTTTTTCCGCATACAGTACCAAGAAAGAACTGGAAGATGTCATTCAACGCCTTGAGGGTATGCAGGAAAACGTGATGAGCGAATGAAAAGCAACGTTTCCCCATGCAATTTATCAATTTTGTTTAGCGGTAAATTTTGTCGGAAAATTGTAATTTTAGTGTGGATGGTCCTCGACAGCAAACCAGTACTTGAGAAAGCTTTAGGGCGTGCACCACTTAAAAATATTTTAAAATAGGAATGGTATAAAACCGTTTGAATGGTTATTTTGTACAAAGTTTTCGTTATTAACAATAACATTTATTTGTAATATAATTAACAATTAGTTCATGCGTCAGCGTGCGTATGTCGAGATATTGAGCACGCGGGAAGTTTGGAGAGCACGAAAGAGGCGTAAGAGTTGCACGAGGCGCAGCCGAGTGCAACTCTAGCCTCTTGAGTGCTCTCCAAACTTCCCAAGTGCTCAATATCTCGACATACGCACAGCTGCAGCATGAACTAATTGTTTTATAACATTATCAAAGCGATCAATGCACCAGTTAACTTAAAATTTTATTATTGTAGGGCGCGCTCAAAGCAGTACGCGTCAATGTTTACGTGAGTATATTTTTTTCCTCACAGTTAAGCTTATGTTTTTATCCTGAAACTGAGAGAAAGTGAACTCTAAAATGATTGTAAAATCTATATTTAGGTGCCGGAAGACTATTAATTCACCGAAAAATTGTTATTGAGAGAAAACAACTTTGCAAAGAATGATCTCACGCCATAGTCTGCACAGCTCGCGGAGATGACAACAACAACAACAACAGCACTCACCTCTTTTCCTTACTATCGGTTAACAAATTCAAACGTTTCCTCTTAAATTTCCTTATAAAACACATGGTAAACTTTTTATCGTGTACTGCCGAGTTATGGATGCACTCATGAGACTCAGGATTGCTAAGCTCACAACAACTCGAGGAATTAGGAATAGTTTATTGACGTCATCAGCGTGCTCAATAGGAATATGAAGCACGCTCGCGCTATTGAATTTGATTAGGCGAATTTTCTAGCTATGTTATAATTAACAATTAGTTCATGCGTCAGCGTGCGTATGTCGAGATACTGAGCACGAGGGAAGTTTGGAGAGCACAAAAGAGGCGTAAGAGATGCACGAGGCGCAGCTGAGTGCAACTCTAGCCTCTTGAGTGCTCTCCAAACTTCCCAAGTGCTCAATATCTCGACATACGCACTGCTGAAGCATGAACTAATTGTTTTATAACATTATCAAAGCGATCAATGCAGCAGTTAACTTAAAATTTTATTATTGTAGCGCGCTCAAAGCAGTACACGTCAATGTCTACATGACTATACTTATTTACCTCACAGTTATGTCTTTGTCTTGAAACTGAGAGAAAGTTTAATCAAGTAGCTTAAGATAACGGCTAAAAAGATTGTAAATCCATATTGAGGTGCCGGAAAACTATTAATTCACCGAAAAAATCTTTTTGAAATAAATAACTTTGCAAATACTAAGTAATGATTTGAACACGCCATAGCCCGCACAGCTCGCGCAGATGACAACAACAACAACACTCACGTCTTTTCTCTACGATCGGTTAGCAAATTCAAAAGTTTTCTCGTAAATTTACGTTACAAAACACATGGTTGACGCTTTATCTTGTACTGTTCAGGTGTGGATGCACTTGGGAGACGTCTTAGGAGGATTCTTAAGCTCACAAGAACTCGAGGTATAGTTTACTTACGTCATAGGCTTGCTCAATGGGAATATGAAGCACGCTCGCGCTATATTGAATTTGAATAGGCGAATATTCTAGCTATGTTATAAGAAACTTTCTTGAATACGTTTGTGCATGTACAAAACATCCGTTACCAGTAGTTACTGTCAGTGCGTCTTTTATAAATTTGCAGAGAACAAAGACTTCACTCGTAAGATCACCATCAAAGAATCCTTGAAAGTAGACCGTGATGTTAACTTTGTAATATAGACCTGGAACCTGTCCGAGGAGTTCAGAAGGTGGATAACGCCAAAGGCGGTTAACCTGCTCCGTTCTAAACCTCTTATTTCATTGGTCCCCTTTAATCTGCACTTCCATTGTTTTCAGGGACAGGGGTATTGTTGTCACAATCCCTATTGGTTTCCCAGCCAATCACAAACAATCGTTCAAATAGGTGCAGATCGGCCACGGTTAAAGGGCATTGGATAAATCACTTTTTCTTGGTTAGCAAAGTAAATTTCTCTCATAGTTATCCTATGTTTACATTGTAACGATTGACTCAGTGCATGGATAGCGTTGTCCAGTTTTTTAACAACTGGGCCTCCTGGTCTTTTTTACGCAACAATTTACATAAATATAATCTCAATAAGAACTTAAATACAGTTTAAAACGACGGATTTAGCAAATTTTCCGTCTTAGACTTCATCAGTGATTTTACGATATTTTTTGCTTTAAGTGTTAATTAAGGGGAACACTCAAGGTATTGATTAAAATTCACGAAGTCAAAAATGTTGAGTGCGCTCAGGTAATAACGCTTTGTCGCAAACGACAAATTACCGAGTTCAAAAGCAATTGAAAGTAGCTACGTTAAGATGCTTAAAGCTGGTACCATTCTATAATAAACCAAACACCATCACAAATGAATCTGAAACTGCGAGACAACTAGGCAAGGCTCACAGTCGGTGGTCCAAATGATATTAATATAACCATTCAAATATTTTGCAAGGTTTTGAAAACAAATTTTCAGAAAGTTCAAGATAAATAGTGAATAACCCATTTTCGCATTCCCATTTACCGCTGAAAACACCAAAAAGATTTCCAGTTTTTACATTCAGTGTCACTGGTTGTCTTGCCTGATATTTTTGAATATATAAACGTCAGATTGACGGACGGTTTGAGTCCGGTTCTTTTATTCAGCGGGCAAGAGGAACGAGAAACTGGAAAATACGCTATCTTCACATTTCCCATAACGCACCTTATTTGCACCACCCCCCCCCCCCCCCCCCCAAAAAAGAAAAAATTGCGTAACCTTTGTTTTTCATTTCTCCTGGGTATTACAGCCGTCCCAAGAGAAACTGAAAACAATGCTTATGCAAAGTTTTGGGGGGCAAATGTGAAAAAGGCGTAATGGCTTAAAACCTGCTTTTATCTTTAGTTAATTTTTCAGTTATTGAGCTATAGCTCATATGTCAGTGGTGTGAGCGTATGTATCTTTGTGGCTTTGTGGCTTTGTCTGTTCGAGTGTGTGTTGCAGGGGCCAATAAGGTTGGAGGTACTATGAGTTGGTGCTTAGGAACCAATGAGATGTTGGCATCTAAACATGACATTGCTGCGCTAAAGGTCAAACAAGGGCACTTTAATACCGCCATTTTGGATCTTCACAATTTTGTCGTCTTTTATTACGGCTAAAGGTGTTTACAAGCATAACATTTAAATATCTTCATGATTCAAATGGTAAGCACAGTGATGTAGCTGTTTAAGGGCTCATATTTTTGCGTGGCTGCTGGTTCAAGACTTTTATGACCTAATTCGGCTGTCGCGAACGGCACAACGTAGTGAATTATGTTTCACCTGCTTCAAAGTGAAGCATAAAATGTTTAGAGTTGGTATTTAGATATTGACTTTAACTTGGAAGTATGCGGCGTAATTGTGTTTTTAGTAGATTGAACATGAGCTGATTTTTTTAAAGCTGTACAGAGTAAATTAATTCCGTAAACATGCTTTAATATTCTCTCTCGCACAAAGTTTAAAAGACCTTTAAATTCACGTTCCGGCAACTTAAGTGCAACCATATCTGATATATGTTTGCTGTCATAAAAGCAATTAAAACGTATTTAATTTACCCAGTGGTTAAGTTTTGCGTTAGCGAATAAACTTCCACTAGTAGCCAGTTGACGAAATAATTAGAGATAGGCCATTTGCACGAAGAGGCATGTGACATCGTTTTTACGAAAATGAAAGTTATATGATTTTGCCTTCGAAAAACGATTAGTGGGTCATATCTTAAACAAAATAATAGTGATTTGGTTTTTCAAACCCGCACCATTTTCTTAAAATGAATAAGTTCGTAAATGGTCACGTGACCAAAATGTGATTTTTTAAAATTATGAATTACCTCTCTCTGAACACAAATTTTGCACTTAAACTTCAAGGAAAATGTTGGAAAGACGATGTGATAACGTTTACAGCACATCTGAGCATAAATATGAAACGTTGAACAAGATATAAGTAAGAAGTAGTTTTGGCCGCCATGTTAGAGGGCAAAAGCATGCCCTCCAACATGGCGGCCAATACAAATCATACTAATTTGCTGAAAAATCAAAGTGCCATAAAATATCTCCCTTAAATGCGTTTCCTCTCAAATTTCGGGTGTAAGATAATTTTTGTGTGCTCTAACAATTTTTGGCATCAGCAAGATTCCAACTCATTGTTTAAAGGAAGCATTGGTCACGTGACCTCTTAGTGCAAGTGGCCTATTGTTTTATTGAGTGGAATAACATGGAATGAGTAGTAATCAGTATCTCGGCAATTTGACAATTCCGATGGAAGTAAAGTAATGATGTTAAGGTATCAACCTTAACACTGAATGATGCATTATTTTATTGCAGATGTTAGAAAAGGAGGTGATTTGTTAAAATCGTTTGAGCAAAGTAATGTCGTAAGGAATATGCGTTCTTTCACGTACAAATTGTAAAAGGGGCAAAGTCCAACATCTTCACGTGCGAATTGTGTGTATGAGTTATTTTTATAATCCTGAGCCCAGTTGTTCGAAGGCCGATTGGCGCTTAACCCAGGGTTAAGTCTAACCCGGGTTTCTTTTTCTTTTGTTCAAAATTTTTAAGAACATCCAATCATCAGCTTGTTGACAGAAAGAATTACACTAAATTTACTTTTTAAGCTTTCAAATCTGAATTCAAATTTCGCAGTAGGGCCCTGGGTTATCTTAACCGAGCTTTGAACAACTCCGCCATGGTTACTAGATTACTGTGTGATAACTCGGATTGCCTCACGTACGAACCACGAAACCACGGGGGCAAAGTCCAACACTTTCACGTCCCAGCTGTCTGACTGTACATCTCATGCAGATTGGCTTTTCCCAGTAATAATAGAAACTTGAACGTATGAAGACCTGTTTCGTTTTGTAACCAATGCCTTAAAAAAGGTTCTTGTCTTTTAGGAAGCAATTATAGCTTTTAAAACATGAAGAATTAAGTTGTCAGAGTTGAAGACTGTTTCATTGAGTACAACCTCGTGAATTATGATGATGCAACCATCTACCACAATGATAAAAATCCTGGTATTTCGTAACTAATCTGTATTCGATGAGCCACATTTTCTTAAGAAATTCCGAGGAAACCTTAAAGTTTTCTTTCTAATCAAACGTTTGGTGAGTTGATATTTATTGTACTTTAACAATTTGTTTAACTTGTATCAGGCAGGGTCGGCCGGGGGGTAGTGATATACCAGTATACCCGAAAAAAAGTCACCAAAACACCCAAAAATACCCAAAATTCATCCAAATATACCCAAAATTATACCCAGGTATACTTTATACCAGAAATTCAAAGAAAGTGATATACCGAATACCCGTATTTAAGCTGCAATATACCGTATACCCGATTTAAAAAGCCCTTGTATACCGTATACCCAAAAACCCTGGCCGACCCTGATCAGGGAAAGACAGAGGAAAGTGAATATATGGCATGAGAAACGACTCAGCTGAGCGTTTCGCGTTTTCATTTATGTACCGCAGTACCCAATTTCGCACAAAAAACCAGTCGTATATTTAGGATGAAAAAGGTAGATTCAATCATCATTCTTGGTACAGGTATACCACCAAAGTTTGAGCATAAACTACGTCACCACTAACAAAGATTTGGAATAACTCGTCCAAGTTTTTGAAATCATAGATCAAACGATAGCAAACTATAAACAGTTAAATAAGTGATCAAAAGTTACTCGGATTCCCTTTCGTACTGAATCTTCCACTCTGATTAGTTTTGTACTTTTTAAGTTTGAGATGTGTCGACATCGTTTTAGAAATGACATATTCTGAATAATCATTTGATTGATATCCTGCCCTACGACGAACATTTCTTTGTTTTTAGGCAATTAATTCATTGGGCATTGACAGTCGGGCGGCCTGTTTTATGGCGGTAAATTTCAGCTCGGTATTACACGAGGTGAACTAGCCTGGAGCAAGCCAAGTTTTGGCGCAAAGTTTTAACATAGGACCCAACCCCCTGTAGTGACACAATCCTAGATATCTCTATAGTCTTTTGTTTTTGGTTTTGTTGCTGATGCTGACAACGATAAACTATCGATCCTCATTAGTGCTTTGCATCCATAATAACGTGTCTGTAAACAATGAATCATTACGGATTTGCAGAGTTCTTATGGCCAGTCTGAACGTTTTGTACTTTCTTTACCATTCAGGCAGTTTTCAGAACAGAAGGACTGGATGGCTTATTTTCCCTTTCGTTGGTGTCTTTGATTGTTTTGTTTGTTGGATGGCGTTTGATAAACATGTTTTCCGCGTTTTTTTGTTAAAAAGGGATTTTGTATACCAGTATATTTTAAGTATGATGTTTAGGGAATAACCTCTGCGAGAAATATGCTTTTACTTTTACACAGCACTCGAGAAGCACCCTTTGATTAATTTCAACAGAAGCACATAACCCTGAAGCGTCTAAATTTCGCTTATTTTTGTAAAACCATGCTGGGTTTTTTTAGCCGTCCAATCAGAAGGAAGAAAATTTTCTTGGTCAAATATGGAATCAGAGAATTGAAGACATCCCTGTCTATAAAATAGCTGATCTCGGAGTCTTCCAGTCCGCAACATATCTCCAAGTAACTCCATAACTCAGTACTTAGCGCTGAGCCGTTTTACATCAATTTTATATAAAATAATTAAGAGTTATATGCTTCTGATTTTAAACTTTTCGCAAATGTAAACGCAAATCGAAACAGCTAGCGAACATACTCGTATTTCTAGCTACCCAGTACAACAGAGCATCGAGTTACGGGTCGGGTCTGAAATAGGGTAGGAAAAATCAAATATTGTTGTTTGAAATTGCTTTCAAGTTGTAAGAAGCATGCTGCACAATCAGTAACTGGGCAGGTATTCTGGTAAATTTTGCGCGATCATAACCTGCCATAGATAATTCGACATCAAGAACTTAAAGTTTTGTGTTTGGGAAGTAACCTTTTTGAGAATAAAAACATTCTGTTTATTAGAATTCAAATAAATCCCCGATAAATTTCAAACCTTGGCTTGGTATTGGAAGGGGAGGGGAAGATGAATTCTTTTGTAATTCATTTTTCTTCTTTGACCCGTCATCGTTGCTTTCTATCTGTAATAGCATTGTAGTAAACAATCTGTACGGATTTGCGAAATTGTTCAAGCTCAGTTTGAACTTTTCTGCGCTTTCGTCACTATTCAAACCGTTTGCAGTACAGAATGACTTATTGATGCCATATTTTCCCATTTATTAGGTGTCTTTCATTGGAAGGCGTTTGGTAAACATGAGTCACAAGTGGGACAGTCTTGATAATTGTTTTCATGTTTCTTTGAAAATTCTAGATCCAGGAATACAAGATGTCGCTTCCCTAACGCTTTTCTTGGAAGGAGAGGATACAAAGGATAAAGATGTGAAGGGTGAAATATCTGCAGGTTCAACTGCACCCGGTGAGCGTACAATTTTGTTGTATTTCTTATTTTTTCATGCGTGTAACATCGTTGTACTTATAATAACTCGTCCAAGATGTTGAAATCATGGATCAAACGATAGCAATTGAATCAGTGATCAAAAGTAACTCGGATTCCCTTTCGTACTAAATATTACACTCTGATTAGTTTTTTACATTTTAAGTTTGAGATGTGTCAACGTCGTTTTAGAAATGACATATTGTGAATAGCGTAAAATTCCCAAAATAAGCCGCTCCATGTATAAGCCTCTCCAAACATAAGCCCCCAAAACGCGTAGCGCAAAAAACCCTCCGTTAAATCGCCCCTACAAATATAAGCCCCCCCCCCCCCCCCCCCCCCCCCCGAGGCTTGTACTTGGAAATTGCCCTCAAATACAAAGTCAAACAAAGCAATAACGGTCAATTTCCATCCAGCTATAAGGCTCATCAGGCAACTTCAACTTCAACAATCCATCTGTTTCCTAGATACAATCTCTTAACGCATCCCTATAACAACCACTCAAATTTTACTGCCAGCTTTTAATTTTAACGGTCAATCGTTGAAGTTGCCTGATGAGTGTGGTCCTACAATTTCGGACCATACGAAACAGCACTGTTGCAATAAACGATCAATGATTACTCCTGAAGCCTGAACTCTTGTGATTATTAGTAGTACATATATACATACATACACACATACACACATATACACACATACATACACACATACGTACATACGTATTGAGTCTCCCTTTACAGGGCTTTTCAGACACAATTAACTAATTACATAAATTTTACAGCAAAAAAATCTAAAATCTTAGAACCCAAACTAGAGATATAGAAATTCCTTGCTAATGTAATCTATTCGTTGAATATAAAAATAAGAATAATACTTTTATTCAACTTTAAAAATATGTACATAATTTACAGAAATATTTGAAGTAAGAATTTTAAAGCGCTATGTAACATTAAGAATTATATACAGTAAATCATAAAAATACAATCACTGTGTCAATAACGATTTCCCAAATACATTCCTTGCAATTAAATAATCTTTTCTTAAAAACCTTAATGTCTTTAATGTGCTGAAGGTCGTTTGGCAGGTCACTCCACCGTTTACCCCGCGAAAGTAAAAACCTCGTTGCCCCGCTGACAACTGGCAGCGTGGAATGCTATAAATTGCCGAGCGTGTGGTAAAGTAATGAAATAAATAACTTGGTGCTAGACCATTTAGACATTCAAATACTAAAACTAAATCATTGAATAATCTACGACCCACACTAATATGTGCAAAAAACAATCCTGGCAGCGAAATTCCGCGCTAATTGCAGCTTATTTATGTTTGATTTAACTGTATTTCCTCATACAGAGGAACAATAAAATAACTTGCTAAAGCCAAAGCTATTTATAAGTAACATGAGTGACTTTATGTCTAAGAGATACTTAACTCTATTTACCTCTACCAACTGAAGAAAACAAGTGGAAGCTGACTTAGTTTTCTCAATATTATAGTTGAGACACTGATCTAGGTATACCCCAAGATCCTTAGCAACTAGAACCGGGGAGATAGTTTTACCTAGTACTGTGAGCGATATAGCAGGTAACTTACTGGTACGTTGGGGTAAACCAGCGACTAATAACTTAGTTTTAATTTTTCGGGATTGATAAGTAAAGAATTATGAGAGCACCATGTACTCATACGAATTAAATCATTGTTCACAGCTGAGATGGCATTAGCTGAATCTGATACCTTAAACTTGAGAAATAGTAGACAATCATCAACATACATTTCGGCTTGACTATTACGAATTTCATTAATAAGATCATCAACATAAATGGTGAATAAAATTGGACCTACATTCTGAAAAAGAGGTGGGAAGAAAAAGGGCAGTTTTGAGGGTTTTTCAAGCCTGTAAGAGTGTTTTTTCGGGATTCTGATGAAAGATCTTAATTGAACAAACCTTTTCCCAGTTTTTCGGAGTTTTCTGAACGTGTTTTAAGAATTCGCTAAAAACGAATGATATACACCAGAATTGACATTGTGGAATCTCATAGCGCGTGCTTTATTCCAAAGGATAACATAATTTTAAACAAGACTCACGTCCGAAAACAGTTAAGGGAAGCAACGAGTTACTAACATTATAGTGTACACAGTAAGAATTTCGGCAGGCCAAAAGCTAGAGTCGTGGATATACGACAAAGCACGAGGTCATTTACCTGGTAATAACTTGCTCAGAGATGTCAACATTACAGTCGCCAGTACTCAATATGAATACGAATGTCAAAAAATCCAGTAGGCTTGGTAGAGAAAATAAGTTTTCCAAAAGATAGAACGGCCGTGAAAAAATATTAAGCGATGTGAATAGCCGTCCCCGTTATTTGTACAACAAAAAAAATACGGCAGGAGCTTTAAATGCAATTGTGATGCAAGAACAAAGTGGTTGTTTCAAAATACTCCTTGTTCGTGGCAAAACAGTTTTTCGCTGACTTCTAGAGAATTGTACCGGATCATTTTTTTGTTTGAAAGTGTTGCTAATATTTCTATGTATTTATTTGCTAACAAAAATTACGTTGCGTGATATTTGTCACGAACTAAGTAAACAAGCAAGTGAGTTTACTTTGAGCTGATTTGCATAGCTGGACAGTAACGCACCAACAGCACTCACTCTAAAACCTTAATAATGTGTGTTTTTTCAATAGAATCTTAACATCTTAGGGATGGTAAGAGAAAATTTTAATTTATCTGTAAAGACATCCTTTGATGCTTTTATTTACAGCGAAAACGCAATTTTTAGCTCTTTAGTCACAGTACTCACTTTGAAATGGAGAGAAGGAAGAACAACTAAGATAATTTTCCTTACTGAATGAAGTGAGTACTGTTGTATTCACTTTACGCCGGGGATGGCCTTTTTGACACATATTATTTCAAATGCAATTACTTTTTGGTTGAAATATACCTTAGCCGTGTTTCCTTAATGAATTTGTGGCGAATATTGATAATACACTGTGTTTTTGCTACCGACTGGGGAGTACTGTGCGCGATGCTCAAAACATCGTGCCTGACCAACTTCCTCTGTGCTGGGCTCTAGTTTAGGGGAGTGGGCACGATATGGCTAATCAGGGAATTGCCTTGTAAAAACTTGCTACATTGAGAAAATAGTTTCAAAGGTCATTATTATTGCATGTGATCACCTTCTTGTCTTCAAAATACCTAAAAAGCGTAGGAAAAATGAAGAAAACAGACTTTTTTCCTCCAAAACCGGGATTCAGACAATCCTGGACAAACGTCCTTGGGACAGTACTGCAATATGCCTATTTTTCTGTCATTTCTCGGCTCCCTCTTAAAACAGTGCATCATTTTTCGAAATTTTCTTGCACTTCTCCCTCCCCCCACCCGATACAAGGTTAAAACTCGGAAAATTCTGAATACACGCGTCCAACATTGTTTGTGGGCTGAGGGGAGGGGCTGGACCTGTGTGAAAATGGAAAACGCCCCAGACCGCAAAAGTGTCCCAAGACTTTTGTCCATGATTGTAGTGTTGCTAAAATAGCTGCCTCCGAGAGTGGCGTGTTTTCAATGCCGAAGTTTAATATAAAGTGCGTAGTCTCCCTGATGTAATAATACTATTTATTATATAGATACTGATGAAATACCAGGATTTTTCTTTTTACTAAAAAATCATATCTTCATCGCGCGCAGTGAACATACTATTTTTATCTTTCACGTGTGAGGATATTGGTGTCGCCATGGTTACTAACATAATTTTTCTCTTCTTCATTAGAATTTTGACTATTTGGAACAGAATATATAAGTATTATTGTCTTTATTTCTCCTTTATAACTTGATATCCGAGTTTCATAACATTTTTGTGACAGCATTTTTGCGATAGGTGACCACTTTGATTGCACTATTTTGCTGTTTCGAAAATGAATAAAAAGAGTTGTGTTTTATGTAGCAATTTCATCAGTATCTATAAAATAAACAGAACATTACATGGCCGCTTGGGGATACGAATTTGATCCTCTCGTGCTGAAAGTACTCGAAGATAAAATTCGTATCCCCGCGCGGCTATGTACTATCCTCTATTTGTTTTTGCGCGATCGGTTGTAAAAGCGAATCCACAAAACTAGAAATGCGTTCTGTGGGAGCACCACTACCAGAGATAGGTCTGCCGACGGGAATAGCTTTGTGTATCTTGGTCAGCGTGTAGAACTACGGTATTTGTGGTGGATTTTGGCCTAAACTAAGCCACTTGTGAGTCATTTGGTCAATATGGCCGTTTGTAAAAAGAGCGTTTATAATTGGTCGAGTGAGAGGTTTGTAGAAATGCTCGTTAGAGACTTGCAGGCCCCCTTGAATTTTCTGTTTAGTATTCCTTATAACAGAAGTAGTCCCCTAATGTCGGCTTTTGGGGGGTTTACTTCGCTGTTAGTTCTTAAAGTTTTTAGTGCCTTTCTTTGTTTTGCTGATAAGTTATCACTAACTGGGGAGAAAGTAATAGATTAGCAATCTTATACTTAGTGCGTTCCAAATAGCTTTCTAACGCAACTGATGGTTTTGGCGGCGGTTGCCAAGTAGATCTAACATGGAACGGGTGAGGCTTGCTCTTAGAATTAGCGAAAATATATTGCAAGCGCATATAGCGAGTAAATGCTTCAAAATCCTTTAAAAGATTTTTTTGTGAAGCCTGTTTGGGGGGAGTAGGGATGAATTTTAAGTCTTTTGCGAACAAAGCTGTTTCGTGATCAGTAAGGATTTTTGTGGACAAACGCTTTATGTATTTATCACTATTTGTCCTGAGGTTATGGGTGTACTGATTTTTATTAACTCGTGGGTACGCGCGAGCGTACCACGAGTTATTGCAGGGACTGAGATATGCAAATGAGTCAATCACTCACTCGTAGTAGACGCACTTCGTAATTAATCGGGTCCGAACTCGAGAGCGCGAAGATCTATTGTTTCCAAAGAAGCACGCGCTCGCCGAAGTTCGGTAGCATCAAATTCCTCGCTGAGAACGTGCATCGTGCGCTACAGCACGGTCGGGATAGAGGAGGGTCTGAATGGGGGGGTCTACTTTTCGGTTGTCGGTTAAAATTCAGTTACTTTGTCGGTAGTCGGTTAAAATTTTCGCTCTTTGTCGGTGGTCGGTTAAACTTTTTGATTTTTGTCGGTTCAGTGTCGGAAAATCTCAGTTAATAAGTAAAAACGCTTGTTAATTATTAATATGTTTATGTATTTCACCCAGTTTCAAGACTTTGATCCCTAAGGAAAGAGTAAAACTTGTAAGAATGCATCATTTGATTGAACTTCATTAACTCTTGTTTGTTTTTACAACATGATCGTTTATTTCACCATTTTTTGTCAATGAATATCATGAGTACTGATAAAATCACCAAACCTTTTATTGTAAATGCGAACTTGGTTTCCCTGTCGATTACAGTACACAATAAAAAGTATAATTAATTAATTAATGGACTCCAGCTTTTTTAGACTGTTCACAGTCCCCTATTTTTTCGTGAGATCGTTTAGATATACCGCGTCTTACCGTCACGGCTACATCTTGATTTTCAAATGTACCGAGGGGGGGTGTCGGGGATTATAGCTCTGGTGGGGGGTGGGGGACGAGAAAAATAGAGGGACTGTAATAACAACACTGCAGCTCGCGTTCACGGAGCGCGTTGTACCAGCAACGCAGGCCTTTGATTGGTCATTAGACAATGGATGTTTATTTGCGTTGACAACGGGTTTAGTTTAAGTTGCCGACACTGAAAAGTCGTTGACAAGTCGATATTTCCATAAAACGTACGCTTTCATACCACAAGGCTCATCTTGCGCAAAAGCACGAAGGAGTTTTGGTATTTTGATTAGAAAAATGTTTTCTTGTGTGTGTTTGCCGATTTTATTTCGAGGAATGGGCCTAGAAACATTATAAAATCACGGTTTCCCAAGGAGATATTTGTAAACACTCGTAATCGATGCTAAATGTGTCTGGCATGTTTTTCATCACTGGCGGAGTTTCTTAATTAATGAATGGTAAAAGGCGTGAAATTCCTGTCACGCCTCCTGAACGCGAGCTGCAGTGATGTTATTACAGTCCCTCTATTTTTCTCGCTTCCTCCCAAACCGCCCCCGCTCCCTAAGTAGTTTTGACACTCATCTAAGATGGCAGCCCGTAACGCGAAGCGCTCGATCTCGACGATCTTACGGAAAAATAGAGGACCGTGAACAGTCTACAGCTTTTTGGATACTGGCTTGAATTATTCTTAGTGAAAAACTGCAAGGGGTGACAGGCTGCACATCTATACCTTTAATGTTTTGGCTCTAACAAGCATGTCCTTTGCCATAATTTTCCTTTTTCAAAGAAATAGCACTTTAATCCTCGGACGTACAAGTTATGTGTGATTATTCATGTCAAGCAATTACCATTTCTCGCTGTTTTAATCTGATTTCAAATTCTTGGTAAAATCCGAGATATCGGCAAAGATGGGGACCATTGTTGGTGACGTAACAGGCCTCCAGCAGCGCCACCATTCATAAAATATACCTCATCTTGTTAAGAAGATCAAACGCTTTTCAGTGAAAGCAAAATCAAAAACGCTGGGGAGGGGTTCCATCTACCCTCCTCTTGTACCATGGTGGGGGGTATGATTTTGCGTGTACGTCCGAAAGTTAAGTTGGCAAGGTAGTGGTTGGGTTTGCATGAGATGACCCTTTTTCATTAAAGCTTCTTTTATAATGGACACTGAAGGGCTTGTGTTGTGTCACGAAAGACAAAATTTCTTTTTCTTCCTTGTTGTTTTGTTTCAGGAGCGCTGCTTTCCTTCTGTAAGTTTTACTTCTAATAGCAACTTTTCTTTCAAAATTGTGTGGCCAGCCTCTGTCCATCAACCGCGTTTTGAAATCTGAAATACTTCCTTAGAGGATTTTGTTCGTAGGATTCTCAAGGCTTCTTGTTTGTCAAATCCATTTTAACAATTGGTGGGTGGTAAGAGGTGAAAATGTATATACTGGAAGGTTTCCGTTTAAAATTCGTCTTTACGTCAAGGATAGCTTTTTCTCATTTTTCGTTGAATGTTGTGCCTTGGTATACAACCGGGTCTTAAAAGATTGTCTCAGTGTCAGATATTGCGGCCGTAAATTTGATAGCCAGTAGAGAGGTAGGGTGAAGTAAGTTTACTTGATCTGTGAATTTGAAGAAATCTACCATGTCTGGTTTACTTATGTCCCATAGGGAAAAAATATCATCTATGTAGCTTTTTCAAACAGTTGGTTTAAAGATGGTTTTGCTTAAACTTTGTGTTTTAATGTATGCGGCCATGAAAATGTTGGAAAGGAAACTGCTGTATGTGCTCATCGCGGTACCGTGGTTTTTTACTATATAGCGCTTTTCATTAAGTTGAAAAGAATTTTCTTTGAGGATTATTCTAAGCATTTCTCGGACCGAAACAAGAAACGTTCAGTTTTTTCATCTTTGTCTTTTCAATAAAATTTATAAAGTCGGTAGCATCTTTAAGGTGTGGCTTCTGTGATTATGATATTGGTTGTAGTAATGTACCCGTATCAACAAAAGAGGAAGTTCTTTCTGTTAGACCATCAAATGAGTCATAACTTTAAAGAGGTTATCTCCTAACGGATAGAAAAAAAATGCAAAATGCTCTTTTTTTCTGAAAACAAATATTGATAATGTCAGCCCATGTCGGTAGTCGGTTAATATTTTTCCTGTCGGTAGTCGGTAATTTTTTACTCGTTTTGTCGGTAGTCAGTAATATTTTTCACCCTTTGTCGCTAGTCGGTTAACCCCATTCACACCCTCATAGAGGTCTTACCAAATTTAAGACACGCAGGAATCTTTCAAAATTAGTACGATTCAAAAGCCTTTGACCCGTCCAGGCGTTAAACTTGACGAGAAGATGAGCATTTGCTCTTCGACTCCTTCAACTTCGACGCTAGCTTGATCTCCTACCTTGTAGTAGTGTAGTAGGTTATGTGTATGAATGAATTTATGGCGGCCAGTATAAAACACGGACGGCGGACTACGGACTGCGGACTGGGTATAAAATACGGACTGGCGAAATGTGTGGTAAATAAAGGCACTTCTTCTTCTTCTTCTTCTTAAGGACTCCCCAAGATCAGGGGGGGAAATGGATGTGAGTTTGAGCATTACCTTTAAAATAACAGCGGAAATCGAGATAAGAAAACATAAGCTAATGTTTTGCGTCCTACTTCTCCGGAGGAGTTGTGTCGGCTTTGTATCGCATGTTCTTTCATTGCCATGCGTTTTACATTGTTTTTTAGGTTCAGTAGCCTGGTTTCAATTAGCCCCAATTTCATCCGATTGCTGCGAGTCGTTTTTTCAATCGGTTAAGTATGGCTCGATCGTTTGCCCCGGTCGTTTGCCGGCGGAAGTTCCATGGAAAAAGCATTAAAATCATGTGATCATCCTCAATGGCGTAATGGCTATGTGAGGTCGGGTCAACTCGAAGGTACCGGGTTCAAAGTCAGCTAAGGACTTTCTTTTTCCCTTCCTTCTTTTTTTTTTCTTTTTTGTTTTGTCTTGTTTGCTTATTTGTTTTGCTCTTTTTTTGTTTTGTTTTTTTTGTTTTTAAATATATACTTAAATAACTGTTACTAAGGTGCAATAAACAGCCAGAAAAGTATTGTGTTTCCAGAGCAAGGATAGTATATTTATAATCTGAATTTCTATCATTTCCTAAAATTCGCTGTGGGAAAACCAGAGGTGATAACTAATTGATTATTTTCTAAACAACGTACCCACGAGTTGACGATAGTCTTTCTTTGATTTGCTTTGCGCAGAGTGATCGCTTTTGACTTTTAGTCTAGGATCGGGTAGGGTTAGCGTAAGAAGAGTCAGTAAAACAGACAATTTTAATTATATTGTCACTCGACCCTAAACGTGTATAACTCCTCTGTTGTTGTTGATCAAGTGAAGTGATTAAGGCTCTATCAATAAGCTGTAGCCGCAGAGTCTTGATAAGAACTGTTTAAATAGCGAGACCGGTTTCGGAAATCTAAGATGGTTTCTTCTCAGTTGCTTTAACAGTTAGTGCTCGTGGGGTTGCGAGCAAAAGAGAGTGACTTTGTGGCCGGGAAGGGTCCCTTAGGCAATGAAAGGACGCTTTGCTAGAGAAAGTAACTAATTGGAAGTGTAGCATTTCGATCCGTTACGCTTAAATTTGCGTGTTCTTTTGTTAGCGATAAGCATTGGACGCTAACTGAACGCATGCAAATTTGCGTTAGGACGTTTGTTTAAACGTCACAATGGTTTTTAATGAGTAATCCGTTCTGCCCAGACTAGCAATTGATAGACTGGCGTGGATAACCCGCTCTAAAACTGGCTTGATGGTATCACCGAAAGTATATAGTTTTGTAGAGATTGTTACAAAATGAAAATAAACGTGGTGATAACATGTCAGTAAAAATCTCTACGGATTGCAGAGTTTGAGCTCTTTCCAGTTTCTTCACAAGTAAGACTTCTTCTAGAACAGAACGACAGGGTGCCTTTCATAGTTGACTCTTTCAGTGCGTTGGATGAACATTGCATGTCTTCTGCGTTTTCCTCTTAAGAAGGGAGAATGTATTATGCAATGTTGATTAAACGAGCAGCAGTGTGATTTTAGACCCGATAAAACAAGTAGTGGAAGTTATTGAACGTCTTCAAAGACATTCGCCTCTCATCGTTTAAAATTTTTGTTTTGCTTTCTCTTGCTTCAAATTTTCTATACGTTCTATCGACTTCGTCGCTAATTGCCGCCTCACCGACGTCCTCTTCTAATTCGCCACCCGCCGACATGACCACGTGATAAAACCCCCGAAAATTAATTCTTCAGAACGTAACCTGGTTAAAAGGGTTAACCCAGGTTAATTTTTATAAGCGGTTGGACTCTATTTAGACTTTCACAAAGTCATTCAATGTCGCGCGGTTTTTTTTTTCGCTCGGCAGAGTCGCTCACATAACGATGGCCTAATAGTGACTGACAAAATTTGAACTCGTATTACTGATAAAAAGAGGTCGACTTCTTAAAACCGGCTTCACTCAGTTGTGTTAAGAAAGAAAAACTGAACTTGGAGCGAAAGAAGTAATTTCGAAACTGGTGTGGTTGTGTGCATGGTAAAGCCAAAATTTGGACCATTCTCACGCGTAGGCGGAGATGATCGACTGATTGATAAGGTTAACCTGCGTTAAACTACCTCGCGAGGTGGTTTGAAAAAACCTTACCTGGTTAAGAAAATCTATTGTTCATGCTTGATTTGCATAATCCGGTTAGAACTCGGTTAAGACTATCGAAAACCCGGCGGCACTCGCAGTTTTTTGAAACGAGGCGAGCCTCTATGCAACCTTATTGCCACAAAAGAAAGCATTTATATAAGAAAAGAGTTCAACACCCACAGGATTTTCTTGGTATACCAACAAGGCCGCCGTTTCATTGTTCTGGAACACCAATATGGCCACCGTGACGTTATCTGAATACGTTCTATTCCAAATGCTGCCACAACCAATATTAAATTTCCTCTGCATGATGATGATTAGAAAGTCTCTAGGGACACGAAATTGTCACGGTTCGTTAGTACTTTGGTCCAAACGGTTACACAGGATGGAGGGTCGTCCAGCACCTATCCAAAACGACTCTCTGATTGGCCAGCTCGCGAGAACAATAGAAATTTTTCATGGAAAAATCGTCATGTATCCATTAGTTACTATTTCCCATCCCAATGAGACTCAATTTCATAGTTTAGTACGGCCAAGCAACTTTTTGGACCCTCTTCGTCAGTTTATTATACTTTGTGCGTATCTTCTATGTCATCAGAACAGGTGTTGTGTGCCTTGATGTATGAAGTAAAGTCGACGTCAGAGAGTCCTCCTTCGACTACAACTATTGCTGCCAGTAATAGAAAAGACCGGCTATACCGAGTTTTCCGAGTGTACCGGCTGTACAAAGTGTACCGAGTTTACCGAGAAAGGTTGCTTTAGCCCTCAGATGATCTGGCTAGTTATACACATCGTACTAATTTTCTGCATCATAATAGTATTTGTTTTAAAAACAACGTAAACTTTTTATCGTTAAAAAAAAAAGAATTTTTTCGCGCTAGAGTACAATGGCATTTGCCAAAATTTAATGTAAAGGGGGTTTCCCCTCGTTTTGGCCAAGTCACTTAATTACTGCAAGAGGAAACTGTTAAGAGTTCGAAAAACTTAGGAAAAATAATTAGCAACTGCGTTTACAACTAGCGGAATCAATCATTTCTGGATGCCTTTTTATTTACATTCGACATCCGGAGATCCTGCAATTGCGTTGAAGTTTCTAATAGCGCGATAGCTAGCGAGCAAGCTCTCCATGGGACTCGCAAAAAGTCACGCGAGAGCAGCACGAGAAAGGAGACGCGAGTGCGAGGGACGACAAACATGGAGAGCTTGCTAGAAGGCTAATACCACGAAGTGGCTTCTTCCTTTTCATGTCGCCATCGCCGTATCGTCTGCCATTTGTTTCAAAATTATGACACGATATACGTGCGGTTTTTTCCCACTTATACTTGCAATCATTCCTGCTACACGATATACGTGCGTTTTTTTGTCACGTATACTTGCGTATACTATGACCATTTTCTTACAAACGCGCATATATAACTATGCGCACAAAAAAGCCCATATATATGCGTTACAAACAAGCATGTGGTATATGGGGTCACAGAAAGTCGTCGTATAAGAGGCACCGAATTATACCGTCAGCAAAAAACCCTTTCATGTACGATGGAGCTGAAAAGTAACTTCAGTTTCATCAAGCATGGCCGCAATGGCTGCGTTAATTTCGAGCAAGATTTGGTTCTTATTCAGCATTGCCCTCACAGTTGTGGTGGTTGTTGGTTCCCCGACAACGGATTTGTTGGAATCCGTGGATTGTCTCTTGAGAGACTGTGTACGCTATTTTACAAATGCTGACCGAAACAACGATCGATTCAGTTAGAAAATTAGCGTCCGACAGGCAAAACACGACTCATAAGCTCTTGATAATGTGAAACATGGCCTTGAGAGTCTGCTTGAACAGACTGGTTTTTCTTCTTTTCTCTCTCGCGCGCGAACTATCAACTTTTCGCCTCCACGAACAAGTTCTAAGCCTCCTAGTCTCGAACCTTTTTATTATTTCCCTGGTATTCTCACTGACTTTAATAGCCTTCCTTAGTTCTCCTCCACTTTAATTGTGATTTTCATGGTTATCTAACTCGTTCTCGTTGAACTTGCATAAAATGTCCCTCAGGTATCAATTTGCTATTAGTTCTCAAGCCCCGATTATTTGAAAGGATAGTTTATTTATAACTTCAGTTTGGCGTTTTTTTGCAGCCAATGGCAAATCAGTATTTTTGATTGTAGCAGCTAGTTTCGCTCTCTGCACCATAGTAGCAACCGACGAGGAACTGCATTCTTGCAGAATTCATAACATTCGCATAGACACAACAGTAAATTCCTACGAAGGAACAACAAGACATCGCGCTTTTGTTTAAAGACTCACTTCTGATCTCAAAAACAATTAAATCGGACTGCATCAGGCTATCAGCGGTTAGAAAATGATCTTGACTCACGCAAAGCATAATTCTCCATACCTGGCCAGTAGTTTTAGTTTAAGCTACAGTGTACAACTCAAATCTGAAGATCTCAGTCACTATCCGTGAAAACTCAAAATCCTTGAAACAACACTTATGAGCTGGGTCCAGCGTCATACTGACATAGCAGCCCGGGAGGGGCGAGGTCGGGGGGGGGGGGGGGGGTACTCGGGTACTCAACAAATTCTTATGAGGAGGCCCACCCCCTAACCTTTTATATACCATTTTTCACGATTTCGTATACCTTCTATTGACAAATGGTACTCCTTTCACATATCTTGCTTAGAACTTTGTATCCCTTTTAACTGCTAGAAACCCGCACTGTCACAAAAAATAGGAATCAGTCACAAATGTGACACTTTCTCGACGTGTAAGGGGTTGGACCTCGGGGTGGAGCCTCCCAGTACAAATATTTGTTAAGTTCTCCCCTGGCATATCAAAAAATAATCATCCCGGACAAAGAAACTTACATGCATGTATGTAGTTATTCCGCAGATCCAGGATTTACGGAGAAAACCATAGAAACCAAAATCTTTATTTAGCCGTAATACTAAATTAAAGCTTTAGGCTTAAACAGAGGTCAAAGAAAATTAAAACGCTTTACAACTGCATCTGAGGTCAACTCTTAGCAGGGACACCTAAAGAACCATAAACCAAGGGAGATGATTACTCAGTATGTATGTAATTCTCTGTAGTGCTAGTAACTTTAACTTGAACTTTATTATTCCATCGTTCATATAGTACAAAAATCAGTACAGCCAAAGCCGGGGGCTTATACGACCTGTGGTCAAAATGACAGAAATTATCAAGTTTATGTAGAAATGAAGCCACTGAGGCTAAATTACAAAACTAAAACAAGATACAAAACTTGAATTAAGTAAGTTTAGATGCAAGCAGTCCTATAGCAGAGATAAAACTAGAAGTACTAGTGACAAATAAACTAACAATAAACTATGAGAATCCTGTGCTAATTCAATTAAGGCTTAAAAAGTAAAGGTTTAGTTTCTATTTAAAGTCAGTGGTGGTAAGGCTGTTACGGATAGTGAAGGGTATATCAGTGGGATATCCTTGGCCAAATAATCGGGGCTTGAGAACTAATAGAACGAGAACGAGTTAGATAACCATGAAAATCACAATTAAAGTGGAGGAGCACTAACGAAAGAGAGGCAGGTGGAAGGCTATTAAAGTCAGTGAGAATACCAGGGAAATAATAAAAAGCTTCGAGACTAGGAGGCTTAGAACGTGTTCGTTGAGGCGAAAAGGTGATGATTCGCGCGCGAGAGAGAAAAGAAGAAAAACCAATCTGTTCAAGCAGACTCTCAAAGTCATGTTTCACATTATCAAGAGCTTATGAGTCGTGTTTTGCCTGTCGAACGCTAATTTTCTAACTGAATCGATCGTTGTTTCGGTCAGCATTTGTAAAATAGCGTACACAGTCTCTCAAGAGACAATCCACGGATTCCAACAAATCCGTTGTCGGGGAACCAACAACCACCACGACTGTGAGGGCGATGAATAAGAGCCAAATCCTGCTCGAAATTAACGCGGCCATTGCGGCCATGCTTGATTCAAACTGAAGTTACTTTTCAGCTCCATCGTACTTGAAAGGGTTTTTTACTGACAGTATAATTCGGTGTCTCTTATACGACGACTTTCTGTGACCCCATATACCACATGCTTGTTTGTAACGCATATATATGGGCTTTTTTGTGCGCATATATATGCACGTTTGTAAGAAAATGGTCATATACTTGGGAATAAAACGCAAGTATACGTGACAAAAAAACGCACGTATATCGTGTAGCAGGAATGATTGCAAGTATACGTGGGAAAAAACCGCACGTATATCGTGTCATAATTTTGAAACAAATGGCCGACCATATCGCCGTTGTAGTAATACGCCTTTTGCATTAGTTGATCACGTGATCAACTTTCGGTTAAAACGAAAACAGTTGGGTTTGGAAAAATCTGTAGCACGAGCTGAAAGAGCATATTAAAATTAGGTAACCTGTCAATTTTCAGTCGTATATCTCAAAAGTAGTGATTGCAACGGCCGCCGAAAATTAGAAGGATTTGTATGAGAAAAAAAACTTTTGCCTCCCAGTCATGCTTGAATGGTTTTCCATAGAAATCCTTGTAAATTTCGAAATTTTCAAACTGTTGTGAAATATTTCCTTTAGCATTACGGGCCTCAAATCTCGTTTTAATTCATAACAGGTAATTTGAGCCATTAAATGCGTAAGAGAAAGATTTAACGACAGTTTAAAAATTTCGGAAATGGAAAACCACTCAAGCGTGACTGGGTGGCACTGTATTGTATTAGGTTTAAATTTTAATCAAGTCATATAACTTCTTTCCTTTTGATCAGAGCTACATTTTTTATTTTTAAAAGGACCTTTATTATCCGATGTTTTGAAGACAAAAGTATACCTGATAGAACAAATGGCGCTGTTCCTGGACAGGGAAATGAGGCTAATACCCAACTGGAAGCACCTTTCCAATGAGCTGAAAGTGGACGTAAATGTAATCAACCGCTTGGAGCAATACGCTGACTTCAGTCCAACCATTCGACTTTTTGAACATCTAGAGGCTGTGCAGCCAAAACTGACCATTCAACAACTGAAACAGGCGTTTTTGGAAATCAGGAGGAACGACTTGTTTAGTCTACTGACAAGAACAGGTTTGCCTGTCTAATTTCAGCATTGTTCACTCGAAACCACCCGTAGGAATCCCTCAGGGGGTTACTCCGGATTGTGACAGGGACGAGGTTTGAAATTTTCGATTCCGGGATATTTTTAGGTAGTAAAATTTGGCAAGTATTTTTTTGGGTGTCCTGATTTAAGCAGGGATTTTCTTGGCTATTCAGAACATGATAGTGCCCGCGTATCCCGACAGCGTAGTTTTGCGATTTAAGTACATCCAAATTTGTTTTCCTTTCTGGAGATTTTTAAGGCTCAGAAATTCGACATGGGATTTTTTTGGGTTTTGATATTTGGCCCCATTCGATCATCCCTGTCACTTGAAATCAGAAGTAGCCCCCTGGGAAAAATCCTCGTCCCTTCTACCGATTGTGACGTCATCAGTTGTAATGGTAAAGTAGTAAAGAGATCTTTTAAACCACACCAAAATGAGCATGATTTAGTCAAGGACACCAGAGAAAAAGGCAAAACCTCATGTAACTTTGACCTGAAACTTTCCATAAAAATCTTGTTCCACTACCCACCTCCTTTCAATTAATCCTAAAGTCCTAAAAGTTTTTCCTACCAAAATGAAGCCTCTCAAGACCAGCAAAATTAAAAAAAAAAAAGGCAACAAAAAGCGAAAAAAGTGGGGAGGAGAGAAAGAGAAAAGTAAAAGTCAAGACTGCTGCGTCACTTTTAAATCCCAGAATCACGAAATTTTGCTTTCTGTGCCTGCCCGAACTTCGCAAGCTAATATTTTGCATCTGCATCAGGGCCACAAAGTGTACCACCTGTAAACGGCTTTGTGGTAAAGTTTAGCTCTTTACTGCACGACAGTGACCAGAAACCGCTCGACTAGCTTCAAAATGCGCGTTTTCGGCAAAATTTCCAGGGGGCGAATGGTTTAAACTAACTCTATGTTATATGCCACAGAGATGGTCATTTTTACTTATACTTGTTACTTGACTATTTGGTTTTCTGATTTATTAGCCGAACGTCCAAGGGCATGGTAACCTCCAATACCATAGAAATTGGAAACCTATCGATGCAAGCGTACGCCCGCTTGCCCGCGGGAGGTAACATAGGGGACACTCAATGGGGAAAGGAGTCTCAGACATGTAACTTGAGTTTGTGTTGGCGTGAAATTAACCAGTTTAGGGGAAACCAATGGAGGAACTCCAGTAAAAATTTAGATTGAAGTTTCTTGTGTTTGAATTACGACAAACGCTTTCGAAAATAAACTTTTAAGAATTTGCTATCAGCTCAGACACGCTTTTGGATCACGTTCCAGGACCAATCTTATTTCATACTGTCCGGAGTAGAAGCGGAATCATTTGAATCTTGATATTCATGATTCCTGCCGTTTTTGCCTCAATGATTCATGATTCCTACAAGAATTTTCTTCCAGATTCATTATTCACGAAGAATTTTGATCAACTATATTGACTTAATGGTTTTCTCAGTGGCAATTTAGTCTCCTTTTGTATAGTTTCTTCGGCGTTCGAACTTCTACTTCATCCGGACTCGGTATCATCATTTGGTTGGTCTAGGTATAGAGTTTCCTTGGGTAACTGAACATTAAGCACCAGGTTACTGGAGAAACAAGCGGAGTATGAGCCCCGATTAACCGAATTATATAGGGGGTCCGGGGACATGCTTTCCGGGAAAAATTTTGGAAAACTGGACTCTCTGAAACGCCATATCCTGCATTCCCTGGATCGAACGCAACTAATTTATACGTGCATTTTGTAGAGCTTTTCTCAGTCTCGTTATTCATGATTCCCGAACCGAAGTGCAAAAGATTCATGATTCCCAAGTTTTTGAAACAAAGATTCATGATTTTTACATGTTTTGTAAGTATGATTCATGATTCATGATTCCGCTTCCACCCCCGACATACTGGTCAACATTTTGACAGGTGAATTCATGCGTAAAAACTATGCATCATCTTGTTTACCGTCAGGTGAACTGAAGCTTTTTGTAATTGTAAGTTTTTTACTTTTCGTGTACTTCTATGGCGCCGCTACAAAATGAATTCTTCTGCGAAACAAAGCTGGTGTGATGGTTTGTTTATTTGGTTTTTGGTTAAGGGAAACGTCGCCTTAAGTCAACGGGAGTCAGTGTGTCTCTAGGCATTCAACAGCTTAGACGTTTCTGACCTCACTTTCTGCGTTTTGAATTCTCAGGTTGGCGTGTGTATTTATCTATCTTTATATCATGGCATGTGTTTTACCAAAACAAGGCCATCACTTTGCGCGAGCTCTGCTTGCATTTTCGGTTACGATACTTTCCGATTAAAGGAACAGATTAATATAGAAATAAACAACTTTGTTGGATAATTCTGGCCACGGTTGTGGCAGGTTTAATGAAATCAAAGTTAACATAATCACAACACAGCGATATATGTAAACCGATTAACCTACTGAATAAAATGGGGTGACAAAAATCCGCCCCTACCTACGCAACTAAATGAGAAAATTTGAAATACCGTTAAGAATAATAACCCGCAGGTAGGTTTTCTACTTTCCGTTCTCCTCACGCCTTGTTTTGTACCTGACTCACCTCCGCCAAAATCGCCAGTCTCCAAAGGGGCCGGGACGTTTTTCACCATTATCGCCAGCCCTCGGGCGATTTTTGCCAAAATCGCCAGTCTCTAAGGTGTTATATTATGCTAATGAACGTTTCGTTATATTCATGACTTTTACATGATGTCAAATTTAGAGTTTTGAACCTCGTGCTTTTCACAGCAGCCATGTTTGTTTCTTAAACTGTATGTCGAGCTAGTCTTCTAAACAAAGTAATTACGGAAGTATAACATGGCGACCACGACGTGATGAGAAACCTTCTGAGGCAATTCTGCGTGCGACGATCGTCTCGTTTACAGCTGCAAGATTTCACACGATCGAGGAACGGACGTCAGCACTATTCCTCCGAACAGATCACCTACTCATCAATCCATAGTAGAGACTCTGCAAAACTCTAAGGGAATATCTCTTCGAAAATTTCAGGCGAGTGGTTGTAAACAAACTTGCCGGGTTTTGACCTACTTTTTATCGCATCAAAAAGTGGCTATTGGACTAAAAAACTTGATGAACAGAGTAAACTTCTCACTGCATTTAACACACCCTTTAAGAAATACTGCTTTGTGCGCTTACCCTTTGGGCTCTCAGCGTCATCTGAAATCTTCTGTAAAGAAATGGATCAGAATGGATCAGGTTCTTTCTGGTGTCCCTGGCACATTTCCCTGTGCAGATGATGTTAAAGTGCAATGGTCCACAGAAGAACGTCACGACATTCACCTGTTGGAAACGGTTGAGCGAGCACGCAAAGCAGGGCTGAAATTTAACCCAAATAAGTGCTACATCAACAAACAGGAAGTTGAACACTTTGGACGTATCTTCACTCCACAGGGCTTAAAACCGTGTCCAAAGAAAGTCAAGAGCATTGCAATGCTAGCTGCTCCTAAAGATAAGCAAGACCTACAAAGCCTACTTGGTACAGTGAATTTCATGCCAACATGTATCCCAAACCTGACCAAGAAAACGCATCTGATGTGAAGCCTGCTAAAACTTGACGTGCATTTCTTATGGACGAGCGATATGCAAAAGGAACTAGACACCATCAAGAATAACATTGCTAATGCTGTTCAGCTCACTCACTATGAACCCAACAAGTCAGCCGTTACTGAAACCGATGCATCTCTGAAAGGCCTTGGTGCCGTTCTTATCCAAGACGGCAAACCTGTACGTTTTCTCAGTAAGGCACTTACTCCTGCTGAACCTAACTACTCCAACATAAAACGGAAACTGTTGGCAGTCTTGTTTGCCTGCGAGAAACTGCACACATACACTTTTGGGCGGAAAACCACCGTACACACTGATCACAAACCCCTACAGAACATCCTTCTGAAACCAATTAGCCTCGCTCCAGCCAGATTGCAGAAGATGTTGTTACGTCTCTCCAAATACGACATCCAAGTGGTGTACGTTGGATCCAAGAGTGAGCTTCTTGCTGATACACTCTCTCGTCTTGTTGAACAAGGCAGCGCCAGAGACATCCCTGGTTTAGACGTCAGCATTGCACAAGTCCTGAAGGTGGAACCAACCCTACTCGAATCCCTGCAAGAGGATACAAAAGCCGACCCCACTTTGGCCGAACTTACAGATCTAATCCTCACTGGTTGGCCCAAAAGCATGCAGGATATACCAGAGCATATGCATCCATACTGGTGTTTCCGTGATGAATTGACAATTCTTGACGGACTCATAATGAAAGGCAACAGAGTTGTTATTCCTACAAGTATGAGACCTGCAACTCTCAATCGCCTACATGACGAAAACCAAGGTCTCACTTCAATGCTTCAACGTGCAAGACGCACTGTCTATTGGCCAAAACTACAGGACGACATCATAGACATGGTTCACAAGTGTGATGAATGCCAAAGGCATGGCAACAAGAAACTAAGACCTCCAGAGAGACAGATCTCAGCAACACGTCCAATGGAAATCCTGGGCATGGATTTGGTTGACGTTCGAGGTAAACATGCCTTAGTGGCAGTTGATTACTTCTCTGGCTTTCTCACCTATGACACCCTGGAGAGCGAGACAACAGAAACTATCACAAAAGTGTTGAACAATATCTTCAGGAAGTTTGGACTGCCTGAGTAGATCATTTCTGACAATGGCCCATGCTTAGATCTAACAACTTCCGACGCTTTTGTGACCAGCTTGATATTGGGCACGTAACATCCAGCCCATACTACCATCAAAGAAATGGAAGAGCAGAAAGGGCAGTTGCTACAATCGACCAGATCCTGAAGAAGAGTGCCAGCGACATCGACCTCACCAAAGCTCCGACAACTTACCCTGACACTCCTGTGAGTGACACTCTACCGTCACCTGCTGAACTGTTCCATAATAGGCGAATCAACACCCATCTCAGCATGGCTATGACACCAGCGCTTCTAACTGATCAACAGAAGACCCACCTTAGCGACAAGCGCTCAGCACATCTGAAGTCATCGAAGCAAGACAACAATATCTACCTGCCAAGTCAGCCCATCTGGTTCACTGATGACAGTTCAGATGAGTGGAAACCAGGATACATTGAGCCCACAAATATCACACCAGACTCGTATTGGATCACCAATGACAAGAACAGTAGAAGGTTGCGACGTAACAAACATGACATTAAGCCACGCTATATCACTATCACACAGCAGCGATCCAAGCCACAGGTACCTGTAAGATACCCGGCTCACCTGTCAGATGATGATAAAGCCTCAGCAATCCCTGAAGTGCAAGAACGAGTAAGCCCATCAGCAGATACACCAACTACTTTGGCAAAATCACCACCTCCAGTAACAACCACAACGTAGCAACACCAAAGAACAATCCTGTTTAACTTTACCAGACATTTGTGGACTGTTTGAGACCACAAAAACTTTTTCGGTTCGGTTTCATATGAACACTTTTGACATTTTGGTTCTAAAACCATCTTAAAAGGGGACATGTTATATTATGCTAATGAACGTTTCGTTATATTTCATGACTTTTACATGATGTCAACTTTACAGTTTTGAACCTCGTGCTTTTCACAGCAGCCATGTTTGTTTCTTAAGCTGTAAGTCGAGCTAGTCTTCTAAACAAAGTAATTACTGAAATATAACACAAGAGGCCACTTTTGGCATCCAACTCAAATCGTCAGAGGCTGGCGAGTTTTCGCCATTTTCGCCATTGCATGCATTTCTGGACATAAGTGGCATTGCCAAGGTTGACTTTCTATCATGAGAATTTGTTTATTGGGCGAGAAACAAGTGTCCTTCGTCCGCATTAATGGGTTTGAATTTAGAGGAAATGTAAAGGCTTCCCCAGGGACAAAGAAAGCTGTCCGTGTCCGTAATAAGTGGGTGTCCGAAAGTGTGGTTCAACCGTAATTAAAAAAATTTCAAATTTTTTGATCCTTTTTCTGCAGCTGCCCTCAGCGACTCTGACTTGGTAAGTAAGGAAATCACATCACGACATTCAGTAGGTCCTTCACCCAATGGCAGTCTTTTGGATGAAATAGCTTTGAAACTCGATGTACAGTCAAAGATTTTAGCAAACTGGAGCAGCTTGGCGTTAAAGCTTGGAGTGCCAAGTAAAACTTTTAAACTGTTTGAAAGACGTTCAACACAGAGCCCAACCAACCAATTGTTTGAGTATGTAGGAAGCACATGTCCACATATGACTGTAAAGACTCTAGAGGAAGCACTGACGAAAATGGAAAGGAAAGACTTGCTTGCAATTTTACACGAAAAAAGCCCTCAAGGTAAGTTAAACAGCTTTCTTAGAGGACAATAAATGACAACGATTTTCCACCATGTTGACATGTGACGCTATTCGGCAAAGAAAAAGAATGTCTACAATACTTATAGCGAATGTTGCGAACCAGACTCATTTTGTCTTGTTAACATTTTAACTCAAAACTTTATTTAAAGTTTATTGTGTATTTTAAATACATAATTATTTATGATGAGGATATTTATTTGCCGAGTTAGGATTCGAGTTAGGATTTCGAGTTGGATTTTTGAAGTTAGGATATAAGTAGTGGGGTAGGGACCGGTTAGTCCGTTTTTTGTGGATTTAATCTACTTTTTGAGTGGCATAAATTAACGCCGATGACGTCATACATCTCATTAAGATAGGATGATATCATAGTTTATTTTCAGTTGGCGAGGAACAAGTGACGTCAGAATACTCTAGGGGTTGACGTCATCAAAAATGTTGAGATCACAAGTGATATCATATCCCTACTTGATCATAATGATGTCATGGTTTATTTAAATTGTGTGTCATATCCTTATTTGGGTATCATAATGGCCAATCCTGCAATAGAAACTTCTACGTCCGGTGGGTCATGGTAGATCGTGTGGATCCACCGATGGGGTGACGTCATAGATAATAATAGGCCAATTGAGCCTGGGTTGTGTTCGAATATAAACAAAGCTCAGACTCAAAATGGAGCTTATACTCTTTATTTCAATCATGATTGGCCATTAACAAAACCATTCTCTCTAGTCCCAGCGTTTTGTGAGCATCTGACCTTTTCGCTTTCTGGTGAATTACGTGTGTTCTCAATAAATAATCCTTCCGTGCCTACACATTTTCCCTATAGAGATCCCTATAGTCAAACTGAGCCGACTGTTCGACTTCCTTTGTTTGTTACGGTTTGGGTTGTTCTTTGTAGTTGTTCTTTTAGCTTTTGCTTCAAAAGACACTTCATTTCTTTGTGATCTTGACAGTTCGTACACCGTTTCTTGTGTCTGTACAGGATTGCAAGCCAGAGTAGTACGATAATTTTTTCTTGAATTATCTGCTTTACTTTCGTAAACGACGACTTTAACTTTAGTGTGCAGTTTCACGCCTTGTAAATACTGTCTTCGCTGTATGTAGTCTAATTGATGAACATCCGCGAGATGATTAGCTAATCTGACGAGGTACCTCGCCCCACAACCTGAGAGCGGACAGTCTCTACAAACTCTCTTGTAAACCATGTTAACGGTTCGATGGCTGAACACAAATGACATCTATTTCTCAAATAGTCAGGTTATATAATAGGCCAGAAAGGCCAAAACCAGGGCAAAAGAGCATAAACCAGGCCAAACTAGCCAAAACCAGGCCAAAAATGAAGAAAAGGACTGTCGGGCCATATTCTGCAGACCGTTTTCTCCATTGTATACTGTGGAAGTGACTAATTACTGAAGTCTTGTTTCACGCTCCGTTAAAGTCAGTTAATTATGTGAGTAAAGGAACTGTGCTTATATTTGCATACAAATTGCTGGTTTTCAATGTCACGCCATTCAAAGTAGATCAAAATAAAAATCAAAACCGTTCAATAGAATAAGTCCAGAATCTGGGAAATGAAAGGAGGTACATATATAAAGACCCTCGCCAAGATTCAGGTCAGAGGAATATTTCGTATACGAGATATCCGAAGAAATGTTTTACCCAAACTTATAGAGATTTGTATGGAGACGTCATGCTGGTGCTCACCTGGATGGACTCCAACATGGCGGACGGAAACCAACAGAAACATCTGTTACCGAGTTTAGCTACAAAAGCGTGAATTTATTGTTCGAGAAACTCATAAACATTAAAGCAATACTTTTTCTAATACATGAACTGTTCAGATAGCAAAATTTCCTGAAATAAGTAATTTTTTTAACCTACATGACAGCTCTCTTGGCCGTCATGTAAATGTCGCGTCACGCAAAGGCTGAGAAATTCAAGCGTTCTCTTTTCCAAAACCAAGAACCCTTTTGAAGCCAACTCTAGAGTTCTGAAGTACATATCTGTTTCTGTGGGGGCATGAACTCGCTAGTTCGTTTCGCCTGTCTAGGCTACAAAGCTCTTTTTTTGCAAATGATGATGAACTTTTTATACATACATACATACACACAGACAGACAGACAGACAGACAGACAGACAGACAGACAGACGTAATTTGAAAAAAGGTGTTTAGACGACCACCTTTCAAAACAGTAAAAAACATAAGAGGTTTTATAGCTTTCAGCTTTGATTAACAGAGACATTTTGTAACATGTACATTACATTGCGTGACAAATTTGCTCGCCCATTGACAGCAAAAACTTCGTCGGGAAGCCTCTGAAGTGACTTAAAACCGCTTATCGAAGAACAAATAATATTAGAAAACTTATTCTGTTATCTGATTACAAGGGCAGCTCCCTTGTTCTGTGGGATTGAGGCAAACAAATTACATGAAAAAACTTACTAACGTGTTTTTTCACTTCATCTACTTGACTTTCATTTGTCTGGTGTAGGAGCGTTGCGTGACGACACTAAAAACTGCTATGTAGGAGACAATACGCCATCGTGACTAAACAAACTGTGCTCTCGAAGGTCGATACATATTATATTAAACTCATATACTTCGCCATCACTAGGGTAGATTAAGACAAACTAAAGAAAACTTTAAAAAAACTTGAATTACGAAAGTGATAATTTTCATTGAAAAATAACATTTGAATCGTACCCTTAGGGACGGACCATTAGAAAAGTATTGGGGGGAGTGGGGAATTTTCCGGCGGCATGAGTTTTTTTTCTTTAACATTTCCCTTTCTTGTATGAATTTTTTTTGGGTTACTTTGCGTGCATGAATTTGCTTCATTTAATTTTCCCTTCCCGAATATTTTTTGTACTTCGCGTGTCCCCCGCCCCAACAAGTTTTTTAATCGTCTGTCCCTAACCTGGAAGTTCCTAAGGTAGTAGACTTTTATCAGAGGCTCGCGCAAGGGCCAGGAGGCGATTACTGCAGGGTTATGTAATGCCCCATCATCCTGGGTCCCATCAACCCAGTCGTTTATGCTGTCGAGCAGTTCCTTTACCCGGAAATTCAGAGAGAAGACACGGGGTCAAATATTTAAAGGTCCATTAGTAGAACTCACGTGATTTGCGAGAGCACCTTTTATATTATATATAGTTAATTGAGCTAATCCCGCCGTCCGAAGTTTACACGAGGAGAGGACTTGGGCAGGGGCGGGGGGGGAGAGGTTGCCTGCTGGCTGTGTAAACCAACAGAAATAGAAACCTCAGAAACCTGAGCTAAAGAGTTGTTTAAAAAAATTCAATAACAACAACGCCCTCGGTCCCCCTTAGCCGCTGAACACACAGAAGTATGTGGAATACAGTAACGTATAGTTCAGCCAGCATTTTTAAAAGACACCGCTCTTGAAGGGTCTATCCGAGCAACACTTTATTCGCTTGATAAAGATTGCAGTGCTAAAACAAATTATAACAACAGACCAGGACCTGAACAGACACGGTAAACCAAATGAGTGACGGAAAAATGAAAAGAAAGCAACGATATAAACACAGTCTGACCTCTGATGATAAACTTGTGAGCACACAAAATTCCAGGGAACTTACCCTCACGGTTACAAAAGGCCTGTCAAGGGACGTAATCAGATTATTCATAAACAAAACTCATTCCATGCTAGTCGCTTTTGTAAGTAACAGGACAGTTACTGAACTCGGATACGGAGAGGTAATTTTTATGCAAGGCGCCGGCCTCATAGGGGGCATTGAATGTGGCTGGAAGAAGAAGAAATTTAAATAACCAACCCCGTCCGCCCAAGTCGAACCCGGAGTCCGTAAGCTGTCTATGCTAGATATTGCATTCACTACTGTCAGCCCGTAACCCGTAAGAGCTCCTGACTGCTATTATTTTACGAAACGTTTGGAATGTTTTCTGAAAACGCGTTCTAAGTGTGGTGGAGGTTACTACCGGTGCAAACTTGTAATCGGGTGCGCAGGGTTTTTAACAACAAGAAGCGTATCTGATTTGGACAAAAAGGGGGTAAATGATGACAATATGAGGGTGAGGAATATCACTCATCCGTTCGTTTTGTTCTCATGGATATATGATTCACAAGGACAAGCTAAAAGCGTGGCTGTGCAGCTCATGCTGAGGTATCCGGTGGCAGCTGAACATTAGCCTGCGTAAAAGGCATTATTTTTTTCGCATTTTTCAGGCAAAGCAAGCGCAGCAGCGCAAGACACTCACGATGGGGGAAGTAACCTCTTGAAAACTGCAGAAAAATAAAATATAATAATTGTTATGCAGGCTAGACACATAAGCTGGGTCTCGGCCTTTTCGTTCACATGGAATAATGGCAGCAAATGATCGGAAGAGGCCAGGAAGCGGGAGCCTTCAAATTTCACTCGGCCGGAGGGGTAATTTCCACTCTCAGTACTCCTCTTATTCATTTCGCTTAAAGGATTTCGGAGAAGAGGACCTTGCTCACTTTTCTGTATTCCTTTCTTCTGGGGGTAAAATGTTCTGTACCGATCATTTTGTTTTTCAAATTATGCAAAAGTGAATTTTCAATCAAAAGATTTGAGAGTCGAAAGTACGTTTTATTAGTTTGCCTGAACGGATCGTACTTTGCTCTCGGCTGAACATATCCCCACCCTTCACCTCCTAAAATAAAACCTCTTGTTTAGTCACTGATGGCGTACGTTTGAGCGAAGTTTGCTCGACGAGAAATACATTCATACACTGATAGCAGACAAATGGAAGTCATATCTTTTCTTGTAAATTGTCTGCCGCAATCCCTCGGAACAAGGGCGAATTGAAACTCAGAATTTAAAAATTCACTGCGGTGGTACCCCGTGCCGTAACGCTTGTCTCTCATCGATTTTACTTTTACGACTTTTTCTCGCGCTGCCCGTGGAATCAGATAACAGCATAAATTTTCTAATATCATTTGTTCTTCAGTATTTGCTTTAAAGGGGTGACGGAATTTGTCACGCAATGTAATGTTGCAAAATGTCTCTGTAATTCAAAGCTGGAAGCTATAACATAGCCTCCCAGGCAGACGTCTTTAGGGTACCTCGTTTTACGTTTGTGGGGAGGGATGAAAAACGAGCTCCCCTAAAAAAGTCTGCGTGGGAGGCTAGCTATAACACCACTCACAATTTCTTTGTTTTGGTAGATGGTCGTTCAAACAGCTTATTATTACATAGAGGATATTACACGGTGGAGCGAAGATATGAATTTTATTTTCGAGTGACAGAACAATATTTTACGAACGAGCGCAGCGAGTGAGTAGAATATTGTTTTTGCCACGAGAAAATAAAATTCATATCTTCAAGCCGCCGTGTAATGTTCTTTTTATTATATAGACAAAAAGACATCGATAAAATAATAGATTTTTATTCGCCAAAAAGTAATTGCTACGGCTCAAATTTACAGTACAGCAATATGACATTGGTTACAATAATCTTGAGAAATAAGACTGAGCTGAACAAGGCTGTACAATGACAAAATGTAAGCAACGCTTTGAAAAATGTGGAAGTAAAATTCAAAAGACCCAAGACGCCTACAAATTTCGAAGGGAAATTACCGAAATTACGTCATCGATAAACTCACGTGTGAGATTATGGAAAGTAAACCACTCGGGTCCCGGATGTAGTTTTTATGAATTTTACGAGTGGTATATTTTCCAGTAAAACGCTCGTGTCTTTATAACAAAAACTTATAAACTTGTAGTATTAAAAGAAATATAGGCTTTTAAAAATACAATCCGTGTTGTGGAACGAACCGAAGTTAAAAGGGTTGTTTTGATTGGTTTGGTTGTTTATTAAGTCGGTGTTGACGCGTTTTTAGCACTTATCCGTACAATGAGTTGAAAAATCAAAAGGTAGCTATTACATATGTGTATATTTAACAATTATTCTTTGAAATCGAGGTGAATAGTGGCAAAATATTTACCGAGCCGCGAAAGCGGCGAGGTAAATATTCCCAAAGCCACTATTCACCGAGATTGAGAAGAATAATTGTTTTAGTATATACACACCAAGTGATCTCAACAAAATCAGAAAGGAAACCATTCAAAAGTAGGATTTGATTGACAGATCAAATCACGCGTAAGTTTAAAAATAGATCTTTGCAGAATTTTCAAACATGGCAATTCACAAGTTTACTCATTTCGCAAACAACAGCGTAATGGCTTCAATGGAATCGCTAAAAGTTTGAACTGTTTCCTTACCTGAGAAAAAAAGTAGAGCTGTGTTGTTTTCTGTTGACTCGCCAAGTTTATAGCCAAAAGGGCATGTTGTGTCGTTCTTCGCATGAAGTGCTGACAAAAATGGCGGCTCGGCTGCTCGAGGTAAAAGGTCGTCTTCCTGTATCATTCTTTTTCCTGTTTACTTGAAATGTAGAATTTCTGCAAACATTTCCTTTTAAATTTGTTTGTCATAAATAAACTTCGATTTTTGAGCCAAAATTTTCTTCTTAGAAAACGCTGAGTTCACGAAACGGCTTCTTCTACGCGAATACACGGGAGTTGTAAACAATCCATCGAGCACAAAACTCCTGCTACAGTAAATTGAAAAACGCCGTATTGAATCCTTCCAAGTCTTTTCTTGCCTTAAAAAAAGTCAGCCCTAGGATTTTGTCGACTTTTAAAAGATCGTTCTCTAAAAAAAACGGGAAAAACACCGAGCTCACACATTATCCACTCGCTAGGAGGTGAATATTGTTGAATAGTCCGAGATAGCGGACCAATCAGATTGCTTAAATCACCAAGATCACTGAGTGTGTATATACTAATATCCGATATTCAAGCGCTAAGAAACATGTGGAAGGTTTTCCAAGGCAATTTTTTAATTGTTAGCGTAGGTATTTAGGGAAACATTTTGCTCCCTAAATTGATTTCGGTGCCAAAATAGCCTTCACGTTTCCGTGTCTCTACGGGACACTTTTGGCGGGCCGCGGAAAATTTTTCACACAACAAAGTATAAAGGATGTGCTCTTAGACCATTATAGCTTTGGCCTCAAATGTCATGTACCAGTGGGCTTTTCTTGGTGTAGACGTTAGCGAAAATTAGCTTGGTCGCTCACGCGCTTCAAGTTGGGTAACTGAAACGGACATAAATAAGACTAATTTGACAGCTTTTCAAAAATAATCTAGTGTTTTAGAAAGAGCAAGTGAAGTGCTATGATATATCAAAAGTATATTGCTATATGTTATCGCGTTTACCAGCACGAGCGACAAAAAATGCATCATTTTTGACAATTTTCAACGGCGGCGGTAGGCCAAAATGGCGATTTTCAAACTTTCCTCGATTTTGAAAAAACTCGAGCGCTCTAGGATCTTTTAATTGTACTTTCGAAAATAACTCAATAAAGGCCTTATTTGGGCAAAATATGAAGAAATTGAAAATTTTGAAACTGGCGCCGGATTTTCGATATTTACAGAAACTGGCTCTTAAGTGCTTAAATTGGCCTTTTTTCCATATTTCACAATGTTTCCTGCAAAAAAAGAGCCAAATCCTCGCCTCCCGGGGAGCAAATCATGGGAGCACGATAAAAGTAGCCAGGCTGCTCGGTCAGGGGTTTTAAGAGAAAATTCAACATGGTGGACGAAGATTCACACTCCACTGACTTAAGTGTCTCGGGTGAAGAAGGTCATTCAACAATTTTACTGGCTCATTACATGTTTTGGTTTTAATTGAGGACAAAGTCATTAAGCAATGCTGGTTACGCTGCAAAATTGCGCAAAAATGCTTAGAAATCTTACCTTTGTTGTACAATTTTCATATTTTAGCATCGGAGCAAAAAAAGTTTTTATGTTTTCGAGCAACTTTTGAGCAACTTTCGTCACAAAAAGCAACTTTTGATTGTTTTTTGAGCAACGTTTGAGCAACTTTTTGAGAAATTCCAGGAAATGTTTTGGATAATCTCGAGCAACTTGTGGAAAGCCCCAGGCCACGTTAACAACTTGGCTTTGTTGTGAAAGGTAGCTTCCAAACCAGTCGCACGTAGCACTGGACACACCTATACTCTGAAGCTTTGACAGCATCAAATCGTGACGTACGCTATCGAACGCCTTAGACATGTCTAAAAGGACTACCACGGATACCTTTTGTCGTCTATTTTCTTAAGGATTTCATCTGTGAAATGAAGTAAACCAGTTTCGGTCGAGTGGAATCTCCTATTACCACTTTGTAGTTTTGAAAGTTTTTCATTTTGGTCTAGAAAAATAACCAAAAAAAAATTTAAAAACATTAACTCTCTCCCTCCCTCCAAAAAACAGTTGTCATATATCCCCAAGGTGGCCGTTTTGGAGAGGTTCAACTGTAGTTGTTAACAACACTATTGTATTTGCTTTATCGAGGTGAAAACTTCATAAAGGATGTCATGCCTCCTGGGTCAGAGCTTCTACAAATGGTTGCAAATAAACTCGACACCGAAAAGGTCCCTTGGGAAAAAAATTGGCTTCAACTGGCCTATTATCTGCAAATCCCATCAGACGTGTACCAAGGATTTGAAACAAGAGAGCAGCGGAAAAGTCCCACAATGGAAGTATTTGGCTGGCTGGTGGTACATTTTCCTGATATAACGTTGATTGATATTGTTAAGGCATTGGAAAAAATCCAACGTAATGATGTCATTCAAATCATAACGCAGCATTTTCCAGACACAGTCAGTGAGTACTTAATTGAACTCTTTTGCGTACTTTTTAGGGTGATATCCAGAAATGCGCGCTAATGACACTCACACCCTTTTTGATAGTGTCCCCTTACCCAAATCCTCCATTAAACTCAAGCAATTCTTTTAAACATAAGGCCATGTGAAAAGTACAAATAATTGTCTTTTATATCGAGCAGCCATAGTCCGCGTTTTGTACATTTCTGCACATAAATGTAACGGTGGTGAATTTACTTCCCACTCGCAGCTTCCCTTCAGCTTCATTTGGAGCGTTTATGCCTAATAACCGAATGAAATCGAAACAAAGGCTATAGTGTTAGCAGGCGTTGTGCGTCACGAGATTCGACCAATCAGAATGCGTTATTTGTAGAGTGATTTTCACGCTTGGAAAGAGCCGTTTTCAGAGTTGTATATGGTGAAATTCTCGCTATATTCCAAGCTTGGATAGGTAATTTCGACACTAAACCGCCATGGAAAGTTTTTGGAACACTTTATCTTGATAGTGGTTACGTTACTGTTAATTATTTTGCTTTCTTGAGCGTTTGAGACAAGTTTGAATTGCTCGGTCATGTGCAAACCGCCACGATGATTTGAGTGTTATTTTCGCCGTTCTTGTTGGATTCATTACTGGTTACTGTTAGCGGTTTTTTCGCATTATTTTGTCCAACTTGTTAGTTCAACCTTTTTTCTTTGTAAATTTTGGGGTCTACCCGGGTCTACAACTGATAGTTTTCCCGTTATGAGGCGTTGAACGTGTGTTGGATTGAAGAGATCGTCTCGGCCAAGTCACACAACTCCCGGGAAACAGGCTGGGAAAATATGCCGAAAGGAAGCCGACGTGAAGCGAGTAACGCCAAATCCAGCGTTTAATTCAGTTTCATTTTAAACCAGAAAAGGTAAATAAGTTTGAATATCGTAATAACCTTTGGAAACAAAACATTTGTCATAACGCTGTGCGGAAACTGAAAGCGTGTCTCCAAAATAATTTGCATGCAGTGTGTGCTATGTGTATGCAAATCTTCTTGTAAGCTTAATTAAGCTTACGTGAGGGAATATAATTTGTTATAAATCTTTACCAAAACACAAAATCGTTATCGAAGATCTAGACAACATCATACAGGATTTTAAAACTGTGAGATTAGGTTTGTAACAAAATCGATATACTGCGCTCACTTCAATGAACGCACAAACAAGATGGTGGTTTACTATTTCTGCGGCCGTAACTTTGGTGAAATTCCCATTGTGCTGTTGCTGTTCGGCTCTTTTGGTCTGTTTTTCCCTCGCTTAACAGAAGATTTATTTGCGCATAAGGATTAAAAACAGGTACTGTTTGCAAAATAAAATACACTTGTCGACTAAAATAAAACTGTTATAAATGCAAGATTTCTGACCTCGCTCTTTGTTAGCGCTCTCCCTCGTTGCCCGGTAATAAAGTCCATCAAACACTACTAATGGACGATTTTTTTATTTAAGCAAATCCAAGTATGAACTACAGATCTCTTTCACTCTGACATAAAAATATACATATTAACACAGCGGAAGCAGGAAATCGCCACCTAAAATCGACTAAAATCTCACCTTCGATCATCTCCGAATCGCGATGAACTTATTGAAATTTCCTTATGAAGCCAATAGCAAGCATCTGAAGCATCTAAGCATCTACTACGAGAGCTTGAAAATTCCCCAAATCGTTCTCCTCCGTAACGTTTTTCAGAAAAGGAAGCCGTGTTTTAATCCCGGGTTTTGATTCATCTTTTTCACAAGATGTGTACTCGATCGTGTCACGATTAAAACAGTTTTATCCATGAACCTTTGTGGGTCGTGACGCACACCGCCTATAGGTGCTGGGAGCGTATCTAATTTACAAATTATGAATGGCATCTTCTATTTTAAAATGTCATACAGTCAACGCTAAGACGGACAGCTTTGGGACCGGTGCTGAGTGTCTGTCTTAGAGAGATGCCCGTCTAATAGAAAGTCAAATGAAGGGAGTAAGGAAGGCAGTGGCCAACTTTAGGTTTCCGTTTTACAGAGGTGTTTGTCAATTATAGAGTTATCTGTTAAGAGAGCGTCGACTGTATTTGATACACAGCTGAATGACTCGCGCAAATTTTCCTGTTAACGTAAAGACAAAAGATATACCTACTGTGGTTTAGTTTCATCCTCCAGAAAAGAAAAATTAATTTTAAGCCAAGGCTAAAATTGAACCAGAAGATCCCTATCGACTATCAACTATGTTTGAGAAACGGACTTGTTTTCAGATACTCTGTGGGCTGAGGACCTTAAATTCTCCTCCTAGATAAGTAGACTTTCTAGTAAGATTGAAGGGATTCTGCCTGCTTGTTAGTTAGGTGTATATTCCGTGCTATTTGACAATATTGGTTAAAATGCAAAACTCGGAACTCCGTCATTGGCTGTGGTGAAGTAGACGCCGTTAAGGTGGCTCGACTGGATTTTTTTTAGGGGGATACCTCCCAAGTTTGAGCATTAACTACGTCGGCATGAGTAAAGATATGGGAAAAAGTTACCACAACTGTATTATATAAAGACGAAAATTTCTTATGATTTGGGTTTTATTGCAATCGGAGTTGCCATGGCAACGTAATGACGCCATTACGTTTTTCATTTATCTTTGTGTTTCTCTGTACCAGGAGTTTTTTTTGAAGAAATCGCTTAAGGGAGTATGTACCTGCCATAATTGCCTCCATTATGGCAAAGTTTGAAGAAATTCTATGAGAGCGTTTTCGAAGTATTTTGAAATGCAGTTTTAAGAATCATAAAAACAGTGAAATAGCATGTTAGCCGCACAATTCGATAATATTTTAAGAAAATGATAAGCTTTGGGAACGCGGCTTCATCTTATAGTGGTTTGATTCCATTGAAAACTGCATACAAAAAAAGAGGGAAATTGCTCTGGGCGATCGCGAGTAAGAAGGATTTTATTAACTTGCATTCATATGCTTTTGATACAGTTTTTGGAGGTATTTGGTCCATGCCTAAAAAATTCGCATTTTTCCAAAAACCGCTCGATAAACTTTTTTATAAATTCGACAATCCCGAGATCAATCGTCAAGAAATATTCCCTGCAAGTTTTAAGAACATTGAAAACAGGGAAGGCTTTTAAATAGAGCCTCAAATATAGCCAATTTTCCCCCCAGATTTTGTGTTTACAAGCGAGCGTCCTCATTATTCACTGGCATTGTTTTCAAGTTTCATACACACGTGCCTATTTAGCAAAAAGATAGAATTTGCATCAAAAAGGACCCTCGGTTAAATCTCCGGGATATGCTAATTACCGGGGTAAAGAGATTAGGAATACATTATAACATCAGAGCAGTCTTTGTGAGAGTTTCTGTGATGTTATAACCCGAGTAAGATAATTAAGTATTGCATCCTACACGATGAGCCGTGACGTTTACCGTTTCGGCTCTCACTGCTATCTGTGACGACAAGCCAATTATGAGCATATTGCGGATATTTCTTCGGAAAGTAATCGAGAGTTCTTTTTGATGCAAATTTGTATCTTTTGCTAGTTGTGCACGTGCATTTGAAACTTGAAAACAATGCCAGTGAATAATGAGGACGCTCACTTGTAAACACAAAATCTGGAGGGAAAATTGGTTATGTTTGAGGTCCTATTTAAAAGCCTTCCCTGTTTTCAATGTTCTAAAAACTTGCAGGGAATATTTCTTGACGATTGATCTCGGGATTGTCGAATTTATAAAAAAAAATTATCGAGCGGTTTTTGGAAAAATGCCCAAAAACTGTATCAAAAGCAGCTGAATGCAAGTTAATAAAATTCTTCTCACTCGCGATCGCCCAGAGCAATTCCCCTCTTTTTTTGTATGCAGTTTTCAATGGAATCAAAGTACTATGAGATGAAACCGCGATTCCAAAGCTTATAATTTTCTTAAAATATTAGCGAATTGTACTGCTAGCATGCTATTTCACTGCTTTGATGATTCTTAAAACTGCGTTTCAAAATATTTCGAAAACGCTCTCATAGAATTTCTTCAAACTTTGCCATAATGGAGGCAATTGTGACAGGTACATACTCCCTTAAGCGATTTCTTCAAAAAACTCCTGGTACAGAGAAACACAATGATAAATGAAAAACGTAATGGCGTCATTACGTTGCCATGGCGACTCCGATTGCAATAAAACCCAGATCATAAGAAATTGTCTACAGTTGTGGTAACCTTTTTTCCATATCTTCACTCATGCCGACGTAGTTAATGCTCAAACTTGGGAGGTATCAACGCCAAAAAATCCAGTCGAGCCACCTTAAGTGATGATTACTTAGGAGAGGGTAAATTGACGAACGCCTTGAGGGTGAATTACTGACTAAAACATCCTTCCACGATCTACAGATTCTTTCCTAGAGCAACGTAGTTCTCCTTTGAGCTATAAAATGAGCTTCGACCAGCCAAGTGCCACACTTAAGCGAGGTAAGAGTTTTTCAACAAACGTCGCATTCATAGTTTAAAAAGAGGTCATTCTAGAGCTAAGAACGAAGTATGCATTGGTGTATCGACGTGGTAAACCCACGCGGATGCTAAGAGACTATGTGAGAAGCATGAACACCCTTTTCTGTCCATCTTTGCCTCTGCTTTAACCACATTATCTTTTTGGACTTCTGTCAGTCTGGATTTTGATCACCGTAAGACGTGCTGCTGTGGTTGAAACCACAAACAATTGCCCAGTCAACATTTGAGGCATTGTGTTCCTAGTTGATGTCGACTCAGGTTTATTTCATTCTTTCTGTTACATTTTTCAGACGACTGTAAACAGCCAGGTCATTGTGGGGGTTTACCAGATCCTCCATATGTTCTTAAAGGCCGAGAAGTTAACTGTGAGGAGATTATAAAAAGTTTGTTGTCAAACAAGGCAGTTGAGGTTGTAGCACCTCCCGGATATGGGAAAACCTCGGTCGTTGTGGAAACTGCTCATAGACTGATTAAATGCCATGGAAAATATGTTGCTTACGTGAATCCTCGAGGAGTGACCTGCGTGGAAGATTTGGGTGTAACAATTATCGAAGCCCTGGGAGAAGTGCCCGGTGATAACGCTATCCGGGAAACCTTGCATCGTATAAGATCCCTCAGGGCCAAAAACGTGGTATTGATGATCGAAAACATTGACAGTTTGTTACATTTGGAGGACAACCGGGAACGTGAATCAGATCCACATGGTGTGGAATACTGCCCTAAAATGCGTGGAAAGAACACGAAAGAGGATTTTTTAAATTTCATTTCAGAGATAGGAAAAATGAAAAATATTTGTCTTGTCCTTACATCGACAGATATCAACGATTTTGGCGTATGTTTTCCCATTGATATAATTCAATTACACCCTTTAAGCGAAACGGAATCGTTCGAACTGTTTAAGGAGCGTGGCATGAGTGTAGACGAGGACACCATTAAGAAACTAGTCGATATCTGTGGTGGTATTCCCTTGATCATCTGCACAGTATTATCGATTCTTAGGATAAGGAATACTCACAATTTAACTCGCAGGCTCTCAACCTGCACACCTCGCGAACTCCTGCAAGAACTCAGCCCAGATTATTTGCAGCCTGAGAATCGCATTGATTTATGTCTTGAAGTTTTCTTTCATCATCTGAGCGAAGAAAATCAAGAGGTTTTGACGAAGCTCTCTACTTTTCCGCACAGGTTCACTCAGGAGCAGTTTTATGCAGTGTTCAGTGAGCCAAAAACCGACCGTCAAAAACTGGAGATGTGTTTGAATTCCCTCAAGCACACCAGTCTTTTGCGTTTTGAACAGGAAAGTCATCACTTTTGCATCCACCCGTTCATACGGAAATTTTGCTCAGTGCACAATCAGTCTACTCACAAGCAAGCAAAGTTGATTTTCATTCGTCATTATAGTGATGTCGTTATTGCCTTGACTAAGAAATTCCTCAGTCGAGAGTCGAAGTGCGCCATAGATGAATACAGAAGTGAAAGAGAGAACATCAAAGAGGCCACAGGATGGTGCGAGGTCGAACATCATGACCTGCCTTCAGAAGTGACAGACTATTGTATCGATGCTTTTATCAAAGCAGCCGTGTTTCTCGCCAAAGTGATGAGAAAGCAAGAATTCGAGTCCCTCTTCTGTAAGCTTTCTCAAAATTGCCGCTATGATTCTAAACGGCACAGTGCTTGCTTGACAGCTGTTGGAATGAAGATAGTTTTAAGCTGTACTTGCACACCACATATCTGCTATAGAGCATGGTATCGAGCAAAGATGGTTCTCTCTAGAGCCAATGAAATTCAATTAGTAGAGACAGTAGATGATGCGACTCGGGCTCAGCGCTTAAGCAAGCTTGGATTCATTCTTGTCCGAGAGGGATTGCATACCGAAGGCTTTGAATATCTAAACCAGGCTCTAAAGCTGCGTCACAAGCGCTGGGAGCAATCAGAGGAAGATATGGACAAAGTCATGATTGGTGCTTGTCAGAATGATATAGCAGGTTTAGTACAAGCTCACTTTCTTATTTAAAGAAGAGTTGACCCAATAATGATAATAATAATGGTCCGTAACTCAACCAATTGCCTGTTCCCAATGTATGTGTCTTCATAACTCAGTTGGTAGAGCACTGCTGCGCTAACGCAGAGGCCATAGGTTCGAATCCCGTTGAAGTCCCGAAATTTTTTTCGGGTTGATTTGCAATTGCTTAAATTGCAATTACCACTGCGACGATCATATCTTCATTTAAACGTTTTACTGGTGTTAGTTTACGTAACTAACTATTTACTCACATTCTCACCGAATCACGTCCCTTGTGCCACCAATTGAAACAGCGTCATCAATTTGAAAGACTGACTTAGGAAACTTTAACACCTAAGTTGTCTAGGTGACAAAGACCTTTCATTATCAAACCATTATGAGCGGCAATCAGTCGAACAGGCCAGAGCAAAAATACAACAAATCATGTAACTTCCACTACAAAATGTGAATAAAATTTTGTTCCACTAC
>OZ037779.1:42827995-42855495 GCA_964035525.1 Porites cylindrica | reverse complement strand
AGGCCCTTATTGGTATTTAAGAAACGGTCCAGGTAAGAACGATAGCAACGAACATGTTGGAATGCAAAAAAGGTGCTAACTTTTCTATTGTCTGTACTTACTTCTGATTGGCTTAAACAGCAAAAGTTAACAAAACTTCATAAAGCGGTACACATATTCATCCTTACTTTCCAACCATCTTCCATATAACAAAATCTGGTCTCAGTTTGAATAACAAAGAAATCCTATGTGGGGAACATGTAAAATTGTAAACTTTTCTTGGCTATTGTTTTCAACTCTTGTGATTCGTCAAAATCTTTTAACACAAAAAAACACCCTTTGAAAGTGGAGTGTAAATGCATTTTATTGCGTAAAGGGCCTTCATGTAGGTTTATGCACTATCTGTGTAAAAATGAGAACATTTCTATGTGGGGAAAGCACCGTTGCCGCATAACAAAAGAAATTGCTATTTACCTTACCCGGATCATTACTTTATTAGAGAAAGTCTTATAGATAGTACGTGAGGACAAATAAGACGAACATCATATTGGTGGAGAAAATTTTTTGTCTATCAGTGGTACCTTGAATTAAGCCCTTCTTGTTGATTATTTCAATCCAGTATATTCCATTCATTCCTACACGTCAATCACAGAATGATCATGATGATCTGTTTGTTAAATTGTTCACACCACTCAATGCAGCATTCGTTCTTTCCGTCACAATGGTACCAACCGTTGGAATTCATTACATGTGTCAACTGATGTCTAGGGAATCAAGCCTGTTTCTAGATTTCGTCAAAATATCAAGAATTATATGATTGACGATTATAATAGTCTTATTGATTTATGAAGTTTTTATGATTATATTATCTTAAAATACTGTTCTTTAGTTTGTGAAGTAATGCTTTTTATGTAAAACAGCTATTTTGTCACTGTATTCCTGCTGCTCGTATTCTTGTTTTGGGTCACCTGCTCCGTCAGTTCTATGAACTATTTACGTGTCCCAAACGCTACACAATCAACCGAAAATTGCAATAATTTTATTTCCTTTTCACATTTTTTGTTCCTAAAGTTAAAACCATTGAATTGTAAATATGAAAACATTCTAAAAGAAAACATAATTTTATTAGCTTTCCCTGGTAAAGCGACAAATATTCGTAAAGCCAAGGACAGAAACTGGCTTGGCTAGTTACGAAAAAAGAAACGTTCCTTCTCCTTTGTCTTCGTTTTGATTTATTGTTTGACCCTGTGTCCATTTTCTCATCCAAGGCATTTAACTGCGATATTGTCTGTTTTTCTTCTTCGCCTGCCCGTAAGTCCTTGTTTGACTTTACCAGTGTAAGTTTGTTGACAGGAGGGACCCGCTGCTAGATAGACATCCGGTACGGGCACCCCTAGTATCTCAGGCAGCATGTAAGGCTGCAGCCAACCAACCAGCGGTGTTTGTCCACAAATGTTATGTGTCCCCTTGAGAAAGAAGAGCACGCCATCCACCTCATGCCTCCTGGAAAATTATCAAAATGAACTGTGTTGACATAATATATGTTACATGACTGTATATTAAGTGGGTGTCCAATACCCCTGCGTGATTAACAATTATTGAATGAGGGTGAGTAGAATAGGAAGAATGTATGCAGATCGAGGAAGATCTTATCCGCTAAGGGCCTGTTTACATGGAGGCGGAGGACCCCAGGTAGGTGAGGTAACCCGCTTAGGTGGAGTAACCCGCCTATCCATACAATCTCTCATTTTAATTTGATCACGTTTACATGATAGGTGGGGTAGACCGGGTAACCCTCTCAGCCGGGGTGAAATTTTGCCATGTAAACGTTTCAAGGTGGGGTAACCCGCCTAGCCGGGGTCGGATTCGCGACACTGAATTCGAGCTAAATTCACTTTGGCGGTTGCATCATTAGTAAAGTAACAATAGAATGCCACACCACTGAAGCTTGCAGCAAGAGCAGCAAGTGAGTGTAGAAGAGCATTAAACACAAAAAACGTGGTTTACCAGCATTTTTCTTGTTTACGTGCCTAGCGACCATTCAATAATCTTGAAAAAGTGTACCCTGGAATGGTGGGGTTGTAAGATTACACGTAAAGGAGGGTTATTTTTTTACCCCACCTGAGCGGGTTACCTCACCTATCTGGGGTCCCCCACCTTCTTGTAAACAGGCCCTAAGTGGCTAACGTGGGTAACAGCCTCAAAGATTTGCATACAGGTATTTCTTGAAATCACACCAAACACGAATTTAGTAATAGAGAATACTACATGGGCGCTCGGAGATACGAAATTTCATCTTCGAGTGTTCTACTCGATATCTCACGAGTGAGTCGTGTAGTCTAGTGAGACTGTACTCCTAAAAAAAAGATAGCCAGTAATTCGGTAAATTCATTTTCGGATGACCGTGAACTCTTCCGCTATTTTCTTGAGTTTACTCATGCCAAACAACCATTCTTCAGTGCCGCTGCTTGGAGGGAGATTGTGCTTATATGATTATTGGGGCAATATAATATCGTATCAAATTAATAGCTACCTTTTTATTGAGTTAAAACCTAAAACTACATGTATTATGACGAACTATAACATTAAAAGACTACCTCACCTCACACGTCACTGAACACAATGCTTGATGAATTGCGCTTGGGTCACAGGAACAGTAAGATAGACTAGTGAACCTGTACTGACAAATGAAGTACAATGCTGTTCAGATCAAAAACATTTCCAGGGTCTCTCTTCTTCCGTGCTCCAAGGGATGGGAGAAGGGAGGTCCTGGGAACTACTGTAGGATACCCATAGGTCAACAAGTCACAAGTAAAGGTTTAAAAAGGAATTTAAACAGTAAAATGTACAACAAAACAACCAATAGAATGTTACTAAGATACACCAGTGTGAAAGAAGTCATTTGTTTTCTCTTAAAGGTCAAATGAACCAAAAATTTGACATTTTTTATTTTAGTTCAATTCTAGTGAAATATGTGTAATATGAACCGAATAAACATACTATTAAGTTTCAGCTCAATTGAAGCAAGCATCTCCGAGATATTCGCAATTAAAAATTGTTATTTTTTGGCCCTTATCTTCGTAGAGCGATCGGAAAAATTGTCGGTAAAAACAGCTTGTGATGTCAATGTTGGTCAGGTGAAAAAAAGCGGAAAATTCAAAACAGTGTTTTTCAAGTCGACTTGGCGCAGAAATTGTGGTGGTTTGTGCGGCCATAAACCTAGAAAGAACAAGCAATTTGTCTTCAAAAGTTGCAAGCTGTGGTTATAACCTTATTATTTAATTTTCTCGAAGAATACATCATAGTAAAACGGACTTTAACGACGGCATTAATTTCCTTGCGCTGTACTGGAAATGTGCGTGCGTAGGTCCGATTTTTTTCAAGATGTATTCACAAAATGTGTTCAGATAAGGAAGTTTCTGGATATATAAGGTCCGGAGCTCCAATGTGGACACAAAAACAAAATATCTTTGTATAGTGATTTGCCCAAAGAAATTCACGCTTGCCCACAATGTGTTTCAAGTCATTGAACTTTGTCGCACACGAGCTGATATTTTAACACCGGTTGTCGAACCTGCCGAAAATGGAGAAGTGAATTTTCTGTGCGAAATAACCTACCTAAAGGTCTTAAAAGCAAAAGATCACTTGCAAGCTTCGCACCCAAGCATTTAGCTATTTTTAAAAACTGGTCCATGCGAGGGTCTTCATTCAAGCAAATTAAACTCAGCAAACTGAATCATTAGAAAGTACAGAAAACTGCACATAAGGGTTTGTTTTGCTCGCTTCAGTCAAATCCAGCTCCAGCAATTGTTTACGGGCAAAGAGTTAATTGTTTTGAAGCCACTGCCGGCAGTTGTCGTTCTCAGCTACTTCACAGCGAGTGAAAAGGAAAATTTGCGTACAGAAAGAAAACAAAACTACGTAATTAAAAATGAAAAAGAAAAAAATACTTTGACTATTATTACTTGAGCAACAGAAAAGTGATCGAAGTAGTCTGTTCTTTTCGAATAAGCTTGCTAGCCTTCTACAGTTCCGACGAAGTTTTAAGCGCTCAAGTTTGTTCACTCGCAAGCAGGGCGGATAAAGGTTGGGCGGTGAAACGAGCGCCTCCGAGCAAAAAGGTGTGATGCAGTGGACTGGGACTCTGCTTAGAAGTGTCGCTTGTTTTCGACTTCGGTCAGGGCTTGCGATGTGGTTTATCCATTAGACTCTGCCGCTGTCACTGAATTATGGCGGCTTGATTTGTTTTCTTGCACTTCTTCCTCGTTCCTTTGTGCTGGTACGCTGTCTCCGAGAGGCAAATGTTGCTGTTTTTTTGCGGGAGGTTTAGTTGGAGTAGACAAACATCTCTTTCAAAGGGTTTCTCTAATTACTTCCATGACTCTACCACTGAATTATATTTTCATTCTACTGCTCGCCAATGTCGATGTTATTCCAAAACAAAAAAACTAAGTACCGTCTAAAACACGAAGGAAAACTAAAAGACAGCAGATCGTGTTTCATAATTAGATGACGTGTATTTTATAAATGCGTGCAGTTCGTGCAAGGTGAAATTATGCTAATTTCAATCACCATCATCCTTCTAAAAACATCTCATACGTCCTTCGGTTTCTTCGAAACTTCAAATTTAGTTTCCCCTCAGTTTTTACTGTTTACCTTGTTTTGTTTTAGAGAGAAAAACGGAGAAAAAACCTTACAAGTAACCTCAATAACTTTTGTCTACATGCGGTTGCCGGATTTGCGACGCATTGCGCGAATGGCCATGGCGTGTTGAACCCGAGAAGCAAAGTTTGAAGCAGTACAACGCCACTATATCAAAATATATCAATCTAATTTTTTGTAATGTTACATAAAATTTATCCCCCTTTAACATATGTAAAAATTGAGGTTAGGAAGTGTTAAGCTTTTGCAAACGAAACGGCGAAAGACGATTAGGTGATATTTAGTGGAGGAAGGAGGTATTCAACACTTTCAAATTAAACTCAAATTTTGGCATAGTACGACCAGCAAGTTTGACTTAAAGGCATACAGACACAAACATATGAAACTGTTTATTGATATTGTTACGAAACGAATTTATCTGTTTAACATTGTAGCCTGAAATTACAAAAAGAAATAGGATTTCCGGTTTGCAAAAAGGAAAATTTCGCCGGCCCTCAAGCGTACCGGAAGCGCGAAAAGAGCGCTCGTGCCAGTCCTACTCCGCATCACACATTAACTGAAGAGCGGAGCGCTCGTTTCATCGCCCAACCTTTATCCGCCCTGCTCGCAAGCGTTAGCATTACGGTTCTTTGACATAAGACAAGGATAAAGCTGGTTCTGCAAAGGTAAATGAATCTGGGCATGTAAAAAAACTAACCGTAACTACTAATAACAGAATACAAGCGGGTTTTAATTCAGCCCGGCGAAAGAAGGTGAAGCACTGGATACAAAATCAATTCACAAATCGAATGCACAATTATCAGAAAAAATACAAACCTCTTTGGAAATGTTTAAGAGCGGTTTTCTGTAAGGACCGACTAAGGGTATGCAAGATAGAAAAATCCGATTTTCCCAAACTTTGCCAGAGAGAAGGCCTTGATGAACTGTTTCTGAAAATATAACTTTCGGGTCGTTTGGGGTTTTACTTATTTTTTTAGTGAATTTTTTAAATTTTGACCGTTAACGCCGGCTTTAATCACGCCGAAATATGCACTTTTGCAGAAGCTCCCATTAATACCTTGAAACCTTTCATAAAAAGATTAACCAAGCAAATCAAACTATCGTCTTTTCTCAGATTATCGGTGTCGTCAAATGCAAATAAAATGTAAACGTGAAAATTTGACAGATTTTCTTATTTTACACCTTTCAATGGTGATTACAACAACAGTATTTTGGCTAAATTCAAGGCCTAAAAAAGCACTCTGGTACATCGCTTTGACCAACAAAACTATACTACGAGGAAACATTATCATTTCAACTAAACATCGATGAAAAAAAAAATTGGGGTAAATGAAACGGCGAGTTCTGAGAGCGTTTTCAAAATGGGTTACCTGGGCCATTTTTGAGCGACCTTTTGAACTTGGAACAGTTCCAAATCAGTCAAGTGTAGTCTCATTATATTTTTAGCAACATTGGATGTTTTGTACTATACTGACAAAAGGCATGGGATATTTCTATAATAGATACTTAAGTGTTAGGATAATTCCTAAATAATCGTACTTACCCTGAATAGTGCTGGGTAAAGTCTCTGGGACTCAAGGTAAAAACGACGCACAGGAATAACGGACCCCGGGGGTACTCCCTTATATGTGCCCCTTGACCGGGTATGGTTTTTGAACTCTCTGTTCTAAACAGGGTATATCATAAACAGAGTATGTATTTTGCAATTTGTTTCTCCTAAACAGGGTCAGGGTTTCAAATCCTCAACGGCTCACATATACCCTAGTATTGGTCGAGTAACCCCCGGGTTACGGACCCACAAAGACAAATTAAACAAAACTTGTATGGATCGATTCCTTTCTTTCGTTGTCAGCAAAATCCTGTAAGAATTAAGGGAAAATCTAACATCGGGTAGATGAGCACAGATTTAGGAAGCGCTCGTTAAATTAACAATGTTTCTCTCACATCTGCTCTTAGTCTTATACGATCATAACGCTTCCTGTTAATTCTACGTATAATAATTAAACATCGTCAGTTTAAGTGATTATAATACGAGTCAAGTTATCGCTTTGCTTAGAAGTAGTAATTGTAATAATACAATTATTTTTGAACAAAACAATAGATTTTAAAATCCGACGACACGGTCCGCGGAGCGATGGGGGGAGGGGGGATTGCGCAAAATTAGGAATGCGCAAAAGTATGAGGTCACCAGTAGGTACAAGTTTAGAAAGAGGTCAGCGTGTAAATAAAAAAAACTGGAACTGAAGCTTTTTTTATACGTGATGAATCTGACGAGCTAAAATAAACTAGGTGGACAATTTTTTTCCAACAATCTCGCAAAACGAGATGCGGCCCCTCTTGACAACTGTTATCCAAACTGTTAACAGTAATTTGACTCTTAGGCGTTACAGCCGCACCCTTTTACAAGATCCCCTAACGCGGCAAGGTACTCTGCCTTGCGCCTTGGGTTAAATTCTTCCGTGCAGATATCAAAATACTCGCATATGTTCTTCAGCATTGCAATGCTGAGTGCTTTCATGTTACCTTTCTTGGTCAATTCGCAAAGGTTTAGGTTGTCATAAGCGATGGGATGTTCTAGCTGTACTTCCTCTAACACAGCCTGGTGGGTGTCGCAAAACTCTTGTTCATCCTGAGAAGCTTGTAAATCTAAGTCGCTAACCTCTACAGCGTGACGCAACTTGCACAATAATCTTGAAAAGAAAGACTGTATCTGCTGCGAGGTAAGAAACTCACCACTCGAGAACAGCCTCGAACCATCTGCTTTTTTTGCAAAACGCATATCTCTCGCCACTTTCTCAGGGTTTTGTTTGTGGCCTGTTTGCTGTCCAAGCTCAAATTTTTCCTCCAGGTACTTTCTTTGTGATTCGTTAAACCGTGACGACTTCTTTGCAGTTTTCAACGCCCAACCCTCAGGTAAACTGACACCGTGCTTCTTCTCCGTTTCCCTTCCTTCAAATACTTTTGCAATGCCAATATCGTCCTGAAGGATAGCGTGGTACGTTAATTTAGCCCTGTCCAGCAAAGTCTCTTTCTCCGGAATCAACTCACATTTGCCAAACGACATATGCCTTTCGAGACTCGAGTATCTCTCGTATACGTTGATGCAACCTTCATTTGGGCAGGAGAACAAGACAGAAGCGTCTTTCGTTTCTTCTACTGTCATCGTTTCATTGGGTCTTGGCTTCTTTGAGGCTTCCTTGGATGCTTTTACAAAGTCACCAGGGGAAAATCGGCAAGTAAATTTGCAGCTTTGCAAGACATCAGCAACTAAAAAAGCGAACATTGAAATGGAAGTCTTTTTTAATTTCAGATGAAACGTTTTTCGCGTCTTTTAAAGGTTTGTTAATTTATCATGTACACAACTGACTGAGTTGTCTATAGTAGCCATTAGTATAGACTCTCTCATACTCTGTTAATGTTGCCCGTTATCCGTAATTATTAGCGGACTAAGTCAGTGAGTATTTGCAACACTCCAATACAGTACATTTATATATCACTATGCCCGTATTTTTTTTTACCTTGAACTTTCGTTTGGCTGATCTCCCTTCCATTTCCGACGTTGAAAGCTCTCCAAACTGTCAACTTGTCTTTGCAGTACTCAAAGTTGTTTAAGAGTGTGTCCATGAGAGAACCAGGCAGGAGGTGATAATGCTCAAATCACGGATTTCGCTCAAACTTGGCACAATTGATGGGTGTGATGAGATATTAACCTCGACAAAAAATAAGGTCGCAATATTGAATTCCCTGGGATTTACAGGGACCCCCCCTAAAAACGACAAAATCTACTCATTTTGCATAATTAATTAGCTGACTTTGGTTTGGCTGTTCAACAAGGAGAAAAGACAACTTCAAATCTAATCAACTTTATCATCTTCTATGTTTATCAAACTTAATGCTCAGTAATTTATTTTTACTCTCTAATTCGATCTCTTCCTATTATTTAGCCTAAAGTAAGGACATCTTCTCACTGTTTTGACCAAACCCTAAATTTAAGGTATTTTAGTGGCTAACATCTCCCATGAGCAACAACCTATGTACTTAATTCTCACATATTCTTTGAAAGACATCATTAAGGCTATCAAATCAATCATAAAATATTTGGGCAATCTCATACTTTATTAATAATGACGTATTATGTACATCTGACTTGACGCTTATTTGTCATTTGGCCAAAATTGGAAGAAACGTAACATTCGTTTTTTTAAACAAAAATAGGACAAAGTTGACGAGAAGTCACAAATCAGATGCGTCATTATCGATACTAATAGCTGAATTGTTAGAACGTGTCACCTGAGGCATGTTTTCTGTGTTATTTATGGACGTTTGGATGGATATTTTATGGAACGCTTGAGTAAACACAAGGAGCAAAAGAGTTAGTTCAAAACTTCGATCGGTCCAACTTGTAGGTGAAACAAGACCCAACAAGGATAAAAGATAGTGAATAAATGTTACATACACGTCTCTCAGGTGCTTTAGTCCAGACTTGCTGCTCCAGTTTCGTCTGGTCCTTTGTGGCGTTACTTCGTGACGAGGTAATGAAATCGAAACATCTTGAAACATTGCAGAATTAAAAGTGTCGGCGTTGCACCGAACATTCTAAGTCTTTGAAATAAGTTGTAGTCAGAAAGAACAAAATCATTCCCAAAGGACAAGAAGGATCACCGACAATCCGTCTATATCTACAACCACCTGCTCGAACACCCTCCATCTTGACTTTAGACTCTGCCAAAAAGATCGAATCTGTGACGCCGGACTACCGGACTCCGGAATGCGGAATACGCTATATCTATTGTTGTACGCGCCAATATCCTGTTATAACTGGTGTGTTGAAAATAGGTTGTGAAAGTCGTCTTACTTGAAATTTTGGGTTTATTCGATGTTGACATTAATTACCATGATAATAATGGTCCATAATAGCCCTTTTCAGCCCTTTTTGTAGTCAGACCGTGCCATGCAATTTTTAGACAGTTAATGACTTGCCACTGGGTATAATTACTTACTTAGTTGTATTTTAATCTTCGTAGTCTTACAACTAGCAGGTTGGTATCTGTATCTGGGTATATTATTGACTACAAAAATATAATAATAACCGTTTATAAACGTGTCGAGGAAAAACTTCTGAGGAGTACAAAAGACCCAAAAGGGGGCACTAATACATTGCAAAAAAAGTCGGCTAGACTTCTTTGGCTATAAGGAAGGTGTAAGAGAACAGTTTCTTGAACACAGACTAATACACTATATTCACTTCTCATTTAAGCTGTCATTTGCGGATTCATACACTAGATTAAGTTCTCTTAACGGACACTCTCGTATATAGCGAATAGCTCTACTTACGACCGCCATCACAAAATCCCGTTTCAACTCCCACACAAACTCTGGATTTTTACATTCCCGTAGGCGGCCGCGGACACTTAAAGGGTTTACCGGCGAATTAGATGTTAGCTTTGATTTAAAGCTCTCCTAAGCAGACACGCGAAAGAAATCTTATCCGCCTCTGAATGTTGTTTTTTTTTTCATATCATGTCCAGAGTCATATGGCTGTTTGTCACTGTTATGAATCATTCTTATATATCCATTTCAGAGTTACCGTTTTTTCACATACTCGTCCGGTTACACTTGAAAATACAAACTGAATTGTATGCTTTTATTTAAGTTACAACAAGGCAAGAACATCAGCGTAACCATACACTAAAAAACAGTTTTTTGCTATTACCAGTGTTAATTTGTAGCTGGGAGGAGCTTCCGTAAGCGGCTATCTAACCTTTACACCACTTTAATAGTGGCTGAATTCCACTTGCATAACTATGCTGCATATGAGATTCATTCTTGTAAGCGGCCAGATCCAGTTAAGGACATCTTTTTCTCGACCCGAGGGCTTCCACTGTATTACAATTCGAGGATTTCTCTTACATTTTAACAAATTTTCGCTTAACGAGGCACAGTCGAACCTACGTGCGACCACCCAACTTAAGTGACCACTTCCCAATAAGCGATCACTTATTCAACATACCAAATATATTATCAAGTCAAAGCGCTTGTAGTTGGAACCTCCTGTAAACGAACACATCCACATCCAGTAAGCGACCGCGACCACTTTTTACGATGACAGTCTGATTGAGAATTTTCCATGATTCAATGGTCTGATCTCTGCGTTCCCTGTATGTCCTAAGCTACTCGGAGTATGAGAGGAACTTTAGAAACAAATTAGATTTATCTATAGTATATTGTAACTTAAAAATTGCATGCAGTACATTCACTCCAAAAAGTAGATGTGTCCGCACTTTTCCTCGTTAAAGACCTCCTGCAGTTCGACTCTCGTAAAACCCAAATTTTCCTTGGGCAACCCCATGGGCATTATTTACTGGGTGTCTTCCGACCACACACGGACCGGAACATCAAATGTCTGTAACTTAATTGTTGTGTCTGTCCATAATTCAACATCTGCCTGCCTCAGCATAGCCTCCCCCACAGGCGTTTTTAGGGGAGATCGTATTTCTTCCCTCCCGTGGGGAGGGAAGAAATACGATCTCCCCTAAAAACGCCTGCGGGGGAGGCTAGCCTCAGCACGGCACACGGCTGGGCACTAAACTGGTTTTGGTGCCCAAGAGTACGTAAAAAGGCCCTTCCGAGATCGATGTCTTGGACGAGAAAATTGACCTTACCTGGGTAGGGCGAGAAATTTGAAATCGAAGTATTACAGTTGAAGTATCTCTCGGAGGGAATGTGGGAAGGGTGTTAAACATATGGAAGCGGTTGTTTGAGAAAAATATCTAACTCAATGTGAAAGTGTGGTGTATTTTGAATTCTACTTGGGAACATTAGTGCCACAGTTAGGCTTTATAAGACCCCCAAAAGACCGTGCGAGATAAAAAAATTCACTGTTTGTGACAGTCAAATCTGGTGCCAACAGGGTAGGGCATTTGTACGCAATTTGGACACTCCCCCCGGGAGAAGGGACCCCAGTATGAAAAAAAAAATGGAATTCTTGTCGCAAGCCAATCTGGACGTGTCCCACGCTTTATTTGTTTCTTTGAACTGGTCTGCACCAACATCCGGCTTCACTTCGCTGCTATTTCACGTGCAACTAAAATGGAAAAATAGTTCTTTCCAAAACACGAAGACAAAACGACTTCTATCTCCGAGTTTGAGAAGACATGGGATCATTTATAATCATGGTCTGAATAAAGTTGCCAATAGATTTGGAATTCTAAATTATTTATCAGCATACAATAACAATAAAATAATCTCAGAGAATGTCGGAAAGTCATTTTGTTCACTGAACTCTGGCTCCTGGCTTCTGGTTCCTGACTCCCGATACGATGTTTCCGTATGGTTGCAACCGCTGCTAAAAAATGCGGGCTCCAATTAATGTCAAAGATGTCGGACGTTTGCAACATGTGAATTGAGCTACAACAGTGGCAGAAATAATTCTTTCAATGGGTTAAGAATCGGCTTTCTACCTTTCGTATTGTTTTGTCCTAAAACAACTTGATTTGGATTTTGGTGCGTAAACTTATGGCTAAGGAATTTTAGTCGTTCAGCGAGTCACGACGCTGAACTACTCTGAACTGGACATCGAAGGTGGCATGAAGAACAAATCAAAGCGGGCACAAACTAGAAGTTGAGACATCTAAGAGATACGTATATGGATTTTATTGATCGTTTATTATTGTTTTTAGGGCGAAATTGTTAAAGTAAGTAGAACTGTGAATTAAATCTTTGTATGTTGTTTTTACTTGAAAAGATCGCGTATATAGCTATCGAAAATCATCGTTAGCGTTTCTTGCACAACAATTTTTATGATTTTACCCTTATTAATGTTAAATCATGGTCTGATGAGTTTTTTTGTTCGATTTCTCCTCGTTCAAAGGCAAACACACGAATATTGTGAGGGCCTGAATTTTGATGAAATATGCAAAAGTCGTTCAGTCACATGAACAGTTTATGTCAACACATGGAAGAAAGTGAATTGCCCAAACTTTTTATGATCTTTTTCTCAACTTAAGTGATGGCTTTAACTACTCATGCAAAAGTTATAAAGATAAGCGGTTGCTCATCAGAGATATTTGGGAATAAAATACCCTAATTTTACGTCTTACTCAAAACTTGGAAATGATGACCCAACTTAAGGGGGCTAAGAGGGGGGAAATCGAATCGGCGACTTTAAACAGTTTATTGTGCTTAAAGTCTTATGATGTCTGATTATCTCTCAGTGCATTTAAGTTCCAGGTGGCTTTTCTGTTTGTTGCACTGGCATCGTAAAGTTAGTTAATTAATTATGCATAAACGGGCAAAATGGCGATTTGTACAGGGGGAGCCCGGATCTCCCAGGGAATTTAATATTTTGACCTGACATTCTATCACATAAGCCAACTCCTGATACCTAACATTTGTGCCAAGTTTGAGCGAAATCGGTGATTTGAGCATTATCACCCCCTGCCTGGTTCTACCTGGTTTTCTCATGGACACACTCTTAACATGCTGATACCATCAAGTTTGACTTGAGGCAGTTCACAGGCAGAAACGGCAGCATTAACAACAGTAACGCGAACCCCGGTGACACCCCCATTAGACAGGATAGCTGTTTGAAGCTGTTCAGCATTTTGCACGTCGTGGCCCTCATTTACATACCTGCGGACATGGGCCTTGATAGTGGCGGCTTTTCGGTCACAAGCCCCCTTGCCTCCTTGAGGGTCACTGAAATCTACTCTGCAAACGTCTATCCCAGTGTTTGCCTTCATTAGGGTGCATGATGCTATTACAGCAGAACTGTGATAACATCCCGCGTTATCTTGCCGTAGAAATGCTCTGTTGATTCTAGGATTCTCCTCTTTCAGCGACCTTAAGGTGTGCTCAATAATTCGCACTACAACTGAGCTGTCTTGTGATGTATTCTCAACTATGTGGACGAAGGACTGACTTTCTAAAAGCCCTCTCATTTTTCTTGCAATGACACTTATATGCCACGATATTCCTCGTTTCCCGTACCAATCTGATTGGTTTTCTCTATATTTGAGCGGTAAAAACTTCATAGCCCAATCTTGTGTTATGAGTACAGAGGTCTCATCTAAAGCGCTCAAGCACGCCGTCCTTGCTGTATCTTGCCTGACACACCTGAGTTGATGTGCTTTCCAGGAGTGGATTGCCTGGACTGCATGACTATGCGTGTACAAGACGTCGTCTAGTTCTTCAGGTACAAACGTTGACTCAGTCAAGAATGTTTTCATTGAAAAAAGAACATTACTGAGACTTTCACACTGAGAACACTGAATGTCATGATTATGAGAGCATTGGGATCTTAGTTCATCGTCCTTACTATCGCTGAGAGCGTATCCGCTGCAATGGTCTGCAACCGAGGAGGAGTCGGATACATGAACCTTCAAAAAAGACAAAGCAGTAAATTTAGTGACCGTTTGAAGTTTCTGAGCTTTCATCTATTGTACGCGCAATATTTTTGCCAAGTTTGGTTAAAGCAATTAGAAAATATGAATCTTTGGCAGAATAAAGTACACACCTAGCAAGGCGAAGACGGTCGCCAGTATAGAGAGCGGTGTTCTTTTGCCCAACAATAGTATAATTAGTTTGGAAAAGAACCCACCTGATTTAATTAAGCCCTCACGACAAAGTTAACAGATTTTGCCATTTTGCCAGTCTCGTGGCAGTTCGTTATATATTCCGGTTTACTTTCAGTTTACCATGTTTTAAACCGTATCTGATACCTTATAATCAGCCTTCAGATACTGCTTGCCTTCCCTCAGAGACACTTCCCATTTTTTGGCAGTCTCTCTGTCCAGACCTCTCTCTTTAAGTTGGTCCACTATTCCACACAAAGCTTCAAACCCTTTCGCGCCATCCGAAGCAATGTAGTCGAGCCCTTGCAAGGACTTCCTTACGGTCGCCCCGCAGGCAGACAGGACTCTTAACATTGTTGTTGGGCTGAATGGAGTGAAATTCGTCTCCTCGCAATAAGCCTGGTGCTGCTTTACTAGCCTGTCAGGGATCATCGCCCTAATGACATTTGGGGTTTCTAATATCTTTCCAGAAGATAGGCGGAGATATCGCTGCCCAAAAGGAAGATCCTGGATAACGTGCGGGCTAGTTATGTAAGTCAAAAAGTGATCCAACTGTTTATTTTCTACTCTCATCCTAGGACTTTTTGCTCGGACTGGCAAGGCACCCCGCCCATATTGAAGAGAGTGCTGTCTCGCCATTTTGAACCGGTATTCGGTGATCCCTGGAATGTAGTTTAGGATACGCTTAAACGTTATCAGGTCTGCCATGATTGATAATATCTGACGCCTTGTTTCCCAAGTAGATGCGTTTTGGTAAGACTCCGCCAGTGCCTTTAGATATTTTCGGTCTTCTTGTCGTTCACCGATGCCAAGTACCTTCTCGACTGAGCCAGATTTTTTCACGGCCTCCCAGAGGTAGCCTGCGTCTCCTGGAGCAATAACGTTAAGGCCAGAAACAATAACTGACTTCGCCTTTGACACATGGCTTGCTCTAGTACGTTCGCTGGCTGCCTCCCATCGCTTTTTGTATGACACGACTGTGTGAGCATTACATGAACGTAAGAAATCGTTCAACAGAGAACGTCTTTTTGCTTGACTACTAATTTGTGGATCATCGCCTTTAGAACTCTCGCTGCTGCTGCTCGCTTGAGAGTCCGTTTGATACAGGCTAGTGTCGATCTCGGAGTAGTGTCCTGATTCGTCAAGCTGTGGATGAGAGTATTCGTCTCTTATGGTCAGGTGGTGCATTGACTGGCTAACGTTGTCTTCAACTTCTTTACTCTCCACATCTTCTCTCTGTACGCGTTAGAAAGGAAAATGAACTAGTTGGCGCAGAAAAATTTATAAACTCGATGTCGCCGCTGTAGAGCGAATGACTTTTTTAACCGCGTACATATCACCACTGCAATGATATGTAAGTGTTCTCGCATCAATACATGATATAAAGGAGTAGTATGCAAGGAGGCTGGGGTCATCAAAAGTGAAGGGGAGGAAAACTCGCCTTTTGCTGAACCTCACTAAACTATTAAAAGCCACTCGGACAAGGTTATAATCTGTTATGTTCATGCCATAGCTATACCATATAGCTCTATCTACCTGTGCAATATTTTGTGATACCCGCTCTTCCGGTTTGTCTACGTTAGATCCTAAAGCTTCTGTGGTCGATTCTGAGCTGGGAAATACTAATAACTGTGATGCTTCTTCCAACTTTCTCCTGCATTGCTTGCAGATTTCTGAAAAAAATAGTGGATTGCAGAACATTACTCAGAAAATCTGTGCCAAACTCTCATAGCTTCTGTTTTTGCTCATGATGCTCTTCGTTTTTGAAATATTGCAGCTATGTGTTGAAACTGTTCGGTAACACGTTTCTTGATTTAAAGATTTTAGGGGGCGGGGGTATATCCGATAATGAATTTAAAATACAAAAAATGGCAGTGGAGGAAATTGAAACTGCCATTTTTTTACGCTCTAAACCCGGCAATGTTGCAAAATATCACTACAGGTTTAACACTCACGGGAGCCTACAGGAAGCAACACTTGGGTTTGCTGGTAGAGTAGCTTGGAATGTAGAGACGATATTCCTCTCTCCCCTGACACTAAAGTTCCATGCGATGACCATTCACTGGGAGCAGTGCATATCCTCTTATTTGAACGCCATCTAATGCCAAATTTGTCTCGATGTCTTGGGCATATTGTTAGTTCAAGGTGACTTTCGTTTAACTCAAAAATCCCTTCAAAGATAAAAAAGGTTGTAAGGTGACTTTTACTTAACAATTTTTAGCGTATATATCACAGCGTCGTTCACGTTTTATTCGCTTCCTCCACGTCTTTCGTTAATTTATGCACCAAAAGATAAATCAAATGCTTTATTTTTAATTTTTCTTTGGACGTCCAGTCATCCCAAAAGCAGTTTTTGTTCCTCACTTTTGTAAAGTTCCTGTGAAACAAACAAGGCTGTAATGCTCGCGATAAATCTGAGATGGTTTATAAATGTAGGCAATATTAAAAATTTTTTTAAAAATAAACTTCTCAACGCACTGAAGTATTAATGATCAGGAATAAGTTTACATTTTGCGTGTTTACTGAGAAACACGGAGGCTTTTACTTTTACTTTTGCGTTTTGGCTCAGCTCAAGATGTTCTGATATTGATCTTAATTTGATTAAGTCGGCTACTGCACGGGTTAATTATCACTCATATCTTTGTCAGTAAAATTCATTCTTGAATAACACGCTATGTGTTTTAGGAATGTGCCTAAAAATATTTTAGCGTTGTAAGTTGCAATCATGGCCCTTAATTAACGGGGTAAAAATTGTATATGAAATGCAGTAAAATGAGAAGTACACGACATTAAACAATCAAAGCAGGTGCTGAGCGTCACGCTTCATTAAGCCTTCCTTTCAAGTCATTTTCCGCGTTACCCTTGTAACTAAACCTTGAACATCGTCCAGTTTTATTTAGTGTGTAAATTATGGACAATAATTAAAATCTACAGGCTGCAGACGTAGGAAAACTAGTGATGCTTCGATAAATTTGCGGACACCTTTCAAACTATAAAAACAGTCTGAATCAGACCACGATGCAGCTAAATTACATTTAGTTTTAGTCTCACACCGATTCTTCTTGATGTAAAAAGATTGGGAGGCGTTTATTTTCCTTTGTTTAAATTATGCGTCTATTCTTTCTTGTTTTTTTTTTTTTAAGATGGCCTGTTTAATACAGACATCTACCTTACGTACCTGCACGTGCCAACAACAGCTTTGGTTCAGAGTCTAAACTAGCGTCTCGAATGTTGCAAGAACGTAGATGCCCTTGTATGGCTTTTGTACACTTGGCGAGGATCACGCTCTTCACATTTTCTGGATTGTCCACACTAGAACCACATGTTCCTCCTGCAATCTGCCATACTCACATGAAGCCATTTGCAAGTACACAATGATTGAATGAAGTCAAGGAATAAACTGCACTGTACAAATTAACAGGTGCAATTAAAGAAAGTAAGAAGTAAGCCAGTGCTGCGTGCCTCTTCGGAATGCGGGCTCTTCTCAATTGACGGAGAACAACTCGATAATCCAGGAAAAAAGATTTTATTTATCAGTCCAAAGCAAAAAAACATTGAACAACCAAAGATGTACCGACCTCTCCGCGACCATATCCAATCCTAGGTGTCCTGTGGCATTCAATACTTGGTCATGTTGCACGTTCAGGTGATATATGCGCTCGGCGATTTTTGTCAGGAACTTCCATGAATGCGGTTCTTTCTATCCAAGAAAGCATCGCTGAGATAAGACATAGTAGTCAAGTACCTCGCACATTGATTTACCTCGCATTTGTTGCCGCATTTGTGTTGTATCAATAGACTGGTACTAGAGAGTCGGCGGTAGACAAAACTGACATGTCTGAGCAAACTGTCTCTAATTTCCAATTTTACTATTCCAAATTAACTGCATGGCTCAAAATTTAAAAGTCAAGTATTTCTAAGTAAAAACAAACTGGTAAAGACAAAAAAACGTCATCACGCAAACAAAAGTCAGAGCTCATGTCGTTCATTTCCATGAATATTAAAGGTCAAAGGTCACTCATAATTGATAAAATGACCTGTTTTGAAATCGCTCTCAGAACTCGCCGTTTCATTTACCCCAATTTTTTTTTTCATTAATGTTTAGTTGAAATGATAATGTTTCCTCGTAGTATAGTTTTGTTGGTCAAAGCGATGTACCAGAGTGCTTTTCTAGGCCTTGAATTTAGCCAAAATACTGTTGTTGTAATCACCATTGAAAGGCGTAAAATTAGGAAATCTGTCAAATTTTCACGTTTACATTTTATTTGCATTTGACGACACCGATAATCTGACGAAAGAAGATAGTTTGATTTGCTTGGTTAATCTTTTTAAGAAAGGTTTCAAGGTATTAATGGGAGCCTCTGCAAAAGTGCATATTTCGGCGTGATTAAAGCCGGCGTTAACGGCCAAAATTTAAAAAAATTTACTACAAAATAAGTAAAACCCCAAACGACCCGAAAGTTATATTTTTAGAAACAGTTCACCAAGGCCTTCTTTCTGGCAAAGTTTGGGAAAATCGGATTTTTCTATCTTGCATACCCTTAGTCGGTCCTTACAGAAAACCGCTCTTAAAACGTTTTATTCCTCTTCAGACTGACGGAATGATCTGTTTTTACTCTAACGTTGGTTGTTCTGAATCGAAAGTAATTTTCAAGTGACGAAAAAACAACAACAACAGCAAAAACAAAAACAAAAAAGCCTTGACAAGGAGCAAACGCGTGTATTTCGTTTAGTCTCAGTCAGAACTCTCACAGAACGAAACAAACAAACGCAGGCGATAAGGGATGCGCAGAAGTTTGCGCAGAACGTTTTTCCGTCCTGAAAGACCAACATTGACGTCACGTAGTCTCCAGTCTATCACGCGGCCATTTCAGAAACGTTTTCGTGAAGTCTTCGGAAATGCTCGGATTTTGATCTTTTATCTTTGTATAAACGCTTGGGAAGAACAATCGTTACCCAAATCTCACTTAGGATAGTTCTTTTTAGCGTTTGGTGAAGGTAAAGCGACAAAAGAAAATATTTCAATTTTTTGGTTCATTTGACCTTTAAGGATGCATTACTGTTGTGCCATTCTAAAATCCTACAGAGTGAGTAGGTGGGATATCCATATACAGTCTAGCAAGCAAACGTGTTATTAACTTCGTTCACCTTATAATACTATTATTTAAATAAACTAGGAAGGCAAAATATTTTTTTAAAAAACAATGCTAGCAAAATGTAAGCACTCACTGGATTGGCAGGAGACACTTGTGGGACCAATGGCTCTTCCTGGAGTTTTGTATGCAACCGGTAAAACCTTAAAACTGTCTCAAAAAAGGTATAAATGCAATTAGTAAAATCCAACTAGTAGTCTATTATCAATGCTGCGTTCTGATTGGTTGAGCTACTACTAGGCTATATGTTATAGCCCACTAGTAGCGGAAAGCTTGGGCTTTTTGGCGACAAAAAAGGATAAAAGTCTAGCTTTAAAAAATTTCTTTATTATCGATATTTTTGACCAACTAGTTGGATTTTACTAAAACAATTATTCCTCTCGCTCTCATTGCCTCTGAGTTAATAGCCCATTCGGCCGGGCCCTAGGAATAATTGTTAATTATTAATAGTGGTAATAGGACTGAGTGGAGTGCAACACTAAGAGGACAGTACGCACCATGGCGCACGTGCACTTGAATGGCTTTTTGTTTTCCTGCAAGCAAGAAAACTATTGGAATTTGTTGTGTTTTTTATTTTCAAAAGGGCTAAAACATCACAAATTTTGTTATAGTTATGATTTATTGGTAACATAACTTCGTGTCGTCCAATTCGGTCTGTAATCATACTAGTGATTAAACAGATCGGACTCCCGCTACGTGGTCGTCCGATTTTGTTAATCACTCGTATGATTACAGACAGAATTGGACTCCACTCAGTCCTATTACCATTATAAATCAGGACAGTTAATAGCCAATCAGTTTTGAGAATTTTGGTGATGTAACTATACCTGTGACCACAGAGACAGAGTGACACTGAGCTTTTTGTCTTGAACATTGTACCAGGGCTAGAAAACAAAAAACTGTTCTTAGATATTACGTATTTGTGTATGAATTAACAACAATGCCAATTGCAAGGAAGAGCGGAAGTGAGAGAAATGATCTAATTAGCACTTTTCATCTTAATTTATTGTAAGTGAGTGTTACATTTATATTGCATAGCACTATGTATAATTAAAAATGTTGTAATTATTTTAAATTACAAACAGTGACTGATTTTTTAGTTCCGACTACACAATTCTGGATTTTACCTTTAATGAACAGATGTTCACTTTTTATGTATTGGATGTGATGGAGAGGACATAATGTTTATGACAGTGAAGTAATTTGCACACTTGCAAGTGTAATATTATTATTATGAACTGTGTGATTACAACATCTGTGTAAAGAATAATTAGTCTTTCAAGGGCATGTTCCTGTTTAAATAAGCTTTGAAAGGGCAATATCAGTAAACCTTTCAGGATAAATAAAACAGAACATAGGGAATGCTACAATAAACTGTCACTGCAGTCTTGTCAAAATGTTAAAACACCTACATGTGTTTGAACAAGTACTTGAGCAACGAGGATGCAATGCATGGGGTAGTCCTACATGTACACTTGTTGCATTTCACTTGGGAGGGTGTAGCAATACCTGTCCTTGATTGTAGATACCTATAGTTACTTTGTGCTAATAATTGTAAAGAAGCTGGGTTAAACTCTAGTAGACTGGGTTCCCTTGTGGCTTGGGGATATGTTTACCATTTATAAGGAACATTCAGAAAAGTACCTCCTGGTTTGAGAGTCTTGGGACTTCCTCCCGGGAGTAACGAAGAGAATTAATTGACACCGTAGCCACTCTTGGTATAGGCAACTGTATACCCCTAGCCTGTTTGATTAACAGAAAAATTACACAGTACAGTACAGCTTATAATAGCCTGCGTGGCAGGCGTAAACCTCCCTTTCCCTTCCCTTTCAAACGCAGGCTAAGCTTATAATAGACCATATAGAGGATATTACATGGCCGCTTGGGGATACGAATTTTATCTTCGAGTGCTGAAAGTATCTCTCACTCGTTCGCTTCGCTCAGTCGTGAGAGATACTTTCAGCACTCGAAGATAAAATTCCTTTTTCCAAGCGGCCATGTAATGTTCTGTTTATTCCTCGCGAAGCGCCGAGCGAAATGAGTTTATAATCTCGTCGCGCGCGAAGCGCGCGCGCAGTGTGTGAACCGTGCGTGGGTCCTAGCGAGCTGCAAAGTCGCATCTTTCATCTTTACTTGTATACAGCTATTTCGAGAAAGGTTGTCAGATAAAGTGCACGCGACAACCCCGAAATGTCTTGTGGGTGGTCTTGAGTTCACTGTTTTTCAAAGAAATTTGAAACAATGGCACGAGAGGCCATGGACATATGTCTGCGAGTGCTAAACGAAAGTAAAAAAAGTAGGTTCGACAGCTACAGTGTCAGGAACAGTGCACTGATCATATCCCATATTACCTTTCGGGGTTGTCGCGTGCACATTTTTCCGACAACCTTTCTAGAAATAGCTGTATATCCAGGGCGGATATCCGCCCTGTATATATCCGATGGTGTCCGCCATGACGTCATACAGTAGTTGACGTCAGGGGGCATTTTTGTTTCTAGGCAACATTCGACTGAAAGCAATTTCAAGTATTCCCATCAATGACCAAAGCACTGATGAAGAGCTGTGTTTTCGTCGTCTGCAAAACAATGTTTACTATCGGTGAATCTCAAGCCATTTCTCATGCAAACAGAACAGCAAACACAAGAACGCCGAATTGTCAATCCTCGCAGGGGAAGATTTGACACTGAAAAATCCTCTGGAGCGAAGAACGCCGACTTGAAATTCAACGGCGCAATCAAAAGATGGATGGAGATGGTAGCAACAAACAGCGGAGCAGAGAGAACATCACTCAATGAATTTCAAATGCTAAAGTTCTTTAAGAGCAAATGGAAGCGATTTTGGATAATTAGCCTTATAAAAATATGAGCGAACATTGCGGTAACAAAACACGTTTTGCTCGCAGACGAGTTTGTACCGTATCGTCCTAGACTGCTGGGCTTCCATTCTCTACATGTAAATGCGATGAAATGCATTTACGTTGGGTTTTCACTGTCCAAACTGCAGTCATTTTTCTGAAAAATATCTTTGAACTCATGTTTAATAAGGCTCGAAGGTTTTAATAATAAGAATTCCGTGACTCTTTGCGTGTGTGTTTCACGTGGCCTACTGGTAAAGCTTTCGCCCGGTGCACCTAAGGGCGCGAATTCAAAACTGGTCAGTACCTTTTTCTCTTCGCTTCTTTTCTTTCTTTTCTTCTTTTTTTCTTTTTCTTTTCATTTAGTTTTCATTTTAGGTATAACAGTTTTGTTATGTTTCTGTATATAGCTCACAATTTTTGATTGACAAATTTTCTTCCAATCACAGATTTGAGACTTGAAGTTTGCGTATGCTCGACAGTTGCATTGATTAAATATTTTTGTGGACTACCTCACGAGACGGTAAGTGAAACCCTGTGTTGGCTTACTATGCCTTCCCTGCACGACAAACTTCTACCACATAACGGGTAAGACTAACCTAAGGACAGCAGACCGTGGAACCGCGGAACCTGCTGAACCGGCGGAACCTACGGAACCTAAAGAAATTAAATGACTGTTTTTTTACAACCCCCTTCGACTAACGCGATAAAACAATCAGTTATAACATTGATAGAATGTTCGAGTGCTCACTTTCACTGGCAGCCATTTTGTAATTGGTTTCAAATAAACCGAGAGGGCGGGCCTCGGGGTTCCCAAACCGTTCTCCGCCCCCTAAGTAGTTGAAGCTAGACGTGGTCAAGATGGCCGCCAGTAGCGCTCGTTCTCGACGATCTTGGGGGAAAATAGGGAACTTTGAACAGTGTATAACACCATAACATTAATCGAGAGTTCTGGTTCCAAACGGAAAGTCCACTTAGCAGATTTCCAGTTTGTTAGTACGTAGGAAGGCAACGAGAGGTATATATTTAAACACAGTAATACAAGGTTGGGAGGATGAGAGAATGTAAAAGTCTTTGTGAAAAATAGATGATATTGAGCGAATGGCTGGGCAGGGTTCTATCTAGGGTATTTGAGGGATAGAAGCTTCCCCCAAAAATGCCCAGCTTCCCCCCAAAATTATATTGTTATCATTACATAAGTAGCTATATCGGAAAAATCATCCAGACGCGACCGACGAGGTCAGTGCACACTAACATTTCTCAAAATCGTGTCTCAAAATGCACCAGATTGCATCTCAGCGCATATTTATTGCAAAATATTTCCGGATCCCCCAAGAAAGCGCGTGGCCTTCGGCCACTCGGCCATAACCCTACCCCCCCCCCCCCCCCCCCCAAACGACGATAAATCCTACTGTAGATAGAACCCTGCTGGGTGGTATCCGACAACTAGTGAACACTCCTGGTTGAGGAGACCGAGATTGTATCCATGTCAGTAAAGGTATTGTGCATGCTTGTGTTAATTCGTCACAACGCAGTTTAAACGTCTCGTTGGTAGAACATATACTTCGTATTCTCAGGGCAAGGCTGAATGGAAAAGTTCGTTTAGTGTGTAAGGGGTGACATGTTCGTCTGCGGGTTTAGTGTAAAGCCCAATTTCAACGATCGATACCATCATTGAGGGACACCTTGACGTAGAGAAAGGATTTGAATGAGCAGTTTGTTAGAAATTAATAGTGGGGTAAAGGGTATTCAGGTAAGAGATGGAATAATACGTTTATAGTGAGAATGAATTTGAGGAGGTCGCAAACATTCTGTGCGTACCGCATGGTGGATGTAGCGCGGTCATGAGAAGTGACGGCAGGCGCCGTTAATACCCTCATTGTCCTCTCATCCTACTGTGTTTAAATCTATATCTCTCGTTTCCTTCCGACGACTACTAACAAGCCGGAAGTCCGCGATTCGAGGACTTTCTTTTTCGGAACCAGAGCTCTTGATCAGTGTTATTAAACAAATCGACGACAGTTTTCAATGGTCTGTACTGTTATCGACAATAGCTCTCGACCAATCAGCTGGCAAGAAATCGTTCAGTCATGGTAAAAAATAAATTGTAACGAATTGTTTTATCACATTAGTCAAAGGGAGTTGTGAAAAAACAGTCATTTCTTTAGGTTCCGTAGTTTCCGCCGGTTCCACAGGTTTTGCGGTCTGCAATTCCTCAGATTAGTCTTACCCCCCTCTACTTGAAAAGCAAAACAAAACAAACAATAAGTAGCACATACAGGAGCAGAAGCTGTGAACATTTTAAATATTGTGCAAGGTAAGAATAAAATCACATCTAAATACAACAAAGAATTTCAAATAAAATTGTTTCACTCCTTCCCAAGCATCCAAGTCAAAAATACGTTAAGAGCACCAAGATATATTCAAACTACTAGTTGCCTTCATTTTTGCAACCTGTTTTATGTGGTTGGCAAAACTGAGATTTGTCACCATTAGGGAATCAAAATAATTCTTCCTGGTTTAGCAGAAACAAAACAAACTCCTAACCCTTAAACAAGAGTGTCGATAAGACTGAAAACAACTCTGTTTAAACTTTGGTTAGAGTTGAATAAGCCAATGCTCTGGTGGAAGGATCTTGCCTTGGCTACAGACACAAGTTTCCTAGTATTTAGCTCCATCAGAAGAAACAATGTGATCATATCCCTTTCATTTTGGTAGAAATATGCAAAATTCCCTCCACATTTGCTAGGAGAGGAATGAAAGGCCTATGTGAACCTAGCCGATCTTTTGTCACAATTCACTGAACATACACAAAGCACTGACTTTCTAGCAGCCTAGAACTTTATTGCTGGTTTCAGCAGCTAGCAATTTAACTGATTTAAGTCAGTCACTGGTTTACATCTACCTTTAAAAAAGGTTCTTTCGTTAACGACTACACTGAAATAAATATTAGGCATGTAATACCCTTTAGATTACATCTTAATCAAGAGATGTCATGTCCATGTTCAAAGCAAGAATGAAATATTTATAAATTATGGTGATCACCAAACCACACCTTCTAGAACATTTCATTTTCTAAAGGTTGAGTTTGATCGTCCGGGTGAACGTAGTCCTGAATAGGACTGCTGTTGTTGACAGTGACTGACGTTTCGACAACCTGTGCGGTAGTCATCTTCAGAGTCAAAGTGAGTTGTATCACGTCAGTTGATGGTATTATACTCTGGTTATTGATCTGATTGGTCAATAATGTCGCGCTGTTATTGGTCGTCTGTCAGTTAAGCCGTGATTTTATTGGCTATGAAGACTCGTAATCAGTGATTGGTGCGTTTCGATCCGTCTATTGTCACAGTTAAACAGTCGTCTATTGTTAGTCAAATTGTCAGTTCTTCAGTAGCCTGCAGTGCAGGCATATTTTGGGTGGGCGAAACCTTGTTCGTGTTCGTTGACAGTGGAAGATTGGGGAGAGTAGAAATAGTAACCCTTACAGTAGGTGCGAGGGCGAAAGAAGGAAAGGGGGGAAGGGGAGGGGAGAAAAAAAATACGCCTGCCCGATATCATTGTTCTTTTGGGAAACTCCGTACGCTGGCAAACGGAGCTCCTGATTGGTGCGGTATAGGGAAGTAAATTGATGCCTGTCAATTAACTGTAAGTCTATATTGTTTATTCCGTTTGGAATTGGAGCTTTTGGGAATGTCGCGTGTATTACGCAATGAGAAAGTCAAAGCGATTTCTAAACGGGTCACCAGGACAAGATTTGCTCGCAGTACTAAAACCTACACCACTTTTACCTCATGCCAAAATGCTGCTTGTTCCAATACGTTTTTTTTTTTCTGGCGAGTAGATTATGCTCTAGAAGGTTCTATGTTTTAACTAAGCAAATGTGATTTTAGCCGCTTGTTTCACACTGAGCGGTCATGACACGCTTATTGATTTTCTGTGGTTTTTGAATTTCTGGTCTTCATGATTTGCCCTCTGATGCAAGAGCGTTTTCTTTGACCTCTTTTGAAGCGTAAAGCTCTTTTTGTCGCCAAATAAGGCTGTTAGGTTCTTTATTTTTGTCCAAAGAGCCTCAGGATCTGAATAACTAAGCGATTTTCTTTCTAGTCCGAGAATGTGATGTTTTCCTGCAATGTTGTATCACGCTGGGCCAAGCTCGTTAGTTTTTGAATTGTTTGCAGGATGTTAAACTGTCACGGATAGCGATTTACAGAGATGAATTTAGAAGAATGAATTGCAGCTTAAACTGAAGCTTCATCAGCTCTGGAGAATTGCATTGTGACTCAGTCACGATAAAAAACAATGATAAACTCTAGCTTGTTTTTCTTAAGACGATGCGAGTCTTTGGACTGGAGCGACTGTTTGGTTGTTTTGTTATTGTCGACTACTCATTTCCGGAAGAGCGGTCAAACGCGTCTAATTAGGGGGTGTTTCTCATTTTCACAGTGTTTTCGGGCAGGCGTTTTCTCTTCTCTCTCCCCGTCCCCTCCCCGCTCCCTTTGACTCGCCCCATTTCCTCTTCTCTTTGGGAAGTTTCAACATGGCGTTTTCGCGAGCAAATTGCGCGCTCAAAGAAAACGCCTGCACTGCAGGCTAGTTCTCCAGTTGTTCTCTCGTAGTTAGTTTTGCTTGATCTCGTCAATAAGTCGTTTGTACGGCGCTGGTAACTGTTGGCTACGATTCAGTGGCGTTTGTTCTAAGTTAGTAAACCAGCTTTCTAAAGTAAGACGTTGATAGTAGTCTGTAGAATACGTTATACATGTCGCAGAGTCCGAGTCAATTTGATGTTTCGTCTCACCATTCCTCGTCGCGCGTTTGTGTTAGGTCAGTCGCGTGCTTAGGTTTCTGCCGGTTTCACCAATGTAAGAAGCCTGGCAGTCGCAGCATTTGATCTTGTATACTGCTCCCTGTCTGTCCTCCGGTTTGTCTTTGTCCTTGACATTAGTAAGCAGTCGCCGTAAAGTGGTTATCGGTTTGTGCCCAACACATATATTGTAAGGTTGTAATATTGTTTGTAATGTTGAGCGACTGTCTTGTCATGTTTCGCACAGAGTTTTGAATTCTTGAAAAAGCCTTGCACAGTTTTCCAGACCTGGATAAGTAGAGGTTGATTCTGGAAAAATGGTAAAAAGTCTAGAGTTTTTTTCTTTTTCAAAGCTACAACAAGTACTTAATAAGTGAATTTTTTTCCGTCGTCAAATCCCTTTCAATCTTGCCTGTAGCCAAGACATTTAATCACAGATGAGAAGTTTCTTTAACTCTTATATGTCGGCATTGTACCGT
>OZ037779.1:42687995-42820495 GCA_964035525.1 Porites cylindrica | reverse complement strand
TCCAGATTTAGATTTTGAAATCTGAGATCGAACGCAAAATCCGAAAATGAATTTCGCCTCCGAGAAATCCGTCCCCAGGGTGGATTTCAACTAAGAAATCCAAATCCGGATTTCATGGATTTCCTTTTTACCATTCGATTGGGAAATCCGAAAAAGGATTTGCAAAACTATTCTCGTGAACAGCGGTCTTCTTTTTGCTAATTATGCGTGCGCGTGCGAGAAACCGCTGTTCTTAAGGACAGTTTTTCATTTCCCAATCGAACCCAAAAACAGATATCCCAGTGTTTAAATCCGTTTTCGGATTTCGTGTTTGATTACAAATCCGAAATCCGAATTTTAATATCTAAACCCAGATTTCCCTATCGAACGCACCCTTTTGAAACGATGGCCATTTTGGTGTACTGTGGCTATATGGCCGGTAACTGGTCAAGGTGTTAAAAACACTAAATGACCGGCAGTCTCATATTCTCGGCAAATTTCACAAAATCGAAAGATTCTAGCTAATCTAAACTATCATATGTCGATTAAGACAAGTCAAGCGATCCTGAAATGCCTTATAGATCTCAAGTCTAGCGTTTGGTTTACGCTGGGCTCAGAAGACGAAACCGTGTTTTGTGACAATTCGAACTTTTTCAGCTCTTTTTTTTTTTTAGTGTTTTGAAAACCTTGACCGATTACCGGCCATAGAGCCACAGCGTTATTCGCTCCAATAAATTGGCATAGCTAATCGCCACGTGATTGAAAAGTACTCGTCCCTTTTGGGGGAACCCCTTTCAGAAATTGCATCCAATCAGGGCATGCAAAATGGCATAATAAAGAGTATTTATTTACACATAACAGTGCCCAAATCTACATTTGAATTGCGCCAATCATCAGTAAGTAGAGGAAGAAAATTTTATTTTAGAGCCAGAGTGAACAACAACTTGAAATCTAAACGACATGGGTATCTTCTGCACTTAAACAGGTGAGACAATCTAGTTTTATGAACTCCAAACTTGTGGCTTACTGTTACGGCAGTTCAAGATTTTTAGGGTAAAGTGTCAACTTCCGGCCTCGCGTCAATATTTCTACTGGGAAAAATGATTTTGATGATTATTAGGAGCAAATAACTGCAAAGATTTGTTAAGTAACGATTTTCGTTCCAGAAAACGGTATTACGCGACCCAAAACTTAGTGATCGTTTGGAGTTCACAAATGCAAATAAATTGTAGTCACAAAACGGCGAACCAGATCACCTTCAGTCTCATAGAAGACCATCCAGTTGGATGTTATTTACTTCCCCTTTGGTGACGCCTTCACGTGTATACAGCTTTATAAAAGGAACGTACAAGAACTGAAACTTGTTTACAGAGGGGAAAATGCTAGTATTAAAAAAATACTATTTCGGCCGGCTTAACTTCCTGCCGATTTTTCCCTGCCGTTGTCATTGAAAACCGTCATGCATTAATAAACTTGGAGTTCAGTTTGAAAAGGAATTTATTCTCTGGCTCTTGTCATGAAGATAGCCGGTCGGCTGCATTTATCGGACTGACTTCTATACTAGCTGGTCATACCCTTCTCCAGTAAACGATTAGAATTTATTTTTGAGCTATTCACGGTGCCGGTGCCCGTTATATTAATATCAAGCTTCAGAACAATAAAAATTACTAGACCACAGAATCACAATATTTAACTATTTTTTCCACTGTTACCTGCTCAGGCAAGTTAAGGCATAGGTTGAAAGGCTAAAAGACCCGACAGAGAATGCAAAGATCTTTTTAATGAAGCAGAAGAATCCAAACAAAGGGTTCCACAAAGATATCATAAAATAAATCTCGCTAACTAGTTTTGGAAAATTCATCCTAAGCATCACACGATATTCCTTGGACCAGACGTCACAAAATCTGTTTTCTCAAACGGGGCAAGGCTGTTAAACTTCAGGCTAAAAATACATGTCATCAAATTGTCATCAAACTGTCTGGATTGCCAATTAGCCTTGCTGGGTTGATAAAAGTATTTTCATTAAGAGTTATTATTAAAGTCTTTTATAAGTCACCTGACCTGTTTTGGTCTACTTAGGTATACATGCAGGGCTATTTCATAATATCCAGGCCATAGGTAAAACACTGGTACCTAAGAATATGGGCTGCTCTTTCATATCCTTTCCCCAGTTTTAATTTGAACATTTTGACCGTTAACGATCATTTGCAGATGACGAGACTAATATTTCAACAATGGATATGTCAGATATTGTTAAGGCTACCGAGCTAAAACTGTTTACCAAGTTTCATTACGACTGATCAAAACAATCCGTTTCAAATGCCACTTCGCCAAATTATGCAAATTATGAGGTAAACCACGGCTTAACATGCCTGAGTGATAATTTTCATAAAAATCACATTAGCTTACGCGATGGTAAGACAGGATAGGACGCACTACTTATAGCTCCTCTATGTCATAGAATGTTCGCGTTGCAGCGAACAAAGGAAGTTCTTGGCTATATACTGATACTTCTAGACTTAGATAGATGAGGTCAGGGTAAAGGGAAAATGAAATCAGTAGATAAATTGATGTTATTAGACATCGCACTGTCTTTCAACTCCTCCTTCCGTTTGAAGGAGTTATGGCAAGTGTAAAAAACAAAAGCATGCCTTATAGAACTAAAACTCACTCCGGGACAGTATCTCTAATTCACCGTTTGCTCCTTGGGAAGATTCCCAAATACCTTCTAATTATTCAAGCAGTTGAACTTATCTGCCAAACCAACCGTGATGCAGCAGTTTTTGAAATGCATCATAATGACTTCTTTGAAAAAACGTTTCATAGTTGTGTTGAATTCTAGGTTTGTGGAGGTGACAGAGAACTAAAACAAGGCTGCAAAAACTCTTATTATAGGGTCATTTGACCGTCATGATGGTTTGCATTAATCCCTATTATAGACAAACCTCTACACAGAGTGTATTTATCTGCAAGGACAATGGTCGTTGTGGAGGGGGGAACAATCAGAGATCGAGTTGTATGATGAAATGTTTCATTATAATATTGCGTTTCTGTGAGTGATTCGTTCCATGTATACTTAAAGCTACGGTAAAACGGACAACGAAAACGTTGCGCATTTTACCACCCACATTTAAACCTGTCTCACTACAAATCAGGTTGTTGCAAGTTGCGTGCATATTGGATTCTGATTGGGAAAAATTACGCGGGAGTCGCGCTATAGGTGGGAGTTACGTCACTTGCCGCAAAACAAGTTTGCTTTGGGCAGGTAAAACGCGCGCAACAAAAATAGAACTACTCTCTACTTTCCGCAACCTACACCCATCTGATTTGTTGCAAGACAGATTTGATTCGTGGGTGGTAAAACAAGCAAAATCGCTATAGAGTGTTTTCAAATGACGTCACGGCGGCCATATTGGATTTTCCAAAAAAATGAAACGGCGGCCATATTGGTGTCCCAAACCAATCCTGTCGGAGTTAAACTCTTTTCTTATGCAAACGATTTCTTTTGTTTCAATAAATTTGCATAGATGCTGGCCACGTGAGTGAAAACGCTCTATTCAACTCGTTTTGCAGCAAAACAAATCGCACGTTTTCCCTGCTCGCTGTACCGTACCTTAATGTAATCCGGAATCCGGAACCGGAAACGTTTTTGCTTGTGGCTTTGGAATCCGAAACTCAGCATTAGGAATCCGGAATCCTGCTAAACTGGATTGAAATCCGGAATTCAAGTTCCACTGACAAAAGTCATATGGAGTAATATAGAACATTTGAACAACCAGTGCGTCCTTTTAAATAACACAGGGATCATTATCCCTAAAAAAGTTAAAAATTCATTGCTATCTTTGATCCATCTGAAATTCTTTCATAAACTAACTTTACTTTCCGCAGTAGAGAAGACCTCGTTAACTTTTTGATGCTTTGATTCTGAGACAAGTGCGGTCGAAAGGATGGATGAGCAAGAAAACAACACAGGTATTTAGAAGCTGCTACTGAATGCCTTTTTAAAGTTCAGAGAGGTTAAGCATCACGTTTACGTTAAAAGGAAAACGCGAATTTGTACCACGTGACCAAGTTTCCTCTTTACTTGTCGTTTACTGTTCATTATTTCTACACCTAAATTAGTAGTTTCACGCAGTTTTTTTATCCATAAGAATTGTTTTGAGTTGTTTTTATCTGCTCATTTTCTATTTTGAGAAATTCTCTACTTGTATCTGACGTTTGCCGTTTGCCGTATACGTGAAGCATAAACTCTCTTTTATAATCCCAATAAACAGTGAAATTTTACTACTGATTTTTTAAAATTAGCTTACAGCAACTTCTCAGCCAAAACATAACAATCAGTGCTCAATTCAACGTAATATGATTGGGTGGGTTGCCTTTTTGAGATGAACATACAACATATCATCATTATTATCAACCACCACCACCATCGTCATCATCATCATCATCAGCAGCAGCAGCAGCAGCAGTTATAGCAGCCAGAAGCATGATCATCGCGATCGTCATCATCATCACTATCGTCACTATCGCCAATTAAGAACTACATTGCTTCCACGCCCGCAATAAGGCTTGTTAAAAATCTCGTATCTAATCTCTAAGGAAGCCCGACTTGACGCTTTGACAGCGTCTTGTTTAGTAAACCCTACTGGTTCACCTCAGGCATGCCATTTACAGGGTCTACTATAGCCTCCCATGCAGACGTAGGGGTTCGTCACGCGTTCCTGCCCCATGTGGGGCAGGAACGCGTGACGAACCCCTAAGAACGTCTTCGGGGGAGGCTAGGTCGACTATTGACTGCAGTGCTTCATTATTCTGTAACAGGACCAAGAAATGTAAGGGACCAGACGGAGGGGACAAGCCGTGTTTCTGTTGCCGGTTCACCGATCATGCAGGAAAGTGATCCAGGTATTTTATTTTTACAGTCGAATCGCGTTAATACGGACACTGGTGAAATGTCAGTGAAGCGGTTCATGTTTTATAAGTCAACTATACACCTTTTATTTGAACATAAAACTAAAGAAATAAAACAGGACATTAAAATTGTAAAGTTAAACATCTCTAACCTCGAAAATGTCCTCATTTGCAGACTGCAGATGTTCATGAAAACACTCACACGTCGCTCATTTATACATTACTTAATCAAAAACCGTTCTCTGCATAACTCCTCTGATACCAACATAGTCTGAAATTGACGTTTCCAATTCATCCTATCGGGTGCACCGTAGCACTGGAAACATCGACATGCTGTCAACTGAGAGTTTTTTTTTATCTCGAAAAAGGAGAGGTTTATGACAGCACACAGTTGACAATGAAGTTTCCTCATTAGCGAGGTTGACATTCTAAGAGAATCTGTCGACTCGGCAAAAATAAGAGTGGGTGGAATTTAGAGAAATTTATTAGGGCTTTTCCTAGGGCCAATGAAAACTATCCTTAATAATGAGGTGTCCGTATTAAGCGGTTTCCGTCCGTAAAGCGGGGTTCGACTGTACTTTCTAGCGCATGATTCGCGAGATTATTATTATTATTATTATTATCATTATTATTGATTGTTTATTACAAGCCAATGACGCCAATAAGAAAGTCTGGTCTATGGCTTATTAAGTAACTGATTTTAGATCTGGATGGCTCAGATGATGAGTTCAGACTTCTAAAAAGAAGGTTATACCTTCTCTAGAATGTTCTTTTAACAGTTGAATTTCGCTCATATTGATCAGTTAAATTTTGACACAGCAGGAAATGGACAAGAAAACCTACCCAGAACAGAGTGCCTTACAGGTATGAAAGAAGCATTAAACAATAAATTATATTCCGAGTTCCTGCTAAGTTTGTAGCTCTGATAAAAAGTTACAGCTAATTTAAGACAACCTTAATCCTGTTATAAACAGTTGTTTGATCCACATGAAGGATTATGGAGTTTAGGAGGGTGTTGGCCGAAGCCGAAGGTTGAGTTGGATAATAACCTCATGTCAATAACTGTTTTATTATTTCTTCTGAAACGTTTCTTATTTCATTTGTTCATAACATTTGCCAGTTCGGCAGTTTAATATAAAAACGTTCGTTTTTTAGTAGTTATTCCTCAAAAACAAAGTTGAGAATTTTCCAATTCAGTGCAGGTAGCTTCTGTGTAATGATGCTATCTTTTTTCATTCAGTTAGCACTAAGCATTTGAAATCTGTCAGCTAGTTAACAATTATTCTTTGAAATCGAGGTGAATAGTGGCAAAATATTTACCGAGCCGCGAAAGCGGCGAGGTAAATATTCCCAAAGCCACTATTCACCGAGATTGAGAAGAATAATTGTTTTAGTATATACACACGAAGTGATCTCAACAAAATCAGAAAGGAAACCATTCAAAAGTAGGATTTGATTGACAGATCAAATCACGCGTAAGTTTAAAAATAGATCTTTGCAGAATTTTCAAACATGGCAATTCACAAGTTTACTCATTTCGCAAACAACAGCGTAATGGCTTCAATGGAATCGCTAAAAGTTTGAACTGTTTCCTTACCCGAGAAAAAAAGTAGAGCTGTGTTGTTTTCTGTTGACTCGCCAAGTTTATAGCCAAAAGGGCATGTTGTGTCGTTCTTCGCATGAAGTGCTGACAAAAATGGCGGCTCGGTTGCTCGAGGTAAGAGGTCGTCTTCCTGTATCATTCTTTTTCCTGTTTACTTGAAATGTAGAATTTCTGCAAACATTTCCTTTTAAATTTGTTTGTCATAAATAAACTTCGATTTTTGAGCCAAAATTTTCTTCTTAGAAAACGCTGAGTTCACGAAACGGCTTCTTCTACGCGAATACACGGGAGTTGTAAACAATCCATCGAGCACAAAACTCCTGCTACAGTAAATTGAAAAACGCCGTATTGAATCCTTCCAAGTCTTTTCTTGCCTTAAAAAAAGTCAGCCCTAGGATTTTGTCGACTTTTAAAAGATCGTTCTCTAAAAAAAACGGGAAAAACACCGAGCTCACACATTATCCACTCGCTAGGAGGTGAATATTGTTGAATAGTCCGAGATAGCGAACCAATCAGATTGCTTAAATCACCAAGATCACTGAGTGTGTATATACTAATTTGGTTTAGTTTAGGCTCTGCGCATCTGCGCTGCCAAAGCCACCACTTTCTGTTGAGTGAAGTCAGTCACCAATAATTTTTGTATTTGTGGAGAATCGACAAATCATTTCATAGCAAAAACTTATCGATGAATTACGTATTAAACGGCTTCCCAATTTGTTCCGTGTTTGCTCGTCAAATCACAAAGGGAGAAGTATTTTGAGTGAATGTTAATGGTTGGTGTTTAAAAGAGGAGAAATCTGTTATTATATATCGCTAGCCAACTCTGCTAGGTAGAATTGTCACCGTTAGGTTAAATAGCACTATTGACATCAGCAGCAGCTAGCGTAGCAGTCGTGTCCCTTAAGGCAAGAGGGAGAAAAGAGACACGTTTTGCTCCTTTTTGCCCAATGCCCTCGCGCGTCTTTCGTGCAGTGCCACGACTGCTACGCAGACTATATCAATACATGACCTATTTTTAGTCACTTAAGAGCTCTGGCAATATCGTTTTTCGTTAATTTACCGTTTAGTTTTTTGCATATAAAGGAAATCTTGATAAATTGCGTCAGACTACACAGCAACAATACATAACTTGTTTTACAGGCGCTTGTAGAGGTTTGTCCAATCTTCCGCGTCCTAGTCGAAAGTTTGTCAATCGCAATCAAGAAATTGAAGACATTAAGAAACATCTTCTCCCACACCCAGAAAACGACTGCAGTTGTGTCTTAGTACATGGAGCTGTTGGAATGGGGAAAACAGCCACTGCCATTAAAGCGGCAAATGAGATTCGAGATAATGACGATAACACTGCTGTCGTCTACATCAACTGCAATGTTATCAATTCATGTGATGATCTTGCGGTGAAGATTTCCCAGCAAATTTATCATTTTCCTTTGAATGAGTCCACTGCAGAAATTAAAAGGAGGCTAATAAGTGAGAAAGATCTCCTCGTCATATTGCTGCTGGACAATTTTCAATCCTTGGACCCCCTGCATCGCAATGAGGAAGCTAACATGAATCCTGAGATAACTAGGATTGACCAAACAGAAGAGTTAAAAGTTAAAAAGTTCATCACAGAAATCATCACAGCCTCAACTAACGTCAAGCTGCTCGTTACCTCATCAGTGTGCGCGGATGTTCCAGAAACATGTCAACACATAGTTAGGCTGGATCCGTTAGAGAGGAGAGCATCATTCGAACTTCTGAAGAACACCTTTTGTCCTGACCGTCAGCTGGACGAAGAAATTGCTTACAAAATAGCCGGATTTTGTGATGGTATTCCGCTCGCCCTTATTTCCTTGGCTTCTTGGCAAGACCATCCACCCGATCTTGTGCAAATGATGACCAACGCCAACCCAGAGGAAAAATACAAGAAATTCATAACAATTCCTAAAACTGATACTAGTAAGAAAATAGACGTGTGCCTTGACGCATGCTTTTACAGACTTGACCAGGATCTACGAAACACTGTTATTTGTCTTTCGTTGTTTAAAGGACATTTTACCATGTCAACAGCTCAAGGGGTCTTCCGTTCAGAGGGGCTAAAACGCCGCATTTTGGAACTGGCTAATCGATCTTTCTTAGAAAAGAACATATTAGGTCCTACAGCTCCGTGCTGGTACAGCCTTCTCGGAGTCCAGAAACTCTACTGCCAAAACAAGGCCCAAGAAGAAGGTGCAAAACAAGTATACGAGAACGGCCGAAAGAGTTTTATCGACTACTTTCTGTCTCTCCTTGAAGAGGTTTTCAAGAAGTTCCTGAGCAAAGATGCTTTTGAAGCTTGCGCTACATTTCGTCAGGAAGTGGAAAATATCATGCAGCTTCTCGACTGGTTCAAGAGTGGCGTCATGGACGAAGAACGAACCCTCAAGTGTATTGATGTGTTCAACAAAGCAGCAGAGCTACTTGCAAAGATGATGGGAGAGAAGCGATTTGATGCGGTTTTTAATCTGCTGAAAGACAAGTGCCAACAGTTGCAAGATAAAGAAAGACTGAGTGATTGTCTTACTTCACTTGGGATCAAAAAGGCATTCAGTTGTTTCTTTTCCCCTCATTTGTCTGTTGAAGCTGGGAAGATAGCTAAAGATTACTTTATGGAAGCCGACAGAATCCAGAGCGACCTTCCAATTGATACCGGTAACAGCAGAGCCCAATGTCTTGCCAAATATGGCCGTTGTGTCTCCATCATAGACGGCAAATTTGCTGAAGGAAAGGAGATGATTCAAAAAGCAATCGATATTCGCAAGACGCATGGAGAAGAGGATAGAGTCATGTTAGGTGCAACATACAACGACTTGGCAGGTAAGGCCCCATTTATATGGACAAAACCTTTCCCGGGTGGAAGGCTTATCCTCCGAGCCGAGTCAACTTTAGCGAGCGTTTATATGGGAAAAAGGTTGACCCCTTTGCTTAAACTCCCACATGCTGTGATTGTCTCATCTTGACCGAGATGATCCGTATGGGCGAGCCAAAGTCAGTGTTCGGAAGAAACGTTGCATGGCCCGGCTAGGAGGGTGACCCTACCATCACAAAAGGGTGACCCTTCTCGTGGAGCAAACGTTTTGTTTCTCGTGTACACGGCTCGCCACGCTTTGTAAGGAAATGTCTGATAAGTTGGCTCGCACAGGGTAGCCCCTGTATGTGGATGAATCTTCTACCAGGGGCAACGTTTTTTTTCCAACGTTTCGTTGTTCTTTGAACTGAAGCTTTATCCCAGTTTGATTTTCCACTTGCTTTGTCTCCTAGCTTAAAAGCCACTTAAGCCTGAATTTCATTTTAACCTTTTACAGATGCAAACCGGTTAAATATTTTTATGATCTTAATGTTGATCATGTGATAAGATCTGATAATGTGCTACGTTGGATTTAAGAGCAAAAATCTTTAAGAGCATTAAATCATTAAATCCAGCGACGAGACTGTAATTTTCTTCTGTGTTCTAGTTGTCCTCTCTCTGGAATCGGCATATCATCAACGAGAATGTCGACAAGAAACAGCCACTGAACTCCTCCAAGAAGCAGTAAATTGGAGAACACGTAAAACGCTTGAAATATACAGAGTAAAGCTGGGCGACCATCCTTTTACAGCTACCATTCTAAACAACCTGTCAAAAAACTACCGTTCTCTTGGAAAGTTTGAAGATGCTAAAAAATGTTCTGTGGAAGGTCTGAAAATTAGGAGGGAGTTCTTGGGGGAGCACATGGAAACTGCGTTGTCCCTATATGAGGTTGCATTGGTTCTTAAAGAAAACGATGAGTTACAGGCAGCGAAAACTAACCTGCAGGGGTGTTTAGCTATGCAGGAGAAGGTGCTGGATGAGGAAAACAAGGATCTCGAAAGGTAAGCAGGAGTGAGCGTTATTGACTCTACTACTGATGCGAGCAAACGCGGGGTGGGGGACAGAAGGAAACTTACACTCCCTAACTCCACCCCACCATGCACTAGTCGAAACCTGCGAGCAGGGATCACTCATCCATTTCGCCCCATTCCGTTAGATGTTTGTGTGCTAATAAGCTTATTCAAGTCAGCGGTTGCTGTGAGTAATTCCCCGTTGTAAATAATATGCAGCTATAAAAATGGTCACAAAACACGTTACGTTGGTACAAATGAATGTATTGGTAAGCAGAACCTGCTCTCATTGGTAGATACACCTGGAGATTTTTCGAAGGGAAAGTGCCTCTCACCAATTGGTCACCAAATTTTTTATCAATTAAGATGAATTTTCTTATGGCAAGTCCCGCAAAGGCCGGACTAGATGGAAGATTTAACACTGTAATCTTCTAGCGGAAGAGACAAAATAGAAAGATCCATAACAGAAAACTTCACAACTCCTAACCGTTCCTTCAAAACAAAGATCAGTGAAAAGCTTCATCGCCACTGACCCAAAAAAGCAAATCAAAATGGCAGAGAGGTTTTGTAGGGGAAAAAACTCACAAGGACTTCTGGCACGCACGTTTTATCGCTGTTTTAGACTGATAATAGGCCCTTTGCAGCTAGCCATTCACGTGGTAGAAAACCGCCATGCTGGAGAGCAAAAGTCCCTCTGGGACGAGACAAACAAAGGAAATTATCATTTAAAACTATGTATGCTTTTTCTTTGTCTTGTCCCAGTGCGACTTTTGCTCTCTAGCTCGGCGATTTTGTACCACGTGAATGGTTAGCTGCAAAGGGGCTACTGTTTCTGTCTACTGGTACAGGTAGGCTAATGTTTGATACATAGTTAACGTTATGATATATAGATTTAGCCAAGGCCAAAAGTCTTTCTCAAGTAATTCAACCGTTGCCGTAAGAAAAAAGGAAACTGAATTCCACCTTTAAGAAATGGACCTGAGCCCGCGATCAATTGAAAACCAAAAACTGGTTAGAACCAAAAAATACGTCATGTTAATGTAGACATATTAAATTCTGCAAGCAGAATACTGCAATGCTGATCGTACTACGTGAAAATTAACTCTGTAAGACATTAACACGACACCGAAAGAACTCAAAACAGAGCGGGATTGTAGCCATAGACAGCTGTTTCGCCCTCTTTGGGGCTCGTCAGTTCTTCGGCATATTCATTTGCGGTCCTTTGCAATCCCTTGTGGTTAATGTTTGTACGTCATGTTAATGAGTTGTATACCTGAGCCCGCGTTACAGTCATGTGACATTGGTCAGCGGATAGTCTTCCTTGACAGGTGTCAATTGATCATAACATGGAGTTCCAATTCCAAGTTAGAAACAGATAGTATATTCCTCGGACTCCCAGCTAGTAAGTTTGCCATTTCACATCCGCTAACATCAAGGGGTGGACGTACGTACGGACGATTTTGTATTGTAGCCTGCGAGCAAGCTCTCTAGGCGCTCTGGCGGTGGGGCGGGAAAAGGAAGGATCGAGAGCTTGCAACTACGTGTCTCTGGAATTTGAATTCCATCTCCTCCGTCGACTAAGCTTTCAGATTTCTGCCAATCAGCAAGAAGCGAAAACGAGCGCGAAGGCAAACAAACATTAAAAAACACGTGCCAAGGGTAATGACATCATTACTAACGTCATCTCCGCCAATCAGCATTTCGCATCGACTTTTATTTTCAATGCAGACATTCAAATTCCAGAGACGTAGTTGCAAGCTCTCCTTCCTTTTCCCGCCCCGCCGCCAGAGCGCCCTTGAGAGCTTGCTCACAAGCTAAGGATTTTGTTGAACCAAAATTCCTTGGATGCATAGATAGCCAAATTTTCTCACCCATGGTGCTCCGCTGCGAGCGCTTCGCGCGCACGAGTGCTCTGCTATAACAGCCAGATATGATAAGGGCATCATTTGTATACCCAGTAGCTTAGCCGTTTCTCTGGGTAAGAGACGGTCAGCCCGCTTTTACCGGGGCTACATTTACTGATAATTTATCCCAACCCGATCACGGAAACAGTCTATCTTAAAGTCTCGTGATACAAAATGCCCTTCTAGAGTAATTGCATTTATTTCTGCCTTTATTTATCATCTAATTTAGTGGTTACATGAAGCTCGTTCTAAAGGGGGTAGCCACCCAGTTCATCCCACCGCCTTTTTATATTTATTATCTTATACATAAATTTCCAACTCTAGCTATTGTCCATGATAGACAGACAAGATATAGAGATAGCCTCAATATTCCATCTTGTAGCATCAATGCTGGCCAACGCGCTTTTTATTGCCGTGGTGTGAAAATATGAAATAATTTAAGTAAAGACTTCAGGGATTTCATAAATACTCAAGTTTTTAAGAGACGTCTAATTAATGAATTGATTTGTAACATGAACTAGGTTAGATGTTGAATTTTGTTCAAAGTCACTATTTAGTTATTGTTGCACATAGTTTTTTAAATTAATTAATTAAATAATTTATTCATTCATTCATTTATTTTTTTTAATTATTTTATTTTTATATTGATGCTGAAAAGCCCTTTTTAGGGATGCTTAATAAAGTGTATGTATGATGTGGATCAGATTAGTTATCTGGGCAACCGAGCTCGATACGAGTTTATCGAGCTCGATATGTCAACCGGCCTCGATTTGTCGATATCGAGCTCGAGGCCTCTCACTTTTCCGGGGGGACAAAGTAAAAATGGTTATCGAGCTCGATGACTTATCGAGCTCGGTGACCTATCGAGCTCGGTGACTTATCGAGCTCGGTTTTTCAAGAGAAGAAAAAAAGGGGAAAAGGATTTTGTTGATACACCAACATGGCCTCCGTTTCATTGTTTTGAAACATCAACATGGCCGCCAGACGTCATGTGAAAACGCTCAAAATTTCAAGTGCACCAAAACGAGGTTGCGTTTAGAAAAACTTGGAAACTTGGATAAACTGGGCGAGGATTTCAAGTAGTTCTGTAAATGGTTCAAAAAAAATTGCCAAATGATATTAAGGGCGGCTGTCTGTAATTATCGATAATTCGCCCGTCGAAACTGAAATTTCGAAATTCTTCATATTCAGTCTGAAAACACCCTTTGGAGAAAAATTTTTGAGCATCACAATCGAAGTTTCCAAAGAATTTTCTTTTTCGTGAAAACCGGCCAAAAGTGAAATGCTGCGTTCAAGCCATAGCTGCCTTTTATCAACAGCCAAAAATTATACCAATTTTAAAGCCCTCGGTAAGAAAAGGTACCTAGTTTGATCGACAGTTAAAGATGGATACTCACATTAATAACATTTGTAAAGCCGCTTTTTTTCTGTTTATATGACATAAACAGAATTAGAAAGTTTCTCAGTCTTGATTGTACTTATATTTTGGTCAATGAGCTTGTAACGAGTCGTCTTGATTATTGTAATAACCTCGTGTATGGCTTGCCTAACAACCTGCTAGACAAGCTCCAACGAGTCCAGAATGCAGCTGCCAGGCTGATCTGCAATCTTGGACGCTTCGATCACATCGCTACCACCTTATTTAGCCTTCACTGGCTGCCAATTAGATACAGAATTTAATTTAAAATTTCACTTTTTACCTATAAATCCTTAAATGGACTCTCCCCTGCATATATTACAGAACTGTTAAAACTTAAAACTATTCCTCGATACAATCTAAGGTCTTCTGATGACAAATTATTACTTCATGCACCATCCCAATAGAAGAACTCTCGCTACTCTTGGCGACCGTTCATTTACCGCCGCGTCGCCAAAACTATGGAACGATCTACCTGTGGTTATCCGCCATGCCATTAATGTTGCCGCTTCTAAACGCCTCCTAAAACCCAGCTATTTAGGAAAGCGTATAGCTGCTAGTAGTTTATTCCCATTTTATTGCTTAAAGGAATCTGATACCTAATTCTTCGTTTCCTTATTTTTACTGTAAACTATGATATGCAAATTCATGTACATGAAATATTCATCTTTTTAGTTCACATATTTTTTATATACTCTAATAAACACTACTAAGTTTTATTGTGATCATTCCAGTGTAATGCGCGAGTGAGCATATCTCCATGTAACACACGCACTATAAGTCATTAAATTATTATTATTATTATTATTATTATTATTATTATTATTACTATTATTATTTTGTGTTCTCCTTTTACAATAAAGTTTTCTTTTGTTTCACACAGTACCAAGAAAGAACTGGAAGAGGTGATTAATCGTCTTGAGGATATGCAGGGAAACATGATGATCGAATGAAAAGTATCGTTTCCCATGCAATTTACCAATTTGCTTTGCAAATTATGTCGGAAAATTGTCATTTTAGTGTGGAATGGTCCTCGACAGCTAACCAGTACTTGAGAAACATGTCATCTCAACAGCCATTTCAAAGCTTTGGGGGCATTCGCCACTTTAAAATATTTAAAAATATGAATGGTATTTAACCGTTTTGATGGTTATTTTGTACAAAGTTTAAGTTATTAACAATAACAATTATTTGTAATGTAAGAACCTTTCCGGAATACCTTTGTGCATGTACAGAACATCGGTTGCCAGTAGTTACTGTTAGTGAGCGCGTTTCTATAAATTTGCAGAGAAATGGTACACTTCGTTCATAAGATCACCTTCAAAGAACCCTTGAAAATAGACCGTGATGGTAACTTTGTAAATATAAATCTGGTACCCGTCCCAATTGTTCAGAACTGAGGTGAAAAGCCCCAAAAAGGGCATTGGATAAATCACTTTCCGGTGGTTAGCAAAATCAATTTCCCTCATAGTAATCCTGTGTTTGTACCATCTGCATAATATTGGGCGTATTAAAAGATTTCTTAGCTTTGAAGATAGAACTAAAGTCGATTGTTCAGAATAGACTATTGCAATAGCCTATCATGATTGTTGCCGCTACGGACCTTAGCAAGCTCCAACGGGTGCAAAACGCGTCAGTCCGATTGATGTGCTCATTGCCAAGACATGAACACGTCACATCGTCATTTATACGTCTTCACTGGCTGCCGATTAAGTTTAGAATCAATTTCAAGATTGCTTTGCTCTGTTTTAAGTGCATTCATGGACACGCCCCCAATTATCTAAAAAGCGTGGTTGCCATCAAGATTACTTTGGCATACAACCTCCACTCGAACACCAGTATCCAGTTGTAAGACCATTCACGACGTCGACGATCGAAAAAAACGCTTGACGATCGAGCCTTTTCCAATGCATCTGCCAAGATTTAGAACAGTCTCCCACAATCATTACAGTCACAGCAAAATTTTAACACCTTTAAGTCATTGCTTAAAACTCACTATTTTAGAAAAGCGTTTAATTTATAGTTTCTTTTTAGTGTTTCCTATAGTATATACTTTCGCATTTTATTGTAAATTCAAAATTGTAAATAGGTAACATAGTAATTTTGGATTCAATTTTAATATGTAAAGCGCATTTGATCATATCCTCCTGTATGTTAATTTGCGCTATATAAATGTTAAATATTATTATTATTATTATTCTTGTGTTTACATCGTAACGATTTAGTGCATGGATAGCGTTGTCCAGTTTTTTTAACAACTGGGCCTCGTGGTCTTTTTACGCCATAATTTACACAATCTCAATAAGAACTTAAGTACAGTTTAAAAACGACTGAATTAGCAATTTTTTCCGTCTTAGACTTGATCAGTGATTTTACGGGATTTTTCGCTTCACGTGTTAAGGGGAACATTTAAGGTATTAATTAAAATTCAAGAAGTTAAAAATGTTGAGTTCGCCTAGGTAATAACACTGTCGAAAACAAGAGAAGACCGAGTTTCAAAGGGAATTTTAAGTAGCTACCACTTTCAGATGCCTGCAGTTGGTATCATTCTCTTAAGTATTAGTATAGGTAATAGCATGATTTGTAGTGATATTTGGCATAAATACCACGAGTGATATTTCAAAATTGTTATACGTAATTTCACGAGCAGTTAGGCGAGTGAAATTTGAGACAATTTTGAAATATCACGAGTGGTATGTATGCTAAATATTACGTACAAATCATGCTATTATTTGTTTATACTACTACCCGCAAAGGTTTTGTAATTTTCACATGTAGGTATTTCAAATTAAGCTGAAATACCACTGCTTTGAGCCAATCAAATTGCAGAAATTTCTCATGTAGTAGTATAAAACCAAAAACCATCAAAAACAAATCTGAAACCGCCAGACAACAAGACAAAGCGTACAGTCGGTGGTACAAATGATATATAACCATTCAGACATTTTGCGAGGTTATTTTCAAAGCCAATTTCCAAAAAGTTCTTGATAAATAGTGAATAACCCATTTTCGCAGATTACCGCTGAAAAAACACCACACATTTATACAGAGTTGGTTGTAAAAGATTTAAAATTTGAAAATTTTAAACTCAGTGTCAGTAACTGGTCGTCTTGCCAGATATTTGTGAATATATTCACTTCAGATTTACGCTAACCCTGTGAAATGAGTCCGGTACTTTTACTCAGCAGTCAAGAGGAACGCGAAACTGAAACTGGACAATTGGCTTAAAACCTACTTTCATCTTAATTTTTCAGTTACTTTGTACTTAGCTAGAGTATATGTAACTTTCTCCAGTGTCGAAGAAACAATTATGAATGTTCTTTCTGTCGAGAGAAGCTCGACGGGGATCAAATCAATTCATAGCCTGTCAGCCGTCTCTCCCCGCTTCTCGCCGCTAAGGACGTTTCGCGGGAGAGACGTTTGCGATTCGACCCCCAAAATTCCATACTGATAACGTAGCTTTGTCAGGAATCTGGTTAACGAGCGCTGATTGGTGGACGTAGTAAATTTATTCTTTTAGCGATTGTTTAAGTGATGGTATTCGAAAGACAAATGGTCACAAATATGAGATGAAAGCGCCACGAACCTACTAAGGACAGTCATGATTCGTGGAATTTTTAAAATCTTCTTCTTCTCCTAGATCATTCTCTCTTGACAAGAAGCATATGAGTTTTGCTGCCGCGCAACAATTTTGCGACAAAAGACCAGGAGAAACATAAACGTAATGAAATTTACATAAATGACTACCAGATTAGTTATGTAAACGTTGATTTACGACTCATCAGTATGGAGTTTTTGGAGTCGATTCGCAGGGGTTTGTTCCCGGTGAGGACGTCTCTACCACGAAACTTGTCTAGCGGGCACAGCGGGCTAGCGGAGAGGAGCGAGGAAAGACGGCTGTATTAGCAGGTTAATCAATTCACGACGCTCAATAAAACTCAGTCTTCCATTTTCTACAATTGTGTTTATTCTACAGCTACTTCCACTATCAGATATAGAGCTAGACTACGAACATGCTCTCGGTTTTCCCTTTCCTTGGCCACTCTCTTTTCGCGTGTTTCACCGCTAGAGTGTTATGCACAATGCATATTTATTTACTTCCAGTATCAGAAGTAGAGCTAGACTACGAACATGCTCTCGGTTTTCCCTTTTCTTGGCCACTCTCTTTTCGCGTGTTTCACCGCTAGAGTGTTTTGCACAATGCATATTTATTTTAAAAGAAAAGCGAGAGACTGGCCGCAGTGTAATTGCGGGCGACTAGAGGAGCCCGCATTCATAATCTTTAAATTGTTATTTCGCATTCTTGGCACATATATAGCCAAGATTCGTTTTAGAATGAAAGAAATGTATGAACGCAATCTGATCACTCGCGTTTCAATCTACCAAACGCGCATTTAGTGATTAAAACACAAGGTTAGGTTTTAAATAAGCGAACGTCCAAAAATAACGAAGCCTTCAAAAACATTCCGTATTATTAGATATAGTTTCTTAATCGTGGAAAATACAATAGACTAATGGCTCAACAAGACCCTTTCGGAATAGTTATCTATCTACCTAAATTTCTCCTTTGAATATTTGTTTCGCTCTGAAAGAGGCTTCTTACATATAGCCAGCTGTTAAAAAAACACTCTAGAACATTTCATTTAAACAAGAACACAGATTTACAACAATCATACAATAACTTTACTGTTCAGAGGTGGATCCAGGCCTTCAGGTAGAAGGGGCGGTCATCCAGACCCTGAGATAAGGCGGGCGCCCGGTCTGCTTTTTTTCGGCTCTTCGGGCCTCAGTTTGGTCTAAAAATAAAGGGAGGGGAGTGGGGGGGGGGGGGGGGGGGGGGCTCCCCTGGATCCGCCACTACTATTTCACTGAAGATATAATGGAGGATCCAACTTTCTCGCAAAGTTCCGAGATTGTTTCCGCGCGCGCCCAATAAAGTAAAGTAAAGTTAGGTAAAACTTTATTTATACAGGGTAGCCTATTCAGTTCTAAGGCTGGTCTCCATAGGGGCCCTGTATCTTAAAAGATTAATTTACATCAGGAATTTTCGTAAACTATTACATTTAAAAAGCCTAATAAAAATACAATACAAGAATTTAAGAACTACATTAAAAAGCCTAAAACTACAATGCAAAATCACATTTAAAGCCTAAAATAGTAATAAAATATCAAAGTTATGATAAAAAGAAATGTCTTGCTCGGAGGCAGAACGTTTGAATGTTTTCACTGCGCACAATGTTTAAAGGGAGTTTGTTAAAAATTTTTGCGCCAGTAGAAAGAAAGGTCCTTTTCCCAAAATTTTGTTTAACGTTTGGTAGGGATAGCCTCATACTTTGCCTTGTGGAATAATTGTGAATGTTCGAAAATCTAGCAAAATATAATGAAAAATAACTAGGAACTAATGAGTGAAGACAGATAAAACCTTTCGTGACACTGCTTACACGTGATATGAGAGGAGGGGGTTTTGTAGAAATCGAAGAGCCTAGTCACATTCATTGATAATTAAAGATCATGGGTTTCTTTCACATCTCAGGTTGTAATAGTCGTGTGGAGCTATTTCAAATGATTTTGAAGGGGGACTTCGTTTTGGGTTTTAGGTCTTTAGGCTTTTTACACTCCCTTGTTGCCACCTCTATTTATATGGGCCGCATTAACGAGGTGGCTATACACGCCGCGGCTTAACTGTATAAGCTTTATGGAATACGGACGCAATTCACTGAGGGACACTCACTAGGTTAGGGATCTGAGTTTGCATGTGAACGAGTTTGAGTTTCGGTTGCGAGTCTTAAAAAAGTTGAACAACAAATTGAGTCAGTTTGCAATTATTAGAAGGGGCTCTGTCAAATTATTTGCCATCTTTTTAAAATCTAAAACGTGCCATCGAATCAATTTTAGTCATTAAAACTGTTTTTCCGTCGTCTATTGCTAAGTGTGGCAATGAGGAATGGACAGGGATTGAAACTTGAAAAAATTGGGCCAACTTTTTAAAGTTTAAATGCGATGCCTGCGAAAATCACCAAAATTTAATGGTCAATGCACGCTGATGAAATTTGTTTGATATGTTCTTCATAACTCTGCTGGATCATTTTGCGCAGGTATTTGTGCATTTTGTGCAAGCATTTTCTCGGGTGGCTTGATTGATTTACGTTGGTTTTTTTTTAGTCAAAACAATCTGAAGATTTTGTTGTGTTATATCATTTAGCTTTTTCTGGAAATTTTCAAGGCTCGGAAACTTGGCATGGGCATGGGATTTTTTGGGGGTTTGATTTTTGCCCCCCGGCATTCGACCATCCCCGTCACTTGAAATCCGGAGTACCAGCCCCCACCCCCACCAGCATTATTTGGGTAGATTTTGGCGTTCGTGTTTGTACAGCTATACCACGCTCTGGGGGTAAGTAATTTGACGCAAGGTTTTTTTGCACCCTAGAACATTACAAGTTCAAGTTTGAGAGGATATACTACGTTTTAGAAATCTTTGTCTAATCAACTATCGATGTTTTTACATCTGAACGTAATTTCTCAGCTAAAATAGAAGGCATCGAGAAGGCACCAAATGAATGAAAACAAAAAAAAGGCTGCCGCGAGCTACCGCCCGCGAATCTTGGCAAACGGCTATCGTGAAGCTGCTAACCACAAACCGTGGTTTGCCGTTTAAGGTCTCTATTGCACCTGAATCTCTACAAGTTCATAACCATTGGGTTGACCGGACTGGTTCGAATTTCCTGCATTACCATCGTTCCTGGTTTCTGCTGGTTTCTTTGCTTGATGTAGCTTCAGATATCCAAGCCACAAAGTTGAGAAAAACACCAAACCATTTTGAACTAAAGTGGAAACAAGGCTCTCACTAAGGAACGACTGTGCAACTACTAACAGAACAATTATTAACAGTACAGATGCAGCGCAACTTCCTAGAACAAGAAATAGCGACATAAAAAACGGAAACCAGTACTCACGTCGCCAGTTTCTACGTGCAGAACATCTTTCACACTCGCGGTCAATACATTCATGGGAAAGATAATATTCGTAAAAATCATAAAAAAAGAAAACGAGAATAGCAGAAACAGAAATGACAACCACTAAAACTGAAATACCCCAAAATGGTTCTGTAATGACGCCCAGCAATATCCACAGCAAATGATGGCAAGCCATGAATATTGCTGGGTAAAGTGTGAAGAAGGAAATAACATTTCCACTTGGGTCGCTCTCATGGCCCTTAGTTAAGCTCAACTTGTATAGATCAATATTATCGCTTTTATAGATACGTAAGAAACACCAAAGTGCCCTCCGCGCAAGTACAAGAATCGCAGATATGAAGAATGCCCACACGTAATAATCTTGCTTAGGAGTGGAACGACTCCAGGCAAAAAAAATAGAGGAAAGTCCGGTAATAAAAACAACGATAGATAACAACATTACAGCTGCAACTTGGCTGTCATTTTTCCTTTTCTCTGCTTCAACATCGCTGCTATACGTTTTAATCTTCCACTCCCTTAGCTGCACTATAAGCCACTGGGAAGCAACTTGACTGAATAACAAACTTATGAACAGAATGTACCAGCACACTTCATGAAGCAGATTCTTCCAATCAGGAAATGGTGGAGCTTTCCCATGACCCATGGTAACACACTCTACTGTGTTTAGACTAGGATCAGGATTATTTGGCGATATAGCTATGTCCTGCAACTGCAAATCAAATCAAGAACAGCATAACTAAAACAAACACTCTCAAACAGTTGCCTAAAATCTTTAAAAAAAAATGACAAAACCAAAATAACGACAAAAACTACTACTGCTGCTGCTTCTGCTACTGTGGCTGTTCTTCCTCCTACTGTGCTGCTACTGCTGTTGATACTGGGTATGTACTACTTACTGCTGCTGCTGCTACTACTGATGATACTGATACTAATGATGCTGCCCTAGCCTCCATATTAGGTGCTTTATGAGCCAAGCGAGGCGAACGTGGCATTTTGCATGAGGCGAGTGGTGACGGGAGGAGAAAAATAAAGTACCTGTTACCAGTCCATTGTTCTGGCTCTTCTGGCCACCTACGCCCACAAGCAAGGGCATGAGTCACTTTCAATAATGTAAGACTCAGTGCGGCAAAAGTAAGATTAGCTCATTCAAAATTAGTTTTTATGTCCAAACACAGCAGCGGGAAAGAAAAGAGGGAAAACCTGTTGTTCCAACAAATTCCAAGGTCATGTTTCACATCATCACAAGCTTATGAGTCGTGTTTGCCCTTAATGATATTTAGAGAAATTTGAGTGATGTTTACGGCAAATGGAAAATGTTGAGAATTCCACAAAACAGAAAATGACAAGCTGAAAACTGCTGAAAACAATTCCCATAAACAAAACTAATGTGAAGCTATTAATTTTGGGGTAGCAATAATGAACAGTAAAGTAGAGGTTAAGGGAAAACTTGGTCATGTGGTACATGAACAAATTCACGTTTGCTGTTTGCCATAAATGTAACTCTAAATCTTTCTGTTATCAGGACACCACCACTGGTTTCCTCATGAAATGACACCCGAGGTACAACCACAGCAATTTCATACTAATAATGTGTAACCACCCAGATCTGGGTAAACTGCTTCTGATTGGTCGTGCGATGAAAATGAGTTCCATTGGTACCCATAGAGAGGCTCAATATTCTATGTTTCCATACAAAGGACACCAGTGCCACTAATATTTTAGGACATTCAATGAGACAGATTTATGACTTGAAAATGCATAATATTTACATTATGAACTGAAACATTTTGCAGTGTAAGCTATATCTGTATCAGCTGTTTTTGAGAAGGCAAGTTAGACAGGGGTCAGGTGAGGGGGAAGACATCACCATCTCCAGGAGATCACTTCAGGGAAATGCAGAAGAAAATCTGTTATTAACAACAAAAAGAGTAATCACTGCTGCTTTGATTGCACCTCAGTATGTTCCTCAAGCCCTTAATGATAATGATGATGATGTTTGTGATGATGATGATGATGATGATGATCATGATCATGATAAGTTAACAATAATAATGAAATGGCTAAAAGTCCTACCGTGGAAAGGAAGTAGATCATGGTGTCAGCAGAAAATTCCCTGCAGAATTGTGGCAATGTTAAGTGTAGCTGTCTTTCTCGCCTGTTTGGATAAATAGCCCACAAAGAAAACACATTCATGGAAGTCAAACTTATGTTTCCTCCACCGACATACAAACAGGATGCACTCCACGTGAACTTGTATGTCGTAATATTTTCGTGGACATTTTTCCCTGTCTGTGAGATGTTTGAAGTACTACCGTTGATCGGAGATCGGGACGATCCGGCTAAATGAGTGAGATTGCCGCTGCCGTTTAGGAACGTAACAGTGATCTTGATCAGCAAAGAAGGCAAATCCACAGACGGATAAACAGCCTTAGAAATATTGTAGTAGTTATCATATGGCGGCTGTGATGAAATTAAATAGCGAAGTATATGCTCTTCCCGTTCCATGCACGTTGCAGAAATCCCCTGTGATCCGGTCAACAGTACCAGAAAAGCAACCTCCACCGACAACAGACCCATTTTAGTTCGTTAATTTCAATTTGGTCTAGTCCAATCTATGTCACGCTGGACTAGAATTTTTTCGTGAGGGTCAGTGTCTCATGTAAGACTCCATAATGGGTGCTTCACATTATACCGGACCGACCGGTCCGACACCACTCGGACTAACCAAGGTCACCAAGGGAAAATGGAACGCGTCCGAACCAAAAGTCCGACCGAATTAATGGCTGGGTTATGTGTGACTTCCCAAATTTGTCTTTGAACTTCATGTAGCTTGTAATAAGTAAACGGACGTGTTTGTCCTCCCATCTTTCCAGGGCGTTGGTCGAACTAGGGGAGGTTGTTGGAATGAGCTGTGGATTTTTTTCGCACTGACTGTCAAAAGCCGTAAGGGCTAGGGTCACATACTGCTAAGAGAAAAACACGGGAAAACATAGTCAACATGTGGAGAAGCCAGTAATATATTTGTCTTTAGAAACTGACGAAAACCAGAAGAAAAAACAAATTAAGATGCACTGCTGTACCTGAGCCTTGTGTACAACTGTGCATAAGGAGAAAGTTTACGTCTTGCGTCTGAAGCTTACACACACTCCACTCGTAAACACTTTCATCTGAACCATCCGCCATTTTCACTGTGGTGACGAGCTGGAGCGGGACTGGAAACAAAAACTTCTGAAAATGGAACGGCAATTCTCGGTCGGACCGGAACGACTGGTCAAAGAGAACCACCTCCGGAGGTGGACCACTTTGACCGGAAAATTTCCACCTGGCCCGAACCGTTCCATTTACGTTTGGACCGAAATTTCAGGAAATTTTAGCATAATGGAAAGCGCCCAATATGTCCCAAATGTAAAGAATGTTTAATAAAAATATTATTAGTTGTTTGGCCTTGTATTCCCATGTTTTCCTATGTTTTTTCCTGTGTTTTCACCTGTTTTCCTCTGCTTTCTCTTGTTTTCCTATGTTTTTCCCTCTTTTCCCCTGTTTTCCTACGTTTTTCCCTGTTTTGTTGCTGTATTTCTATGTTTTCCACTGTTTTTCTATGTCTCCCCCCTGTTTTCTTATGTTTTTCCCTGTTTCCCCTTGTTTTCCTATGTTTCACCATGTTTTCCCCTGTTTTCCGCTATTTTTCCCTGTTTTCTTCTGTTTCCCCCTGTTTTTCTATGTTTCCCTTCTGTTTTCCTCCATGTTTCCTAGTTTTCTCCTGTTTCCCATGTTTTCCTTCGAAGTTTCCCTGTTTTCCTATGTTTCACCCTGCTTTTCTATGTTTTCCTTGTTTTCCTATGTTTTCCCATGTTTACCTATGTTTTCCTACGTTTTTCCCTGTTTCCCTATGTTTCCCCCTGTTTTCCTATGTTTTTCCCTGTTTTCTAATGTTTCCCCCTGTTTTCCCCTGTTTTCCTATGTTTTTTCCCTGTTTTCCCTTGTTTTCCTATGTTTTCCCCTGTTTTCCTCTGTTTTCAACAGGTTTCCTATCTTTCCCTCTGTTTTCCCCTCTTTTCTTCTGGTTTTCCCTGTTTTCTCTTGTTTTAGCTTGTTTTCCTATGCTTTCCCCGTTTTCCTATGTTTTTCCCTGTATTTCTATGTTTCCCCCTGTTTTTCTAGGTTTTCCCTGTTTTCCCATTTTTCCTGTGTTTTTCCCTGTATTCCTATGTTTTCCCCTGTTTTCCTATGTTTCCTTCTGTTTTCCCTTGTTTTCCATTGTTTTTCCTGTTTTCTCTTGTTTTCCTAAGCTCTCCTTGTTTTCCTATGTTTTTCCCTGTATTCCTGTTGTCCCCTGTTTTTCTAGGTTTTTCCCTGTTTTCCTATGTCTCGCCCTTTTTTTCTATGTTTTTCCCTGTTTTCCCTTATTTCCCATTTGTTTTTCCCTGTTTTCCTATGTTTTTCCTGTAATCCTTTGTTTTCCCCTGTTTTTTAGAGGAAAAATTCAAAATGTTAAAACTCTCACCGAGAAATGCCGTAAATGCTGTCGTTTTGATCAAGTTGGCTTTCAATGGCAGAGAAAGAATGTAGACATCAAGCAAGGTGAGAAAGCAGGCTATTTCTGACGTGTAATTTCGTATGAAAGCAGGTATTTGCGAAGATTGCGACCGTGGAAACATATCGACCGAAGTCATCTTAAGGTTTTTCGATACAGTTTTTTGCAGACCATACCGATGTTTTTCAATCGCCTTAAAAGTGATTTTATCCTTGTCCGATCGCCACAAAATTTTCACTACTGATTAACTATGAATTAAAGTTTGTCAAAATGCAGTTTCCAGTAAAATTGATGTCACTATGACGACAATAAACAGAAAACGTTAAAATCGATTAACTCCGAATTTCGCGCGATCTAGACCTGCTACTCAAAATTCGACACTAGGAACTTAAAGTGCGGTGATCTGCAAATAAGCTCCGTGAGATGTAAAAAATTCTGTATGTTTTTAAAAATTCAGATAAAACGTAAATATATTTCAAACCTTATATTTTCAATAGCCGTGATGAATTGTTTAATGAAAAAGTTCTAAATAATTGAAATTTTAAAATCTTAAGTAGTGTCAAAAGGCTACTTAATATAAGATTTCGACGCATGAAAATTTTGGTGTATTTCCTTGTTGAGGCCAATCGTCAACAAGAGAACAATTTTGTTTTCCTAAGTCCGTTCCGTTCCCTTCCATTTTTGTAATTTATACTCCTAGCATGCTTAGTGAGCGCGTCTCAGTGTCGTCTTGTAGCGAGAAAGAAACCATGTGCTTTGTAACGCGCTGGTCGCCGGGAGTTTCTCATCGTATGGTGAGTCTTAGGAGCTCGTGTTTTTCCAAATCCCGTTCCAACAGTGATTAAGTGTTTTTTTGTAGGTTTTTACTTGCGAGGTGAACTTGTTAGCCAAAGATGAGACTCCAATTCCGATCCTGTTGTGTTGTTAAGAAAATATGCTGTGTGTGCAACTCTCGATTATTAAAGTTGTGTTCAAGAACCTTTGTGTTGTGAAGGCGCGTTTTTGTCCCCTGGGCGTTCCTTTCTTGTGATTCTGAAAACTAACCTGTTTTCTCACTACCTGTCTAAGTGCAACCTCATTCTAAATTTTGATTTTTAGCGCTTTTCTGTATATCTCTAAAACGGCTCGACAGAATTCTTTTTAAACGTTATCACACAATCTTCATGATGTATATACTCCTTTTGCTATTCATTACGAGAAAATACGTAATCATTTGCGTGAAACGGCGACCAATAGTGCGAAGATACATTCATTAGCGCGAAAATACAACCATTTGCGCATAAAGCAGATTCAATTACGATTTTTGCATTTAAAATCAACATTCAGTAACACTTTTGGGTATTCATATGTGCCATTGGGCATACAAAAGAGAAAAATATACTTTCATTAACGCCAACAACAAAGTCATTAACACCATCTTGAAAGTCAATAGGGACATCTGACATACATTAAAGTGCAAACACCATTCATTAACATTTCTATGACACTGTTTCAATAGCATTCCTGGACAACCCTAGGATAGATAAGACAAACATTAATGCGCTTGTACAATCAATTGAGTGTTCTTTACATTTAATACAAAAATCGATTTTCAGTTAAACAATAGAAATGCAAACAAATTCAAACAAGTTTGGTCTGAATTTCAGTCTGTTAAATGTATATCCCACAAAAACCTCTCTATTTAAACATTTTGGGAGGTAGGTTTGCATGAAATGGTACCCTTAGCACTTAGTTTAGCTGCGGTCACAATGTCATGTTTCTGCGCAGAGCTTCAAGCACTGCAGTTGTTGCTTCTTCGGAGCTCCGCTAGTGGGATTGCTAGGGCTTTGCCTTCATTCCTGATATACATCTTTAAATTTCCGGACTCGAGATGTTGGCCTTAGATGTCGCTTTCAGACAACTTAAATCCTTTTCAACGATGTCGAGGGGGGAAGCATACGCTGCGTACGTATGGGGCGGGAATGGCCAAATCTAGGTGGGCTGGCTCCCCGTCATACGCAAAGACCACAGACTTATCGGGATCCATTTTTTCATCGCTCGTGCCAGAAAGTCGCCGAAAAACCGACACAGTATTCATTACTCCAGCAGCTGCCGAGGAAACCAATTGATAGGTGATATTACCATGGTCATGCAGGGTTTTCCCTCAATATTTTCCTTTCCGAGTCCCTAAGGCTCCTTTAACCAAAGGTTGAGGGTCCCAGAGGGAACAGTAAGAGTCCTAAGGTTAGCACTGTTACAAATTCCAGGAAATCTCTGACACATTTTCGGGTTTCTTCTAATAAAGTTATCAGCGGAAATGTCGTTCTTATTCATAGGATACACTGTTTTAAGCTGAACAATCTGCCTCCTTGTAATTTCCAGGGTTTGATCAGTGTCGATGTTCTTCTTTGCATTTGAAACTGTCGCTTGAAAGCTTCTTCTAAGCTTGAGGTCACTGATACTCAAAATGTGATCTTTAGAATTTTGGTGCATTTCCAGGGTCGACTTATGAAGATTGTTACAGCCTGTGGTTGTGAAAGCGTTTCTCTTACCAGGTGACTTACAGATATCGCAACCATGTAAATTGTTTCAACCAAGCAGGCAGAAAATGCCTCTTTTACTTAACGGGCTCACCGGGCTGTGATTAAGAATCCGCCATGTTTTTTTTTTCAACCTACTTTCTGTCCCAGAAAGGAGGAGTCAGAAAAAAAAAAAAGAAAAGAAGAGAAAGATTTTTTGAAGATCTACGCAGTTCTAAACTACATGTAATTTCGCTCTAGAACATGTACGTCCGAGAGGACCGATTCTCTTTGGTGTTTTGCGTCCTTTTTTTCTTTTTCTGCGAAACAACGCGTCTCTGAGGCGCGTATTTGCGCGTAAGGGAAAACCCTGGTCATGGTCAAGTTTCGTCGTCGTTGGCCGCACACTTGGCGGTACGCCCTTCACTCCCTCTCGCGCCCCATTATGACTTCTGGCCGTCTAGGGTAAATCATTAGTAGCCGCAGCCGTCGACGAACACACAGTGGCGAGGTACGGTAATTTTGGGGGGGAAATTGGTATTGTTTAATTGAAAATAGATCTTCGTTTATTAAATGCAAAGAACGCTCAATTGATTGTACAAGCGCATTAATGTTTGTCTTATCCATTCGAAAGCTGTCCAGGAATGCTATTGAATTGTAAACAGTGTCATAAAAATGTTAATGAATAGCGTTTGCACTTAAACAAATGTTTGTCTTTCCTAATGATTTTCAAGGTGATGTTAATGGCTCGAATGTTGGCGTTAATGAAAGTATATCACGAAAACAGTTTGCTTTTGAAAAATTTTGAAGATTTGAAAACTTCAGTCACGCTTAATGGTGTTCCAAACAAATCCTTGTAAATGTCGAAATTTTCAAACTGTCGTGAGCCCTTAAATGTGTAAGGGAAAGATTTAAGGTCTCGGTAAATGAAAATTTTAGTACATAGCTCGATTTTGTTTTTTTTGGATTTTTGGCATGAGTGGGTCCTAAATTAGATATGATGGATAATGATATAGACTCAAAAAGGGTGTGAGGAATTTTCCGATTTCCCTTTGTAAGTCATTTTATGTCAGTTTCTTTGCGTAAATCGCGCTAGAGATTCGACTTTTTAGTTTGAAATGCAATAATTCCGCTAACACGAGACATAGGCTTTAGGTCTTTTATCTGTCAATCAGACGCAATAAAAAGGAAGTGAATATTTAACAACGCGAAAGGGCTGGAGCTTCAGCAGTAAACTCGATACCTCTGAGTTCGAGAGCAAAAAACTTAAGCGCCTTTTGAAATTCGATGAAATAAAATCTTTTATAAGGTAATTTAGTCTTTTAGCTTTAATTTGATATATAACTTGCTTTTGTAGCGAAAATACTCGCGCGACTAGAATTTTTTTCTGTGCACCTCGTTTTCCTTTACCGAGGCTTAACGACAATTTAAAAATTTCCGAATTTAGAAGGAGTTGAATGGAAAACCACTCGTGCGTGACTGGGCGACAAGAGTTGTTTTTTCTCATACAAATCCTTCTAATTTTCGGCGGCCGCTGCAATTGCTACTTTTGAGGTATACGGCTGTCTCAAAATTTACGGGGTCACCTAATTTTAATCTGCTCTTTCAACTCGTACTAACAAACAAGAAAAGCGCTAAAAGTCAAAATTTAGAATAAAGTTGTACTCAGACAGGTGGTGAGAAATTAAAACAGGTTAGTTTTCAGTATCGCAAGAAAGGAAATACACCAAAATTTCCTTGCATCGAAATATGATATCAAGCAGCCTTTTGACGCTACTTAAGATTAATTTGAGTCATTTAGAACTTTTTTTATTGAACAATTTATCACGGTTATTGAACATATAAGGTTTGAAATATATTTTCGTCTTATTTGAATTCAAACTTACAGAATTTTTTACTTCTCACAGAGCTTATTTGCTAAACACCACACTTTAAGTTCCTGGTGTCGAATTTCCAGTAGCAGGTCTAGATCGCGCGAAAGTCGGATTAAATCGATTTTAAAGTTTTCTGTTTATTGTTGTCATAGTGATATCGATTTTGATAAAAACTGCAATTTGACAAACTTCAATTCATACGTTACAGTCAAGAAGACTTTTGCAGGGACTGATCAAACAACGTGAAATAGAGTTAAGTTGCGAGATTTCGACTGGCCAATACTAGTCTTCATCAGGTTTATTGAGATATCACGAATTTACAGAAATATGTATGAAGTAAAATAATGACCGGAAATTACACAATATGACGTGGTATGGTGTGGCTACTTAAAAAGACAATACCACGACTCGTAACGCAAAAAACCCTCCGTTAAATCTCCCCTCCAAATACAAGCCCCCCGGGGCGGGGGTTGTACTTGGAAATTGCCCTCAAATACAAAGTAAAACAAAGAAAAACGGTAAATTTCCTACCAAGAATAAGGCTAGCCCAATCGATTTTTAACCGCAAATTTCCCTCCGTACATAAGTCCCCCCGAATATAAACCCCTCCAAAAATAAACCCCTCAAAAAAGACCTTTGAAAAATATAAGCTCTGGGGCTTATCTTCGGAATTTTATGGTATTTTGTCTTAGTTTTGAGTGATGTTCATCCCAAGGCAGGCAGCCTTAAGTTTCTTATACTTCCCTGCACCGTATGTAAACTAGTCTTAGAGCCCTGATTACAGGAGATTTGAAAACATGTATGAATTTCACATTTTGAAGAGTTTTAATAGTACAAAAAAATACGTAATAACATGTGTTTGTACGTACTGACACAATCACTTTAAAAACAAATAGTGGTTGAATAGCTTTTAAAATCTATTGACTGCATCAGGCTTTGTTATCATAAATATGCCATTTTCAGTTTCAATTCAGTTATGAGACATTCTATGACTCATACCACTAGGAAATATGTATCAAAAATTTGCAGTATTGCTTGAATAAAGGTGCTCAATATTATCTATAACGAGGACACAAGTCAATCTCTATACACAGATACTCTCTACTTTATTTACTTGTCTTCATGTGATGATAAATACAGATGTTAAACAAAAGGAAATGCAGACTTGGTGCCAACAGACAACTAATTCCTTGAAGAGATGACCCCCACAACTTCTCTTATTATACCTAGCAAGTGAACATCTTGCTGAGTGACAAAAGAAAGTAAGCTTACCGTGTTTAAATACCGTGGCAGGGTATTCTGAAGAGGGTCCTAGTATTTAAGGAGTATAATTATTATCACAGCTATGCATATCACTACTTCTTAGCACTAGTTGAACTGATTTCACGGTGAATTCAAATTTTCGGCGAACCGCGGGTCTTTACCTTCTGTGCTTTTCATAACTGAAGCATTGAACAAAGCGATTCTGTGCCGACTTTTCTCGGCCCGTTGCAAACAGGATGCAAGTGATTACGAACAAAACACACCACAATACACTCATCAACGGAATGAGACGGTTTTTTTCCCTGAGAAGTCGACAGACTTTGTTTTTCAAAAGCTTCCGGAAGAGATTCAAAGCAAAATCGTATATTTCTACAGCGTAATTGACGAATATTTACTCCGCAGTCGAGGTGTTTACTCAACGCCGTCTTGACACAAATGATCAGATTTTGAATACTGCCCATGATGCTTGGTGATCGTAGTGCGCACACCACCTGGCCTCTCAGTGTGAAACAGGCGGCTTAAATCGCATTTGCTCATAAAAAATGTAGAACCTTCCAGAGCATAATCTACCCGGCAGAAGGAAAAAAACGTTACTGGAACAAGCAGCATTTTGGAATGAGGTAAAAGTCGTGTAGCCGTACGACCGCTTTTTATTGCTACGGAAGTTGGAAGTCGGAAGTCGGAAGACCCTCCTGAGCTTTCGTACCCAAACGCAAATGATCCCGAGACCGCAAGTGATCCTCAAAGACGACCGCAAATGATCCCGAAAGAAAAATACGAATGGCTTGGACTCAAAAACATCGAGTCAATTCACTTCTCAAACTACATGGATAAAAAGTAAATGAAAAAAAAATCATTCAAGTCTAAAAACGGGGTCGGTAGGCAACACACCACTTTTACCTCATCCCAAAATGCTGCTTGTTCCAATGAATTTTGTCTCTGGCAGGTAATTATGCTCTATTAAGGAAAACGGTTTGACTGAGCAAATGGGATTTTTGCCGCTTATTTCGTACTGAGAGGTACTGACACGCATATTGATTTTCTGCGGTTATTGTTTCTGGTCAGTATGATTTGCCCTTTGATGCAAGAGTGTTTCCTTTGACCTCTTTTGAAATGCAGTGCTCTTTTGGCATTGCAGCTAAATAAGGGTCTCAGGTTGTTTAATTTTAATTCCTACAAAGTGCCTCCTAGATCCGAATACTGTATTTATAAGCGATTTTCTTTTAGTCCGTGAACGTGATGGTTTCCTACGGTGTTTTGTCACGCGATAACTACCGCTTACCTGGCTCTTGCGTTTCTCATTACCAGATTTAGATTACTGGTAACTGTCTCCAGCAAGAGCACGACAAATGAATCAGTACTTATAAGCGTCAATATAACTATTCGCAACATGTTCATTAGCTGTAATCAAGTTGCTATTAATTTCGAAATAAGCCGAAACCTGTGGAGATTGATAAGTTCGGGGGGCATTTTGACGTTTGTTGATTTTAAATTATGCCGTGTTTCGTAAAGGGCACCTTGGGTACAAACAAATGTCTTGCTGTTTATCAAGTAAAATTATGAACTACGAGGAGGTCCCCATTTTTCCTCAGGGATAGTACAGCGAGCGAAAGGCGAGCGCGCGTGACTATTCATGAGGAAAAATAGAGACTACTCGTAGTCTAGTAAAATTAACACTTCAGAGAAAAATCAAAATTACGTAGAGGGTGCCCGGCTTTGTATTCCTCAGTAGACAAGAGAGATGTGGCGTCCTCCTTCCCTTTTTCTTCAGAAGCCGAGAGAAAAAAGTTCCTTTTTCATAATCAGTCCCATAAAATCGATTCTGTTCCTCAATTTTTCAGGCATTCATTTGCGGTCGACTTTAGGGATCAGTTGGGTAAAGTATCATTTGAGGTCCATTTTGGGATCATTTGCGGTCTCGGGATCATTTGCGGTACTGTACATTTCACCACAGATCTTCCAGGAGCCAGGTCGCGAGTATCCACGCAAATGACGCACTCTGATTGGTCGGATCTCATGGTCTACCAACTTCCTGTCGGACCTCCTTTGTGTTGCTGGCGACCCATCAGAAAAAAGATCTAATTCCATTATTCCAGAGTACTTGCTGGCGTTGCCCCGCTGACCAAAAAGCCAGAAGACTCTGGGTACGAGATTGGCCCACCCTTGGAAGAATGTGGATATGACGTGGGTGAAGGCCTGAAGGAGCTATAAATTGTGAGAATGTGATTAGACCTGGCAGTATAGTAACAACAAAACGTCGCTCGCAGGCCATTCGGTCACATTTATACAGCGCCAGCGCCTCAGATTGGCGGTCAGTCGTGTCGGGGAATGTTAGCGCGTACGGAACTGACAATACCTGCTGAAAAACTAGCGTCCTAACCCTGCATAATTTCGCCCTCTAATCATGGCTAGGATTGGCGAGGGGCAGGGCTTTACCAGCAGTGTATTTAAAAAGGCCATCTACGCCATCAGAGGGAATAATCACCAGACAAAAGGAATGGCATGTGCGGTTGCTATTGAAGGACAAAACGAAGGCTCTGTTCTGTTAGTCACTGACACTTGGAAAGGCCCAGAACCAATCATGCAATGTCGATTGCTCCGCTATTCACGCAAACACTTCGAAGACTACCAACTCAAACCTTCAAGAATCACACAGCGTGGACACTTTTCCTCAGTTCTGTGTGATCGGAAAGACAGCGGCTTTCAGATAAAGAGTCTCCATAAAAAGTGTTTGAACGTTCAGCAACTCAAGAGAGACTTCCGGGTTTACACGATTTATCGAGGTAAATGTATAGATCTGGAATTAAAATACAGCAATGGTAGTTACAATCTTATTGACAAAAATTTATCTGATCTCACATTACGCGGATCCCCTATCATTGACGAGGATAACTCGGAAAAATATCTTGTGGGAGTTTTGACGATAAACACTGAGGGCAAAGCTATTCCTTGTTTCCTGTCTAATGGGATATTAGGTGAGTAATGTTAATAATGAAGATTGACATTTCATATTTTACTTGCTTAAATGCAACCCTCAAATAAACGCTGGTACATGGTCTTGATTAAACGCCGAGATCGACTGTACAGCGCCACAAAATCGCTTCAAAACAGCTGTATAGCTAAATAACAGCTGTTACCAGCACTTTAGAAGCCAAACAGCAGCTTAATTCAAGTTGCAGGGGGATGCAAAAGCGCTGCGCTGCCTTTGAAACTTTCGGCAGCAGTTTTGCAGCGCAGTTGCCGACCGTCAGATGCTACGAAGTAGCTGCAGTAAGGCTACAAAATCAGCTGCGGTAGATCTGATAGGCCACAACTTTCTTGAGCGCCAGTGACATGAATCGCCAGAAAACTTTGACTGTACCTTTAAGAAATGTGAGTAAGCTTGTGCGCTGGGAAGATCACTTATTAAATAAACCTCCAAATTCTATGCTTTCGGAATAATGATTTCAAAAAATTTCATAAAATTTTCATTCCGTGACTGGCGAGTTTGGGAATGTTATGAGCGTCAGATTTCACGTGTAGTTTCATGTGACTTTTGATGACCTTTGTTATAAACAAACCACATGTAACCCAGGCTCACTGTTTGTGTCACGTGCGGGTTTCATGACATGAGTAAATATAGAGAACATATGGGGCGAAGTTTAGGTCTAGAAATTTGCTAGAAAATGGAAATAAAAATCGATGAAACTTACCATGAGGCGAGTTTTTGTTGTCCTTAATATTCACACGAAGTTTCGAGAAAAATAGTCTGTCTCATCTTTCCTACATAGTTTTGTGGCATATCGTGTGCATATTAAGGACAACAAAAACATGGTAAGCTTCATCGGTTCGCGTTAATTACATAGGGACTTTAAGATCCAACGACGCGACGGCGACAAGAACGTCGCTTAAAAATTGAATTTGCGTTCTTTCGGTCTCTATAGTGATTATTCCTACCCACTTACTTTGTCGATTGTAGGCGAACCCTCCTGAAGCTGAATTTCAAGAGACCATATTCAAGCTCAGAAAGAGAAATAAAATTTCGTCGTTGCTTGTTTACGTCCTCCATAAAACGGGAAATTAGGCATTTTCACGTCGTAGTCGTACAAAAACGGGAAAGAAATGTACAAAAAATTGTGATGCACGTGCGAAGTTGTTGTTTTGCTAATTAAACCTATTTTTTTTTTTGACGTTCTTGTTGTCGTCCGCGTCGTTGGATCTTAAAGTCCCTAATGTTATTTCCCTTTCGCTGTTTGAAACTCGAAACTTTAAGGTTCAATATATAGATTTAACCAGAGCTAAGAGCGAGGCTCCCATTAATAAATTTATAATTTAAATCAAACAGTAAACCTGTATTCCACAATTCAGTTAACTTTAGAGCACATTCATGTTACTTTTAAGGGAAAGGCTAAGTGATTTTCGAGAAAAAAAAAATAATTTGCAAACAGCCCAAGAGTGAACCAAATATTACATCGAGCTAATAGCCTCATATGTACACCCCAAAAATAGCAATCATCTTGGATCACATTTAAGAGCCATAATGGCTCTTGATCACTGTAGAATAATTAGGCCTGGAAAAAAATTCGGGCCGAATTTTTTGCGTTCGACAAGTTTACTTTACAAAATCTTGCCAACAAATCTGGGTGCGTGTAAAACAACCTTTTACAGGGGCACCCAACGAGGATATAGTTCAAAACCACTTAACATAGCATTGTTGAACGTATTTTATTCAAACGGTAGATATAGGCATATTTTTATCCCCTAAAAACTTTTCATCTGTTCGGATTTCCTAGCTGAAAATCTAGTGATCCGAAAATTATAGGGATAAAAACTTACCTTCTCGAAAATTTCAGCCATGAAAAGGCTCCCGAAAATTCTAGGTGGCCTTTTTTAGGGTCAAAATCCGTTAAAAATGAGTAATTATACCATTTTGTAGATGTTCGAAAATCCTAGGGGAGGCAGGCAAGCAAGAAATTTTGCAACCAATTCTCCGAAAATTCTAGATCTCAAATCGTCTTCCAAAAAAAAATTTTCCCGAAAATTGCCGTTGGGTGCCCCTGCTTTTATACCATTTATACATCACATCTGAGGTGAAACAGTACTATGAGGTATTGTTTTTATCACACAGACCTCGGACAGAATGCAGTATTCAGAGTACGTATTTCACAATTTTGCAATACAAGTTCCACTCATTCAATATTCAGAACGATCGAAGCAAGCGTTGGCTTTTAGCTAAGCCATTAAAAAATTGCCAAAATCACCTATACGGTCTGCCGGTTCTCACCTTTGCAGTGCGAGTTGTAGCGAGTATTTGAACGAAAATGAATAGAGTTAAGCTCCAACATAATAAAGAATTAATTTTGTTTATTTTTTATTGAAAGGTTTTATCGATGTGTAATCCTTAAAAGCATTTGATACGCGCGGCATTTTGAGTACTCCTGCAAGCGATGTTCACTGAAAGACTAAAAACAAACACCACAGCGATTAAAATTACAAGAGAGACTACCAACAATCAATAAAAGAAATATAATTCGGTGAACAAATACAGAGACAACATTTTTCATTCACAAAGACAAATATTAAAGTGTCTCTAAAAATCCTGAGTCTTCAAGCTTAAAGCTTTTTAAGTGTTTATGTTTTAAGCCGGCTTCCCGGTATTTACTTTTTTCAAAGATGAACTCTAGGCAAGAAAATCGCTCAAAGCCTTCTTTTACAGCCAGAATGATAACTAAATATTCTTTGGAACGATTTCTTTCTATTTGCGGTGAGAAAATGCCTAAAGGCTTTTTAAAGTTCTGTAAGCTTATATCAAACCTGATACTCAGATCACTGTCTCAAATCTTACAAACGTGCATAACTAAATCACTAAATAGCCGCGTAAACTACGCCCGACTTCATTAAATTAGATATAAAAAACAAACATCAAATACAATGATTACTCAGGCTTACCATTCGAGATGCAGCTCCTGAAAGGTATCAAGTAAGGCCAGTATCCCTTCAGACTTTTCAACCCTTGTGCATCAAGCAAGGTGAAAAACGAAAACGATGCCATCCGAAATCGGATTTCCGACTTTGACAAGTGACGTATTTCTCAACCAAAAACCAACTAGCCGTGAATAACAGGAGACGTCAGATAGCAGCTGAATTTCATTTCGTACATCCAGAGGAAAAAGACAGTTAAAAACGGATCTTACTAATATAAAACGGCGAATGGGGAGGGGGGAGCAGGGAACGGGAAACGGAAGTCTGAGAACGAGTAGTCAGCGGTAACCTCCATAAAAATCCAAAATGGCCGCCGACTCTCACCGAACTATTTCCAAGAATTCAAGCGGATGCCGGCTCCTGATTGGGCACAAAAAATGCTTTGTACTATTGTGCCCAATCGGCGAACGTTTGGGATGCTATCAGCAGGAGCAATTCAATTTGCCCCGAGAACATTTTGTTTTTGACCCATCACACTGTATCTTAAATAATAGGAAGGTAAAGATGCGGCGCCGACGAGAAAGTCAAATAAGCAATAGCTTGACAAGGCAAAACAATAACTTTGCACGTGCATTACACTTTTTTGTACATTTCTTTGCCCTCAACTACACGACTACCCGTGAAAATGCCTAATTTCATGTTTTGTGAAGGATGTAAACAAGCAATGAAAAAATTCATTCTTCTCATGTACTTGGATATGGTTGATAGAAATTCAGCTCCAGAAGAGTTCGCTTGCATGATTGCATTTGACAAAGTAAGCGACTTGCATAAAAACTGAAAAAAAGTGAATTCCTTTTTCCATGCGACGATTTCGTGGTTGTCAGCCGTCGTGGTATCTTTTAAAAATTCCCTAATATTTGCGCAAGACGTGACCGATGCAAGCGTGAATACCTGTCGTAAGCTCAAGCTTGTATTTATGCAAAACCGTCTTTAGTTTTCGGGCAGACAGTATTTTCAAATCAGACGGGGATTTTATATCAAACTGAAAGTTTCCTGACTGCGTGCATTTCTTTGGTGCATGAGCCAGACAAGCCGTGATCGAAAAAATAACCGTCGTGTACGAACTCACGAAAAGAACTTAAGAGAAACTGTTCGCCGATTGGGCACAATAATACAAAGCAGTTTTTGTGCCCAATCAGGATCCGGCATCCGCGTGAAGTTTTGGAAATAGCTCGGTGAGAGTCGGTACCCAGGGGCTCTTTCGCCAGTACTTGAAAACTTTCGTTCCGCCTTTTCTCCCGACCCGACTGACTGCCCCTGGGTCTCCGAAGATGGTAAGATCGATGATAGAGAAGCGTCGAAACAACACTTAAGGTCCTTATTTTACTAATGAACTATCTGCTCATGAGGTGCTTTGAATAATGCGGAGGTAATAATTTCATGACATTTTTCACCTTTTTGCGTTTTACTAAACATCAAAATATATATGCTTCAACAGCAGTTGAAAGAAGCTACAGTCGGGACAAAAAGTCTAAAAGCACAGCCATATTTGGAACTCCAGCGAATCTATACTGGGTCTAACTCACAAAGCAATGAACTACTTTTGCTTGGCGTGTTTCGGAGGGTTCTGGCTTAAATACATGCTGAAAGATAACGTAGATCGAAGCAGTCAGGTGTATTTCCTCGACAGTAATAGTGTAGGAGTGGAGCTCCTTCCTAGCTGTAGCGTTTTTTCAAGCCCAAATTAAAACATGTTGGCAATGAGATAAAACTGTAAGTCTAATAATATTATATTTACAAACCTATGATGAGAAGTAAGTGCAAATTGTATTATTTGAAAAGATAAGATGGATCAGGTTATTCAATACATCAATAAAAGGCAACTTCAAACGTATTAACGGGCAAGGTGCCAGGAATATCAACTATACCTTGCTCTTAAAGATGTCAGTTGTTTCAAAGCAAAAGGCTATTCTGTGGTTTTATTTTATTATAACCTTGGTTTAAATTTTGCTTCCCTTTGTTTGTGGGTACGGTAATATGAATTTTATGATTATGAGTTCAAAACAAAGAGAATAAAATTCAAACTTAGGATAAAAGTGAACCACAACTGAGCTGCAATTTTAAGTGTTGCAAGTATACATGGGGGAAGTACTTTGGTTGGAAGGTACTTTCTAAAGGCTAGCTGTTAAAATATGCATAGGAAGTATACTTCCTCTGTTTAGCCCTCTGGATGCTTTTTTTTTTTTCAAGGGCGACTCCTTTTAATGTTTTTTGCAGAAACAAAACATTATTTTTACCGCGGAGAAAAATATTTCAAGCTCAGTGTAAAACTGAATGTGTCAGTGACTTAAACCAGTTAATATTGTCAAGCAGCTTTATTAGCTTGATTCAGTAATATTACAGTGCACCTACCATCAAGCATCACATCATCAATGTTGCAGAGGTTTTCAGCTTATTAGAAGGTGGTTGATAAGCCTTTCAAGCAAGCTCTCTGTAGTTTTAGAAATATAGAGTCTAAGATCTCACACAAGTGATGGGAGGCAAAAGATTGGAGTGCCAAGAGAGCTGTCATGTAGGTTAAAAAAATGACTTATTTCAGGAAATTTTGCTATCTAAACAGTTCATGTATTAGAAAAAGTATTACTTTAATGTTTATGAGCTTCTTGAAGAATAAATTCACGCTTTTTGTTTCTGTTGGTTTCCGTCCGCCATGTTGGAGCTCATCCAGGTGAGCACCAGCATGGCGTCTCCATACAAATCTTTATAAGTTTGGGTAAAACATTTCTTCGGATACGTCGAATGCGAAATATTCCTCTGACCTGAATCTTGGCGAGGGTCTTTGTATATGTACCTCCTTTCATTTCCCAGATTAAGGACTTTATCTATAGAACGATTTTCATTTTTATTTTGATCTATTTTGAATGGCGTGACACTGAAAACCAGTAATATGTTTTTCAGTAAACGTGCGCAACTGTATGTGTATAGTGGCCGCATTACACTTACTCAATACTTCATGTAAAATAACACAACAGATCTTGCTACCTATTTTCCCTGATTTTATTTCTCCTCCAGGGGGCATAATTTCTTTTAACATATCAGGGTGTTCAAAAAAGGGGCAAAAAGCCTTTAAATGAATTAAAATTCATTTAATAAAGCACAGTATCAAAGAAATTAAAGAGAAGAATCAGACTAGAGTAACAGTAATCCCGAGGGGAGGAGGGGGGGGGGGGGGGGGGGTACTCACCGAAGAGGCTTACCTCAGGGACCAACCCCTTAATTATCCTTTATGTACCATTTTAGACAGAAAAGGTACCCCTTTTGTATGCCCTCTAGTGACAAATGGTACCCCTTTCACATAACTAATTTTGAACGCTGCATCCCTTTTTAACTGCTGTAAATACACCATCTTTACAATATGAATAAATTGCTAATACAGGTCTTCTTGTCTCTCACATCCATAAAATGCATCTGTGACTGATCTCATTTTGGTCCCTTTCATATACTTCAACTATAAAAATCCCTTCCCTTTCATGTACCTGAAGCCTGAAAAAGGTACCCCTTTCGGGGGGAGCCTCTCTGTTTAGGCCATTATAGTACCCCCTCCTCCTGCACCGAGAACAGTGCTTGATACAGTGATGTTGTATGGTATGAATTGCACCAAACGTTTCGTGCCCATGAAGAGGTACTTTGATTATTTTACGACAATTTTCATTTTTCTTCAAAAGAAAGGGAGGGGTTTGGGGTCTCATTCTTAGGGGAGAGGAGGGATTAATTGAGGATCTGCAGTGAGTGAGAATGTTGCATTCAATGTAATCCAATGGTTTTGATTCAGGAAAGGGTCGTCAGGGGTATTTGGTAGAAAGACAAATGGCCATTGTACGACTTTGAAGTTTACTGATTAGGGTGAGGAAAATGAGTGAATTAGGTTCCGTTAGGGTCATTATACTGGTCTATACTGGGCAAACTGACCTGAAACAAATTGTTTCACAAAATAATAAACTGATACTATTTTATTTTCATTTATCAGTGAAACACGTCTATATCGTGAATGCTTGCAGTGTAGTAGACCTAATAATATTAAAAGCAGAACCAGATTGTTAAAGTAGTCTTACTAATTATGTGATGACATGGTCAAAAACATTTTTCAAAGCAGTCATCTCTATCAAAGGAAATAGGAGAAGTCTGCACGCTAGCTACCTGACTACTTCGATGTATCTTATCTGTCATGGAAAAGTAGTTCATTGCTTTGTGGGCTAGACTCAGTATAGATTCGCTTGAGTTCCAAATATGGCTGTACATGTGCTTTGAGAGTTTTCGTCCCGATTGGCTTCTTTCAACTACTGTTAGGGCACATTTTGTTTCCTACGGATAATTGTTTAGTAAAACGCAAAAAGGTGGAAAATGTCATGAAGTTATTACCTCCGTATTATTTCAAGCACCTCATGAGCATATAGTTCAAGAAAAATAGCGACGTTATCGGTTAAGTTTGTTTCGACCGTTCTCTAACATCGATCATCGACCATATTGGATTTTTATGGAGGTTACCGCAGACTACTCGTTCCCAGACTTCCGTTCCCCGTTCCCCGCTCCCCGCTCCCCGCTCCCCGTTTTAGTAACATCCAAAAAAACATTACAAGTTGACACAAAACTCTGTCAGCTTCAGCTGTCAAAGTAAACAAGATTCAAGATGCTGCATAAATTTTCCGCATGAACTCACCTGTCAAATTTTGACCAATCAGAGCATAAAAACTGGAAGTAGAGCGTGACCAACGCGTGACCATGGTGAGCAAAGTCAAAAGCAACTGTCTTTCCTGCCTGTAATAGCTGGCTGAATTTTCGCGTCCGAGGTCAGTTTGAAATCAAAATCTTAATTGTGCGGCACATAAACACAATATATTTCATATGAATTTTAAAAAAAATTAAACTTAAGCCTGCGATCATTTTAAAACTAGTAACTTGTCAGCGGATAACTTCTAAAAAATAGTTGACTTCGACAAGCCCCGCTAAAAATCAGGGGCACCCATCGAGAATATAGTTCAAAACCACTTTAAAATGGTATTGTTGAACGTATTTTAGTATTTAAACGGTAGATATAGACATATTTCTATGCCCTAAGAATTTTTCATCGGTTCGGATTTCCTCGCTGAAAGTCTAGTGATCCGAAAATTATAGGGATCAAAGCTTACCTTTTCGAAAATTTCAGCCAGAAAAAGGCTCCTGAAAATTCTAGGTGACCTTTTTAGGGTAAAAATCCGTTAAAAATAGGCAATCATACCATTTTTTGGATGTTCGAAAATCCTAGGAGAAGTCACAAGCAAGAAATTTTACAAAAAATGTCCCGAAAATTCTAGATCTCAAATCGTCTTCCGAACAGATATTTTTCGAAAATTGACGTTGGGTGCCCCTGAAAAATGTCTAAGCAGAAGAATAAGAGTAATTTTAAGGCCAAGAGCATGGCAGAATTGAAGGAACGATTAGAGCTTGTAGGGAAAATTCCCGCCTCAAGGCAGCTAAAATGGTTTTAACGATGGAACTAAACCTCGGAAGAGATAAAACTGGTGATGAATGCAAATTTCACACACGCGATCACATGCTATTGATTTCGAATCCATATTCGCTAAAAAGACCGTTTGGCCATTTTATATTGTTGTTTGACATTTTGCTTTTCAATTGTATTTTACGGCAAACAGGGACTCTTTTGATGATGGTAATGTTGATGGTATTTACTAACTGAAGTTGAATCAAGAGGCTGTTCACATATTTGTAGCAAAAAAGTGCAGGCTTTTGTGAACATGTACTGGGTTTGTATTTAATCGTGTAGAGACAAAAGGAGGCAGTGTACTAGAGGATATACTTCAGCCAAGATAAGAATAAGCTTACTTATATTTAAGCGTATAAAAGGCGGTCGAGACGAAAATGTAAGCACACTGCGGTATCATGAATTATAAATGTATCTGCATCATTAGTTTAATTTTTTCAAGTTTAGATCCACCGCGCAACACCATTCTTTCAATTGAAGAGGAGATTTACACGCGCTTATTGAAACTCCATGTTCCGGCGAATATTTTTTTCTGTTTTACGTACTACCACACTCAAGGCGGTTAAAGTCACTCCAGATCTTCTGCTTTGACATTTTGAACCTTAAACTATTCGACTTTCAACAGCAAAAGGGAAGGAAAATATACACGTTAACGCGAACTTGAAATAGCGACTCTCATAGTTCATACAAGTACAGTGGAAACCTTAAGCAGCCAGGACGAGTTTGTGGACGACTACAAGAGAAGATGAGTGAGGTCTGGGTCGAGAACGTCGTCCAAAGCGGGAAAAACAAATGTTCAAGCAAGCTCCCGTCTCGGCTTGTCGCCGAAGTAGGTAGACTGCACTGAATGGCTTCGTTTAAAAGAAATACGAGAGTTGCTTCTTTTTAGCGTTGAGAACGACACAATTAACGAGGAAGAATTTTTCCTACTCTCCGAAGGATTTAAATCCAAAATTTGCTACTACTGCAGCCAGCCCTTTTACATCTCTTTTGTAGCGCTTCTTGAAGCCATTCTGCAGCGCTGCAACAGCGTTGCTTGTTTCGTAGGGAAAAATTCTAAAAAACGCCTCCCTCTGATAAATGCCGCACCCTATCAGAAGAATGCAGCATTTATTGGAGGATTCATTAACAATTATTCCACGTTACGATCCGACAAAGGCGACGTCCATTTTAAACCTTTTCGCGATTATCCCAATTCGCCCTGTTACTTAAAAGAAGGGCATTTTGGAAAGAGCTGAAGAGAGGGGAACGCGCTCAAGTTCGGACAGAGATGATAGAATTTATCGCCTTGCCGTTCCCGTTCCCTAGTAAACTTAAAATTAGGTCATTTCACGTCGCAGTTGTGCAGTGAAGGCAAAGAAATGTACAAAAAAGCGTGATGCACGTGCAGAGTTGTTGTTTTGCTCATTAAACCTATTGTTTTTTGACGTGCTCGTTGCCGTCGTCGTCATGGTTTCGTAAGGCCATGAGGGCAAGAGGAATAATTTTGACAGTTTTAGTAAATCCAACTACAGGTAGTTGGTCAAAAATATCGAGACAAAACAACTTAAGCTAGCAACATGCGATTCAGCCGCCATTGTTTTGGTTTTCAAGGTTGGCACTTTTCTCTACTAGTGGGCTATAACACCTAGCCTAGTAGTAGCTCAACCAATCAGAGTGCAGTATTGATAATAAACGACTAGTTGGATTTTACTAATAATGGTTATTGGACTGAGTGGAGTCCAATTCAGTCTGAAATAATGTGAGTGATTAACAAAATTGGGCGAACGCGTCGCAGGGGTCGATTTTGTTAATCACTAGTATGATTTCAGAGTGAATTGGATGACACGAAATTCTGTTACCAATTAATCATAACTATAACAAAATTTGTGTTTTTTTAGGCTTTTTTCTGATTAAAACACAAGAAATTCTGAGAGGTTTTTTGCTAGCAGTGAAAAAATCCATTTAAGCGTGCGCGAGTGATGGCACATACCGTCCAATTACTTAGACATGACATATACTGTCCTATTACACCGTCCTATTAGTGCTGAAATCAGGACAGTTGATAGCCAATCAGATTTGAGAATTTTGTTATACAGAGTTATGATTATTAGAAAAACTTGATACAACTTACCGAGGATAATCTACACAATCCAGATTATTATGATTCTATCTCAGCACAAAAGGCAAGAGCAAGACGTATAGGAACATAAAGCATCTTTCTGCTGTCTATCACACAGTTAGAAAAAAGTCAACATGTTTTCTTTACTCCATCTTCACCGCTTAACTTACAATTCCCGAGTGCCTGCAGTACCCGGCACACCACATCTCCAATTTTAAATTAAGTAGGGTAGCAAAATGAATGGATATATTTCTCGGAAGGACAGAATTTGTAATCATAGATGGCAAACTCCTACCCAAAATGACTTCTTACAAATTTCATTGAATAAACAGGTGAGTCAGACAGGTCTGTTCATAGTAGAGCTGACTCCTTTGATTCTATTTTCTTGTGACCATCTCTCATTTGCTGAATCATTTACTCTAGTATTGGCAATTTGGGGTATCGCTTATGGGAGTCTAAACTGTAGTATTTAGTATAGTGTATAGTGTAGTGAAGTATTTAGATTATACATATCAATTTTTCCTGAGACGACAAATATGTATGAATGATCTGATTTACATGTACTTAGCATCAGGATTATATGATAAACAGCTATCCAACTTACTTATCATATACCCTATTTCCAGAAAATGTGTACTTGTTTTGTTAAAATGTGACATTACTTCTTATAGAACAGCCTGCGTTCACCACACATCCTAAAAATCCTGAGATATTCAGGGAAGGGGGAAGTATAACCTTTTCAAGTGATGCAAATGGCATTCCTGAACCAACATTTTCTTGGACCAAAGACGGGTCTGAGGTAACTGCCGACGATAGAATCAGTTTATCAGCAGATAACAAACAACTGAGTCTTACAAATGTGAATAGGACAGACAGTGGAGAATACAGATGTGTGGCTACCAACAGTGTGAGGACAGTTTACTCAGATGCTGCTACATTAACAGTGCATTGTAAGAAAACTTTTACTCACTTTTTACTTGAACCCAATTGAAAAATCCTATAGCGCTAAGTAACATTCTTTTACATTCCTTCCACTGCTCCTATCCTGGATTATCTCAGTCACTTCATATGAGCACTGCCTTTCATAAAAAGGGCTTGTCAGGTGCTCCTCTGACTTGATTACCTTTCAGTATTCTTTTATTCAGAATCGAAAAAGTTGTACAATGCTAGAAAACACAATTATTTTGTATTTGTGGTTTTTTTTGCTAATCAAAGGACCCCTGCTTATTTCTATATTCATATTAATATCTTGATATGAGAAGTGTCTACATATGTAACTCTAGTAAACTCAGTTTCTTGTACATAGTCTTGGACTAGTGTCCAGAGTACTGCTAAGGTAAACACTGATGCTGTCAATCAATAGATTGACTGTGATTATAGAGTATCTCAGTATCACGTTTACCTCTAAAAGACTTATTTTCTTTTGTCAACACATATAGCAATCTGTTATCTAAGTTTTGTTTTGCCAGTGTGTCTTAAGATCATTGAAGTACATCCTTAACTTCAGTCCCAGTGTTCTCCCTAAATTTTAGCTCAGCAGGTAATGGACCAATCCTGGCCGGTTAGGCAAAAAATATGCGCCAGAGGCACAATTTCCTGCGAGAGGAAGGGAGGGTTAGTGGAGTGAGGAACATTGACCCCCCTTGCTGGAAAATTTTGGAGCTAAGTTCTCTGAAACATCATTCCCTTATTTTAAGACCTAAATTTACTTAATGCGAATCAAACTGTTGTAATATTTAGACAACATTTTAAAACGTTTGATTCCAATAGTTTTACCACTGCCTTGAATGTTCTCTTTCTAAAAACAAAGGCTGCGGTATACTTTATTACTTTTCAATATACCGGTATTCACTCATTCCTTGTGAGAATCGGATGGGATCACAACTTGCTTTATTTTTTAAAACAACTAATTTGATGGGAGTAAACTTCCAAGCAGTTTTAGGCGGTAAGAAGTGTTGCTTTAAGCTGTAAAATTTACCGGTTACTAACTGATAAGGAGAACACTTTAGTCCTTAGTTATTTTGTAAGTAGATATTAAACTGAAAATGTACTTCACTCTCTTAGGAGGGTGCATTTATTTATTAATTTCTTATCACAGATCAGCCTTTATTTACAGCACACCCACAGAGTCAGACACTGGTGCAAGGATCAAGTGTAGCCCTTTCAAGTGATGCAAATGGTGTTCCTGAACCAACATTTTCTTGGACCAAAGATGGATCTGCTGTAACTGCCGACAATAGAATCAGTTTATCAGCAGATAACAAAAACCTGAGTATTGCAAATGTTAATAGTACAGACAGTGGAGAATATAGATGTGTGGCTGCCAACAGTGTGGGCACAGTTAACTCCAATGCTGCTATGTTAACAGTACATTGTAAGAAAACATTTACTAACTTTTTACTTAAACCTAATTGTGCAATCCTGTAGCACTAAATAACCATCGTTTTACACACCCTCCACTGCTACTTTCCTGGATTATCGTGTGGCACGAAATTTTTGCGGGTTCTGATTTTTACGATTTTTCCAGCGATCCGCAAAAATAAGTTCCCGCAAATAACAATTACCTCAAACACTTTTCCAGCAAAAATTTACTCCGGAGTAAATTTTCTCTAACTTAAATTCGCTACACAAAAATATAGTACTAAGAAATTGTGTCTGTTAAATTACATAGGGTACGAATAGCGTAGTATTGTTTAGAAATAATATTTCTATTCCACGTACTTAACAAAAACGAAAATATTATCAATGCTGGGCACTGGGTACTTTCTGAAAATCGCAAAAATTAATTCCCAGCAAGAAAAACCAGTCTGTTTTAGTCGCAAAAATTAGTTCCAGCAAAACACAAAAAATAGCCAATGTGCCAAAATAAACTCCCACATAAATTTCGTGCCACACGGTATCTCAGTCACTCCATATGAGCACAGCCGATCTTCCGCAACATAGAGGAAAGAAAAAAGGGCCTCTACTTTGATTACCTTTTGCTTTTCTTTTATACAACATCAAAAAAGTTGTGCAATGCTAGAAAACACATTTTTTTTATGTTTTTTGCTAAGGGGCAAACTGCAGTGTTGGTTACACATGTTGGTTAGTAATTTTGACCCCGGCCAAACCCAGTTTTTGTGGTCTTGGAGTAATGTCCAGACTACTACACCTTTTGCTGTTTATTAAGACAAAATAGGCAGTCATTTGCGTGAAAGGGTGACCAATAGCGCGCAGATACATTCATTAACGCGAAAAACCGAACATTTGCACATAAATGACATTCAATTACGATTTTTGCATTTTAATCAACATTCACTAACATTTTGGGACATTCGTATGTGTCATTCGGCACACAAAAGAGAAAGATATACTTTCATTAAGGCCAACATCCAAGTCATTTACACCATCTTGAAAGTCTATAGGGACATAAGACAAACATTAAAGTGCAAACACTACTCATTAACATTTTTATTTCACTGTTTGCAATTCAATAGCATTCCTGGACGGCCTTATGACGGTTAAGACAAACATTAATGCGCTTGAACAATCAATTGAGCAATTGAACAATCAATTCAATCGATTTTCAATTAAAAAATAGAAATTCAAAAAATATTGGCCAGAATTTTTACGCTACCTGGTTTAAAGAACCACGACGTACTGTGCCCCTCTGTGTTTGGCCTAGACTGCGGCTATACATTTACGATTTGGACGGCCAGAAGTCATGGTAGGGAGCGACAGGGAGAGAGGGCGTACCGCCAAGGACGAAACTTGACTATGACCATGGCAATACATGTACATGTATCACCTATCAATGTTTTCCTCAGCAGCTGGTGGTGTAATGATAGCTCTTTCGGTTATTCGGTTACTTCCCAGCACGAGCGAGGACAAATATGGATCCCCACGGGTGGGTGATCTTTGGGTATGACAGTGCTGCCCTACCGAGATATGGCCATTCCCGCCTCATACGTACACAGTATATGCTCCCCCTTCTCGACAATGTGGAATAGGCACATATTACATGTAAGCCGTATGGATAACAGGAATGAGACAAAAGCCCTAAAAATCCCAATAGGGAAGTTTCGCATACAACAACTGCTTGAAGCACTGCGCAGAAACATAGACACTGTGACCGCAGCTAAATGTGCTAATGGTTACCACTTCGTGCAAACTTACCTGCCAAGATGCAAAATGTTTAAATAGAGAGTTTATTGAGGGATATAATTGACTAAAATCCAGGCCAAATTTGTTTGAATTTATATTATTTTATTGAAAATCGATTTTTGTGCATTAAATGTAAGGAACACGCAATTAACCGTCGTAAGGCCGTCCAGGAATGCTATTGAATTGCAAACAGTGTCATAAAAAATAGTTAATGAATAGTGTTTGCACTTTAATGTTTGTCTTATGTCCCTACTGACTTTTGAGATGGTGTTAATGACTTTGATGTTGGCGTTAACGAAAGTATATCTTTCTCTTTTGTATGCCGAATGACCCATATGAATGCCCAAAAGTGTTATTGAATGTTGATTAAAATGCAAAAATCGTAATTGAATCTGATTTATGCGCAAATGTTCGTTTTTTCGCGTCCATGAATGTATCTTAACGCTATTGGTCGCCGTTTCACGCAAACGAATGCGTATTTTCTCGTAATGAACAGCAAAAGGTGTACTGCTTAGATCATCACTCACTCTTTCAATCAATACATTGACCGTGAGCATAGAACATCTCAGTGTCACGTGTACTTTTAAAAACTTTAGCTACAATCATTGTCAAAAGTGTTGGGTAGGCTACTTTTTTTACGTCTTTTTTTCTTTCCTTCTCCCGCCCCTGGCCCAATGTTGAGGAAAACGTTAATGTTTGTGCACGTAATTGTTCTTTTATATGCCAACATTGAATAGAGGGTCGGGGGATATTTAGGAAAAGAGAAACTCTCTTTTTTGAGGATTAAAATGGACTACTGTTAAATTGTGCAACCTTCCCAACTACGATTGTCTGGGAGTGTAGTTGCCTTTGTCAGCACATCTAGCAATCTGTTATTACTTGGGCAGAGCGCCAAGTAAAGGATTTGCGACGCCCAGGGATGTCCCAAAGTTGCTGCCTTATGTCCCGAAGTGAGAGCGGAATTAGTTTGGATATCTCGAGATCACTTTGAGTTGTCTGATTTATTCTTTGTTCGAGGAAGAAACAATAATTATTTTTGGCTTGTCCTGGGTTTGAACCGGCTCACCTGTGACCCGTCAGATCAGTGAGACTCTAAGTTGAGGGATTAGCTGAATGCGCGACTGTGACCCAAGGTAGTGAAAAATGGATATAAAATTATACACTAGCTTCGGGTCAAGTTAGTGACTTTTCGGCATGTTTCTGCTACAATAAATCTTTTAATTTATTCGAGGAATAATAAGTTACTTGTTTTGCATGACGAGATTCATAGAGATCTGAAATCATAGACCCCTGCTGATGTTCGCCTATTCAATAGGCGAACATCAGCAGGGGAGCTCTGTAGAAGTAATCAACTTTTTACGGCTCATTTGCTTGGAGGTGACAAATTCTCATATCAACGGAATTCCTGTACGTCAACAAGATTTCGGTTCAACAAAAAACTCAACTACAAATTAGCCGCATTGGAAGTCTTTCTGCCGAACCGGAATGCATTTGCCTCTGTAGTAGCTTCTCTTAAAATTTATTGTACTTCGAGAAGAATGATTTTACGCACTTCTTACTGGGGAATTTTCCAATGTATATTTTGTTTACTTGTATTTATTAAACACTAAGCGCTAGGTATTTAACTGGTATATTACAAAATCGCGTCATAATTAAGCCCTTTTCTGTTTAACCAACGCTTTTATCAAACCCCATTTATCGTGAATAATTTCAATACAGCATATAAGGCAGACTGGAAAACTAAAGCACTTATTTTCTTAAACTAACCTACCAAGAAAGAGGCCTGGAGGTCCAATGATTTCTGAAACCGAGGCCTAAGGTAACACGTAATGGTTTGAAAGTAATGTCACTCTATTTTCTTTTTGCCTCTCTCGCAAGTGAAAGTGAGAGTTCACAGAGACTGTGCGGTTTTCTCGAGTGCGTTTTAGAAGCTGCCTTAACGGAAAGTTTACTACACTACCGGAATTAAAACATAGAGGAAATTATTAATTTAAAGCCGCGGAGTATTTTCCCCAACAATGAATAATATTACCTCTAACTTTCTGCGATAACACTGCAAAATATTTCAGATTATTTTTCAACCAAGAGTCTCTTGTTTTCAACCGAATAGGCTGCGAATTTAATGCGATGATCATGGTCACTTTCATACCTTTATCCGCATTTCATATATTTCAATTCATGCTTACAAGATCTCCCTAATTTTATGTCTGAACGCAAGGCTTTTTTAATGGAAACTTCATTCAAGGGCAGAACTAACACTAAGCGTTAAACGGAAACTGCCTTATGAAAAAACTTTTAAAATTGACGCGCTGTTTTAAAGGCCGCACTGGATCTGAATGGGGTTAAATACAAACGTAAGCGAAACACTAAATAAAATTCTCACAGAGCCACAGCCTAAAAAGGCTAAGCTGCTCTGTTGAATCAGGAAGGCCAAACTTTTTGTCTTAATGCTGGTCAGAGATTCAAACAATATCTAAAAGCCAGTTTTTAGTTCCCTCTGAGACACCCGGAGAATAAAATTCTCACAGAGCCACAGCCTAAAAAGGCTAAGCTGCTCTGTTGAATCAGGAAGGCCAAACCGTTTTACTTAATGCTAGACGGAGATTCAAACAATATCTAAAAGAGAGTTTTTAGTTCCCTCTGAGACACCCGGAGAATAAAATTCTCACAGAGCCACAGCCTAAAAAGGCTAAGCTGCTCTGTTGCATCAGGAAGGCCAAACTTTTTTTCTTAATGCTGGACAGAGATTCAAACAATATCTAAAAGCCAGTTTTTAGTTCCCTCTGAGACACCCGGAGAATAGAATTCTCACAGAGCCACAGCCTAAAAAGGCTAAGCTGCTCTGTTGCATCAGGAAGGCCAAACTTTTTTTCTTAATGTTGGTCAGAGATTCAAACAATATCTAAAAGCCAGTTTTTAGTTCCCTCTGAGACACCCGGAGAATAAAATTCTCACAGAGCCACAGCCTAAAAAGGCTAAGCTGCTCTGTTGCATCAGGAAGGCCAAACTTTTTTTCTTAATGCTGGACAGAGATTCAAACAATATCTAAAAGCCAGTAATTTTAGTTCCCTCTGAGACACCCGGAGAATAAAATTCTCACAGAGCCACAGCCTAAAAAGGCTAAGCTGCTCTGTTGCATCAGGAAGGCCAAACTTTTTTTCTTAATGCTGGACAGAGATTCAAACAATATCTAAAAGCCAGTTTTTAGTTCCCTCTGAGACACCCGGAGAATAAAATTCTCACAGAGCCACAGCCTAAAAAGGCTAAGCTGCTCTGTTGCATCAGGAAGGCCAAACTTTTTTTCTTAATGCTGGACAGAGATTCAAACAATATGTAAAAGCCAGTTTTTAGTTCCCTCTGAGACACCCGGAGAATAAAATTCTCACAGAGCCACAGCCTAAAAAGGCTAAGCTGCTCTGTTGCATCAGGAAGGCCAAACTGTTTTACTTAATGTGGGGCCTGCACTATCATCTTCACAGATCTAATCAGTGCAAAATTAAATAAAGCTTTAATCCGTAGATCAATTTTTGGTTTATGAAATTTTACTCACTTTTACCGACTGTTGATAGCCACTGGCTTTGGTAAAACAAATTTTCCTGTTTTCTTAAAAGGGATTCGATAAAATTGAAAATATCCACTACGATCCACACTTAAAAACTGAACTCTGACTCGTTTGCGATCAGGCTTAAGAAATAGTGATCTCCATCAACATTCTCCATGAACATTACACTTTCACATCATTAGCAGTTATTGAGAATTTACGAAATGATCGAGTGATCAGTGTCGACCTTAAAACGTTTTTGCGCCAAAATGATAATAGGTATCCATTTGAAGATGATACAAAGGAACCCAAAATAGACTTACCAAGTTTCGGCCGATGTTTAGAAAATTGAAAAGGGCTGGAGAGCATCACCGTTCAGGCTAAATTCAGTCAGCGACCCTTAATAAAAATCATTTAAGCTTACATAATCAACAACGACGTGAATGCCCGAGTTTCTGACTTGACGGTCATCTGCCACAGTCAGGAAATCGTACGATATTGCTTCTCGAATGAATCCCTCATTTTAATTTCCCCAATTCATTAATCCACGACCAAGTACCTTTTCGAGATCTTCTCCGCACGACGAAACGCGTTCTCTGACTTCTCTGACCGCTTCCCGCTATATTTTCTAGTAGCTGCAATTTAGTCCTTCTTTGATCGCTTTAAACCCGCTTTCGTCTGCATTTCATCGGCGCAAGTTAAAGGCTCTTTGAAAAACCAAACCTTGATGGGTTGACTCGAGCGCCAGTACTATCTGTACTATCGACCAAATCATAAATAGCTATAAATAATCGGCCCTGCTACTTCCAAACATCATCTCTACATAAAAAGCATAAAATTTTGACTTGCCATGAATTATATCTGTCGGTAAAACCATTTGGTCACTGATACTGCGTACGAGATTACCTTTGTTTGGCAAGCGAGGGTCCAAAGACTGAAGATGCTTTTCTCGACGAACGCGCCACTTTCATGCCGGCTTTGAAATTCGCGCGACATCGCATTGTGATACAAAATAATAGTATCTGTCTTTCGTCTCAGCTCGTCTTCCATCAGTGACGCAAAGTACACAAGTCATGACAGATTAGTGGCTATTAATTGAATCCTAATTAGGTTTTTACAAGGACACCGGAAATTGAAACTTCCTCCCTGTGGTGAATTTCAAAGTCGTATGAATCTCGTCATGTTACCCGAGGTTTGAACCGACTCACCTGCCACCCGTCAGATCAAAGGGTATCTAGAAAACGCATGTCCTCGAAAACACAGACCGTAGACCGTAGACCTCAAAAAACGCAGACCTCGAAAATGCAGACCACGAAAACGAAGACCTCGAAAACGGCAGAACTACGAGTCTTATTTAAGATTTAGACACATTTGGTGAAAACAACCAACTTTGCTTTTTTTTTCTGTTTGATGTTTAACTATATTGGGTTTGAGTTCGGTGCGAATATGGCTGGACAGGCAACAGTCGAACACACTCGAAATGGAGAAGTGGCTACCAGTTCATAACATTTGTTAGTAGTCGTGTGGGTTCGCAATTCGTTGAGCCTGTTTACGTTAGGAATTCCAAGGAAAAGTTCGAGCTATTTGCATACTAAACAACGTCAACTATGGCTCCAATCTTTTTCACCCATATCAACCAACCAAAAGTTAACAACATTGCGGCCACACGTGCCGGACACAAAAAAAATCCTCTCAAACGCGTGATACAAGGACGCCCAAGTGTACGCTCTGATAGCGTCTTTTTTCTTTTTGAAATCATTGTTACCAAACTAAACTCTGTTTGGTCACTGTTCCAAACCTTGAAATTTTTTTTGTTTCACAATCGTATATCATTAGCTTCAGTCCTGATTTATTATGGTAACTATGTAGTAAACTGAAAATGTGCATCAATCTGATTAAGGGGTGCATTTGGTCATTCATTTCTTATTACAGATCAGCCTGAATTCAGTAAACACCCACAGAGTCAGACTCTGGTGCAAGGATCAAGTGTAACCCTTTCAAGTGATGCAAATGGTGTTCCTGAACCAACATTTACTTGGACCAAAGATGGATCTGCTGTAATTGCCAACAAAAGAATCAGTTTATCAGCAGATAACAAGCAACTAAGCCTAACAAATATGAATAGTACAGATACTGGAGAATACAGATGTGTGGCTACCAACAGTGTGAGGACAGTTTACTCCAATGCTGCTACGTTAACATTACAAGGTTAGGATACTTTTACTGGCTTAGACAGCAAAACTACGCTACACTAAACCGAATTGTTTTGCAGTCTATTACTAGCTTAATGTTGATCAACGACCAATTCTCCATACTCGCTCCAATAAACCTTTCTGCCAAGTCTTGTTCGTTAGCTGAAAAACGTCTGCATAACAACATTATTGTGAGTTAAAACCATTGTTGAGTTGAAAAATTCCGCGTTGAGAATATAGATCATTTCGAAGACTAACAAACATACCAAATTCTGCAGGCAAATTTAGAAAAGAGAGTTTTTGACGTTCGCGCTGACCAAACACTACGCAGAGCCATCTTGAAGGACAAGAATTCGCCATTTCCACATTTCCCATAATACACTTTGTTTGTGTGTTTGTTGCCCCCCAACACAAGCAAGCACTCGCAAAGACGATTGAAAGTCCCAAGAGAACATGAAGACAATTCTTATGCAAAACTGTTTGCGTGCGTTGAGGTACACAAAACACGCCAACAAAGTGTATTATGGGAAATGCGGAAATGGCGAATTGATTTGCATGCCACCCAACTCCACACATAACAATATTCTGTTGCTAATATTTGTGATCATCATATGGCGGTGTCTAGGATAATGATTGTATAGAGATTTAGCATCACGTTAAGGGCAAATGGCAGACATCACATTCTAAGTGAACCATTTCTCATAAAAGGAAATGAGCTGATAATAACAGTCCAAAATAATCGCGTCCAACGTTTGGAGAACAGAGTTCATAATCTTTGGTTCCTTTGCTACAAATTATAAGCCGTGATCTTTTTCGTCATTCCTGCTCCCTTTCAATGTCTTCAAGGTTTGGTTATTGCCATCTAAGCACTCCTTTATATTAGGATAAGTATTAATTTCATTTTCTTCTGAGCTCTTCATTGATTAAACTCAATGACACGTGTTGTCGGCCGCCATGAAACAAGCACGCACCAACGAACGCACTCAATAATCTGCGATTACTACTTGTTCTTATGGGTGAAACTACATTCCTGGTCCGAAACGCCAGCGGATTTCTTCGTTCCGTTTCTTTCAATGTTGATTTCGATAGCGTTTATGCCCGAGCAAGCGCGTGAAACCAACATACGCCACTTGTACATCTCCCATAGTGCAGCTTATTTGTCCCCCCAGATTTTGCATAACCTTTGTTTTTCATTTCTCCTGGGTATTACAGCCGTACCAAGAGAAACTGAAAACAATGCTTATGCAAACTTTTGGGGGCAAATAAGGTGCATTATGGGAGATGTGTAAGTGGCGTATTGGGGGAAAGAAAATGAAGTGATACCCTTTTTTAGGACCATTTAGTTTATTATTTGGGCGTCGTAAGGGTTTATAGTACTTGGAATTATTTTTCCAATAAATTCTTACTTTAGAATTATCAAATTAGACTCTCCTTAATATCTGTTCCCTGTTGCGAATCATACTCGGCTCTGATTGGGTAATAGTTCTATTATGCGAAAGATGAATCTTCAAAAATCTAAAACGCTTTGATCATGACGTACACCTTAATTAGATGAAAGATGAACGGCCAAAGGTGATTGGCTCCTGTTAAGGTACAATTTCTCCTTTTCCCGTCCATTTTTAGGTGCACCAGGACAGCAGCAAGGGGGATTTGAATTCACTGCTTCGAGTTCGACCAGTACACACGATGGCCGATCCGAATACAAGGTTTCCTTTAAAGTTACTGGCAATCGTTTAATTGACGGAATTGCAAAAATCAGTGATGTAGTAATGAAAGTATTAGCCGTTGTTTTGGTTGACCAAGTGGCATGTTACATCCGGAACGTAGAGCCGTTTAACTCAATTCTTGTCGAATTGGGCTGTTATACGACAAAAAGTTTCGTCTCTTTAGTGGAAGACTTAGAAAAAGGAAGAGTAAAGCGACGGCTGGAAGAAGAATTTGAAAACGTTGGATGCAAAGGGGAACTGGAAATAAGTATCACAAATGCAGAGGAGGTGCATGAGGCACTGGATGAGATAAGGTAATTCGGCGCTTTTCCCATTTTAAGTTTAATGGCTTCTGTATTCACTCAACAATTATTATATTTAACAATATACAAAGACTTTCTCATTAAAATACTGTCATCATTTGCGTACGCTTGTTAGTACACAAAGCATCGCCGTGATCAGTATAGCCTGCTCCCAATGTATCTCAGTGATGTAGCTCAGTAATGGTAGAGCATTGCTACTCAGAAGCCACGAGTTCGAATCCAGTTAAGGCCTCAAATTTTTTTATCGGCTTTATTTATTTTGCAATTGCTTAAACTGTTATTACAACTGTGGCGATCATATCTTTATTTAAATTTGTATGTCCGTAGTTCACATCATCTTCATTATACAAGCCATTACTGCCTGCGCTTTACAGCAATAAAATCGCTTAATCAGGCTTAAAATTTACTAGCTTAGCTAAATTTAATAGCTTTAAAAATAGTTTTTGTTCGAGTTGTGTCCGTATTCACACTGTCGGGAATATTGCAGCTTTTTACAATATGGTGGTGTAATTTTCTAACCGCTCAATATATTTTTTAAAAAAGTTGAGATTCTCGAGATTAAATGTCGTTTTAGGAGACCTTTGAGTTTCAAGATTATTGATACAATGTAAGGCAGTAAAATATGGGCTACAATTCGCTAGTTTTTCACCGGAAGTTTCGTGTTTACAACTAAAAGCCTCTCATTATTCAGGGGTATTGTCTCCAAGTGTCATTTTCACGTGAACAGCGCTAGCATTAACTAACAATGCTTTTGAAATATGTAAAAATGCTAGCTATTGCTGTCCACGAAAATATGAGACTTGGAGACAATACCCTGAATAATGAGAGGCTCTCACTTGTAAACACAAAATTTCTTATAAAATATTAGCGAATTGTAGCCCTTATTTTACTGCCATATCAATAATCTTGAAACTAAAAGGTCACATAAAAGGACGGTTAATCTCAGGAATCTTGATTTTTTTTAAAAAAATCTATCTAGCGCTTTAAAAGTTATTTGCTAATTTGTTAAAATAGACCAAAATGTTTACAAAAGCGCCAACAGGAGTGCCTCGATACATACTGATCAAATCCTTCTTTCTACCAATCGGCGTTTCTAAAAATATTGAAACTACCATGAGGTGAAACTCCATGTCAAAAGCGCCTCGTTTTCAACAGATAACGGCCGCACATCAAGATTGTCTATTTTTTACCGTATTTCTAACCATAAAAACTTCATCTTAAAATATCAGATAACGCTCTTACAGATTTCGCTTAAACTTCACGAACATCGAGGCGGCTAATGGAGGAAAAAGCTCCCATGAACTATTTTGGAGTAAAATTTCCCAGTGCCGAGAAATACTGCTGCAGGTAAAATAGGTAATGGCGTCATTTCGTTGCTATGACAACTCTGATGTCATTGCAACCCTGATCATGACAAATCTCCATCTTTATCTCCATGTAATACTCCATGTAATAAAGTTTTGTTTATGGCGACATAGTGTATCGAGCCACCTTGATTGCATTATTGTTAACAGCCTTTCAAAACCATTCAAAGCAGAATAATCGCGTCAACAGTTTGAAGACTGTCAGTGTGAGTCCCTTTAATTTTAGTGACGACAGCCGTTTTGAAGATTTGTTCCAGTTCAGGCATTTTCAAGTGGTCAAGAACAGTGGTGCCAAGGAAGTGTCACCCTTAAAAATTGCTGTTGATATGACAACCAAGGCTGTCACGTGACAGATCATGTAACTAATTAGGTCAAGCATCACATGTGCTGATGCGTAATTTAATTTTCTTTCACACTTGTAAATATGAGGATATTGAAAATAGAAGAGGAGATATGGTCAGATAACCAGATAGGGGTTCAAAATGTAAATAATGCAGGAAATCAACAGTAGTATTTAAAGGTACCATTGACCAAATATCTTGATTTTACCATTTGATCACTTTGTTTAGAGTCTGCTTATGTTGTTTTTGTTAAATATTCATCAAAAGTAAATATGTCGTGTATAAAAATGGCATTAAGAAATCGCCATGCTTAAAAAATGCTATTTATGTAACTTTTCATGTGATTTCGTGACAGTTCATGTGATCAATTAGGTGAAACATCACATGTACTGATGTGTAATTTAATTTTCTTTGACACCTGTAAAAACAAAGAAGATATTGAAAATAGAAAAGGAGATAGAGTCTGATGACCAGAAAGGGTTCAAAATGTAAATAATGAAGAAAATCAACAGTAGTACGTAGGGATACCAGGGACCAAAAATGTCAATACTGTTCCAAAAATGTAGGTTTTACCATCTTAGTTCTTTGTTTAGGGTCTTCTTATATTGTTTTTGTGAAACATTCATCAAAATTAAATATGTCTTGTATAAAAGTGGCAGCTGGTAAGCACCATGCTGTAAAAACGCTAGTGTGACTTCCCATGTGTTAACGTGACAGGTCATGTGACTAATTAGCACACATGTCAGGAATTATCCTTGGTTTTATTCAAGAACTTTTTGCTAACGAGCTGCGGATGACATGGAAGAGCTGGTTTTGGGAGATGAATTCCGTCATCGGTGCTATTCCCTAATAATGAGTCAGTAAATCTCTATTCAGATTTGTAGAGTTTCTCAGGTCCACAGTCTGAACCTTTTGCAGCTTCTTCATCCGGACAGTTTACAGAACAGAACGACGGGATGTCAAATAATATACCTTTCACTTGGTGTTTCTGATTTATTTTGGAAGCGCGTTTGATTAACTTATTTCCCAGTTTTTTTTTGTCAAAAAGGAATAGTGCATTACGACTAAAGGTGTCGTTTTTTTCTTTGAAAATTGTAGGTTAAAAAGAACAGGATTTCGCTTCTTCACTTGTTGCACAAGAAGTAGGGGATACGCAGACAATCCGTGAGGGCGTGGAGAGTGAAATACCTGCGGATGGTGAGTGTATAACTTTGTCGTATTTCATACAGGTGAATGCGTTTATCACAAGGAACCCGAACACTGTATTAGCTAATAAAATAGTCATTTGCTATTTATTATTTACCTGTGTGTCCTGAGTCTTTATTTATGAGTCATTTTGGGAGGAATTTGAATCCAATCAAAGACGCTTAACATTGCCAGTATCAAATGTTTGCTTGTCTGGCGCGTCGCATGAAGGACGCGACAGTTACGTCTCAAGCCAACTATTAACTCTCCTTGTGAGACGATCTCGGGTTTCAAATTATTTCACGGCCACGAGAAGAGAAAAGAGACTTTTCCTCTTTACCGAGGAGAGGTCATGCTTTGTGTATAGTGGCTGTTCGAGAAGACTCTTGCCCGTAAAATTTAAAGGCACCGTCTTCCTTTACACGATCCTTCACATTGATGTAAAAGTTTCTCAGATAAAATTCAGTAAAGCAAACTAATCAGCGAAATATGTCCTCCCTGTATACATGCCCACAAGTCGAGCTCAAAATTTTTCTCGAGCGTAAAGCGCGAGCTAGAAATTTTTATGTTTTCGGTGGCAAAATGAGCGAGAGACCGGGAGCTGGGCCTACTACCGGAACCGGAAACGAGAAGCAAAGGACTTTGGGAAAGTCTATCCTCCCCGGTCTTCTCCCATTTTATCGTATGCTCCTCGCACACTTTGCTTTCTTACTCAAATGCAGATGCGTCCAAGGAAACCACTTTCGGTTTGAAAAAAAGAAAAAACAGTAAGATAATAGCGGTTGTTTTCACATTCTGCTGCGGTCGTCGGACCAAAACCTTCCAGTATGGTTTTTAAATTAGGCATTTCGTTTAGGGAAGACTATTCCATAAAACAAAAATTCTAGCACTACTTTATGAAGAGCAAACTTCCTTTGAGTGACAATTGAATCCTAATCACAGATCTAGTGGCAGTCTGTGTAAAGACGTTTTAACTTTATTGATCACAATTGTTATAGGGAACACACACTTCATGAGTAAATTACAGGGTGTGAAAACGTTCGTGCCCTCAGTTTTCTTTCCGGGCTTTGTTTAAGTTATTGTTAGATGATATGAAATAGTGTCGTTATGAAATTGAAGTCATGAACATATGCTTTTTGGTTTGTTTTTTGATAACTTTACACCCAACTCGCGTAGCCAGTTTTTCTCCTTCAATAATTATTTAACAATTTTCACGCATTTTCACAACCTTTGCTAGCAAATTTCCTCGGGTACTAAAAGTTGTGATAAAAAAGGCAGGTCACGCCTACGAACAAATAATGAAGTAGCAGGACTGGACGCTTATGAATCAGAAGCTATCCCAGGGCACTTGACCTTAGTTAGAACTGGCCGGACATCAGACCAGTCCATTCTTTAAGAGGATTCCAGTATTGATCAGGACCATCCCGCTGCATCAACCAGTTTCTGAGTGGTATACAAAGTAGCGACGATATTTTAGTTAAAAATATCCGGAAAAAGGCTTTAATTATACCGTTTCTTCCATAGCACCAGACCACAAAGCAATTTTTTTAGGTATGAAGTTTTACAAAGTGGGCTTAAAAGAGGGCCTGGGACGTGGAAATTCAATAATACTTTATCTGAAGATCAAGACTACATAGATTTAATAAATTTTATTTACCCCCGAACACTAGAAATATACAAAGATGTAGAAAGCAAGCAACTTCTTTGGGAATTGATAAAGATGGAACTTCGAGCCAAGACCATAAGCTATTCTAAGAAAAAAAGAGCTGAGGTTAAAAAACGTGGGATTATCCTCCAACATAATTTACATGAACTGGACTATAAAATTTGCAATGATGCCGATTTAAACCCTCATATCCTAGATCAATATGACGCAGAGAAAAACGAATTGAATTCTTTGTACGAATTAAAAGGTAAAGAGGCAATTTTTAGATCCAAAGTTAAGTGGATAGAACAAGGCGAAAAACCAACAAAGTACTTTTTAATCTAAAAAAGAGAAACTATGTAATGAAAACCTTGCTTCAAGTTAAGTTAGATAATGGTGAAATCACTTCGCACATGAAAAAGATAAATAAGCAAATAGATGTGTATTTTAGCGAAACATACAAATCCGACCAAGCTTACTGATCATCCCGCTGTCTGAACAGGAATTTGGCCTCAATGACTTTATTCAAAACTTGGAAATTCCACGTCTGTCTAACGAGGAACAAGCGACGTTTGAACATGAATTAACTGTACAAGAAATTAAAAATGTGAGTACATTCCTTTGAGAAAATTAAAACTCCTGGTGAAGACGGTTTCTCCAAAGAATTCTATGGAACTTTCTTTGACCTTTTAAAACAGAATCTACTTGATTCGTATAATGAAGCTTCCCAGAAAGGCAGTCTCTCAGTATCCCAGAGAAGAGGAGTAATTTTTTAATTCCAAAAAATGATTGCGACCTGTCAGAGCTTACTGGATGGCGCCAAATGACGTTGCTTATTCATTACAAAATCCTGGCAAAGTGTATTGCAAAACGTATAGAACCTTTCCTTCCCAAACTAATCCATTCGGACCAAACGGGATTTATGAAGGATAGATTTATTGGTCAAAATGTAAGACTTTTGAATGATCTTATGGAATACACGGATGTGAAGAAGATCTCGGGAATTTTTCTTTTTATCGAATTTGGAAAAGCATTCGATTCCATAGAGTGGAACTTTATAAAAAGAAGCTTAGAATTGTTTAACTTGGGGCCATTCTTAACAAGATGGTTCTCACTGAATTCTTTACAATAATTCCGAGGCAGCAGTGATGAACGCTGGTTACATGACAGACTACTTCACTGTATCAAGAGGAGTTCGTCAAGGGTGCCCGCTGAGTCCATTCCTCTTTACATTGTCCGTTGAGTTACTTGCCTTGAAAACACGAAAAGAGCCAAATTGTAAAGGTATACGTCTTCCCAACCTGCAAGAAGCTAAAATCTCACAATTTGCCGATGACACTACTCTTATATCTAAAGACACCAGTTCTCTAAAATTCTCGTTACAGATCATCGGAAGTTTCGGCAGCATATCTGGTTTACGTCTAAATAAGAAAAAAACCAAAGCAATGTGGATTGGCTCCTCAAAACAGAAAAAAAAACCAAAATATTGGAGTTTCACAGCATAAAAATACTCGGGGCGCACTTGTCGTATAACGCAGTCAAGAACAACGATGCCAACTTCTTCAGCAAGATTCGTAAAATGAAAACTAAACTGAACCTCTGGCAAACGCGTGACCTTACGCCTTTTGGCAAACTCGTCCTAGCCAAAACGCTTGGTGCCTCTCAGTCAATCTACACTGCTTCACTAATGACTGTCCCTGATACAGTAACACGCGCGGCTCAAAGCCTCCTATTCTCGTTTTTGTGGAAAAATACGAAAGGCCCGTCTCTTTAAAGTCAGTGCCGTGCAAGCCGTTAGAACACATTATTTATCGCAGTATTATGATACATTTAAACACTTTTGACATCCTGGTGGATGCCCAACATGGTTTCCGTGCTGGGCACTCATGCGAAACGTAACTTATCAATACCCGTAGAGCATCTAGCCCGGTCAGTAAATGATAGAAACCAGACTGATCTTTTGATCTTAGATTTTTCTAAAGCCTTCGATAAAGTAGCACACAAACGTGTGGTACTTAAATTAGAGTACTATGGCATTCGTGGTTTAGTCTTAGCCTGGATAAAGGCATGGCTAATAAGAAGAACTCAACAAGTGGCCCTTGAAGGCGAGTTCAGTGAGAAGTCTTGCGTGAGATCTGGAGTCCCGCAAGGAACCGTGTTGGGTCCCTTGCGCTTCTTGTTATTCGTTAATGATATAGGTAATGACTGATTACCTCAAATATGAAGTTATTTGCTGATGACACCCTGTTGTATGGTCTGGTACACAATTCCGACGATGTAATCAGTCTTCAATCTGATCAGGACAAGTTAGTTGACTGGGCAAAGTTGTGGCAATTGGCCTTCTACCCATCGAAGTGTTACGTTCTATGCGTTTGCAGGACCAAGTGTCCTTTTATACGCCCATACACTATGCTTGGCCATACCCTACAGGCTGTAGACCACTATCCTTACCTCAGAGTTTCTGTGTCAGAGAACCTAAACTGGAAGCAACATATCCTAAACATTACAAACAAAGCCAATTTGACACTTGGCTTTGTCAAGAGGAACTTGCATCATTGCCCACCGAAGGTTAAAGATCAGGGCCCAGGTGCTCTAAGAATGGTTAGCGTTAACCGGCGTTTAGTACCTTGAAAACGTATTGGTTTTGATACTGCTTAACCAATGGTTAAAGCTAACCATGCTTTGAGCAACTCAGCCCAGGCCTACAAATCGCTAGTGAGACCAAGGTTGGAATATGGTTGTGTTGTTTAGGACCCTTATAGGGCAAATCAGAAATCATGGCTTGAACAGGTCCAGCGCAGGGCAGCACGCTTCGTAACAAGAACTTACACGAGGGAGGAGGGATGCGTAACCAACGCCCTAAAGCTACTAAATTGGCCAACTCTCGAAAAGAGAAGACAAGTAGCTAGACTGACACTGATGTACAAATGTGTTACCAACCAAGCCGCAATTAATATCCCCTGCTATGTACATCATCAGTCTTCCCTAAAAACCAGAGCATCTCATCCACTGAAATTTACCCCACTTCAGCCATCCTGTGACACCTTCAAATACAGCTTCTGGCCGAGAACTATCATTGACTGGAATAGCCTGCCATCTGATTATTTAACAATGGATTCATCTGCAAAATTTAAAGCCACCATCTCTGACTACATTTTTTCAGTGTAATGTTTACCCCTTTCGATTTATTGTATTTTTATTTTTAAGTTTCCTAGTAGGAGTGCTTTAATTTTTGGTTAGGAGCTTGCAAATATGTCTGTTACATAATTGATTTGCTTGAACAGGGGCCGCGAGGAATCGGTAGGTAATGATGACGTTTCTATTGTTTGCGCTCGCAAGTACGAAATGGTTAGGATGACGTTAAGACAGAAAATCCCGAAGGGACCGCTTACGTAGATTTTTTGACATTTATTGTGCAGTCATACTTGGATACTCTTTTGCCTTACGTGTTATCAGTGACATTCTGTGGAGCAGTTGTTTTGAGAGTTATGGACCAAAGACACTCGTTAAGCGCAGGTGAAGTTATAAGGTGCATATAACTGTGTCTATCTAAGCACTTGGAGAGTTTGCCAGACACGAGTTCAGAAATCTTTGATTGGAAATCTTGCCGGACACTCTTTCTCACTCTTTGACCGGAAAAAGACAGCCTCAAACAAGCAAGACGAGCGAACAACGGCTAGCTTATCACTAGCAGAACGATGGACGATTACAGAAATTCGCCTACAATCAAATTCTGTGCTGACTTATTCCCTGCTCACAGATGTCCTTCCGCTGTAAAGTTTAAAATAAGACTTGAATGCGCAAGAGTAAATTGATCAAACGCCCTTTTAATTCTAAGGCTTACTTTCCGGCAAATAAAATGAACTGAATGTAAAAAGTGAAAGAGAAATAGCGAAAAATTCAACTTCTAATTAAATCTTTTCTTATGGTTTAGAATAAAATATTCTCGAAACTGAGAATGTTTTGATCAAAGCAGTGTAAATCGAACTGAAACTGCGCATGGAACCTTGCGTTTCCTGTGTTTATCTCACCTATCTACGGTATGCAACATGTGTGAAAATCTTCATTATGAATCGGTATATTTCAAAGAGCTACACAACGAGCAAGAAGTACTATTGACCGACAATATACAGAGCAGGGGCAGCTGTAGCGTCAACTATTACTAGTTTAGAACAAACGAAAATGTTTGTAACCCCCGGAAGGTCAAATTAGAGAAGCTATTCATTGAATATTCATGATCCATCGTGATGACGTAATAAGCTGGTAATTATATAAGACCATGTTAATTAATGCAAGGGTTAGTTAGCAACGGTCAGCAGGAGAAGAAAGTCACCTTTCCACTTAACCCCCCAACCCCCCCACCCCCGCGCCCAATCCTACCTTTTTCACTGACTTTTTACCAACCCGTGCTATCCAACCCGTGCTATTTCTTGTTTCGTGTCTTCGATGGGGAGGAGCTACCTATATCTTAATGTTAGTAAGGCACAAGGACTTTTCATAGCGTATTCAAGTCGTGTCGCTGATTGGCTTCTCCCGATACCAGGAAATAAAACTGCATTGAACGATACATTATGAAACATCTCTAACAAAGCCAGCGGACTTTCTCCTTCTCTTCACCCTCAGGGAAGCTGATTTCAAGTTACTTAAACAGCCTCCAATTCAAATAAGAAGAATTGCACACCCACGTAAATGAAGATCATTTCAAGCCCAAAGTTCATGGGTGGCTATTTTTATAGCAGTATAGGAATGCTTATATATGTGTTTGAATTAAAATGTTTTTTTTTCAGTTCAAATTATGTATATTAGGTATTTTTTCGTTCTTCTAAGTTTTTTTTTTTTTAATAAAAACGTCCAACAAATATATAGGGCAGACTTTTAAGTCAAAAAATTGTTTTAGCGCTGCAGCGCTTTAAACGTTTGAATAAGATTTTGAGTTACATCTAATTCTGCCTGGCAGAGAGAGTTGAATTTACAGAGTATTTTAGACTCAGTCTTTTTTTATGATTTATTGTATACGATGTAGTCGTGTGTATTAGTACTTGTGTTTATAGTTATCAAATACCAAAGGCTGGGTCAAGGCTTAGTAACCTGGATTGTTGATGTTTCTGACCGTTTCAGAAGAATGAAAGTATTAGGAATAGAGTAGGGTGGGCTCGAATTCCACACCTCTATCGCTCCTCCCCGGGGGAGGAGCGCGGGCTCATTTCTCGAACAGCGGCTGGTAATCGAGCCTAAGAGTAGAGCCAAAAAAGAGAAAAATCTCAGAGAACGTTTAAAGAAGTAGGGAGGTAGATATGCAGGTGGAAAGTTGATAGTAGGCTACCAACTTTACATGTAATAAACTTTAACGCTAAACGTAGTATCGTAACCCAGCACAAATCTTATAAACTTAACCACTAAATGTTATAAATCAACCAACTTAATGTAGTAGGTTCAGCTTCAAATGTAATAGTAAACTAGTCAAAAGGTACTATTTTTGAAAAGTTTTCTATGTTTGCAAAGTCGCCTTTCTTTCCAATTTTTAGCTAAATTTACTCGCCAAAAATTTATTCCCTTACACCGTGTCTTTTTTCTCCTTGTGCCTCATCCTGCTCAACGGGATCTTTTGTATACTTCTTTACATAAAGGAAATTGACTTGCAACTATCATGAATCACTCTACCCTGGATTTATCTTCGCCTCCTAGATGATATCAAGAAGGGCGGAAATGATCGTCTCCTTCACTTCTTGAAGCTGAAGTTCTATGTTGCAAGAACAAGAGTATTCATGGGAATTTTCAAGTCGGTATTTTTTGTTTTGTGTTTTTCTGTAATAGCCTGTGTAAAGACGTCCCCCCTCCCTCAGAAAAAAATCGGAGGTCTGTACACAGGCTATTCTATATAAATTAAGAGAGATTTAGAATCTGTACCACGTGACCACGTTTTCCCATTAGTCGTCGTTTAGTGTTTGTCATACCTAAACAAAAATAAGTAGCTTTACGCCAGTTTCATTTATAAGAATTATTCGCGACAGTTTTAATTTGCTCCTTTCCTAATGAGGGAAATTTTCAACTCGAGTCCGCGTTTGCTGTAATTGTGATTTTAAGTCTCTCCCTCTATTGTTTTATCAGTCTGTCCGTGACAGTTAAAATATGTGTGAGAGACCTAAAGGTTATAGAAATTTTGTTTTGTTGTATGTAGTAGCCTTCAAATATGAAACACTAATATTTAGCGATTACTAATACTTTAGGAATAGAGAGAGTAGTTGTGTGTTTTAGGGCAATTCTGGGGACTTTGGGTGTATTCTTTGCGTTATGCGTGCGTAAATTAAAATATTTTTTCAGTCATGAAATATGCACATGAAATATTGTTGTTTTTGTTTCTCATTGACTTCTGAGAAGTCTAAAATTTTAGTCATTTTATGCATGAGTTAACGTCTTATTCGACGTGGCAGTGTCACTTAAAGTTAGTATCAATAATTAGGTACTTTTTTAACGATTTAATATGTATATACGATGTAATCGTATGTTTTTATTCATGCATTGTAATAATCTTTTCCCCGTAAATCTCAAAGAGCAAACGCTTTTTGAAGTAACCGTCCCTACTTCCGACCGTTACCAGAGCAAAAAAAAAGTGGAAAAAATTGTCCCAGAAAATTTCGTTTTCTGCAGTAGGAAAGTAAATAGGAGAACTGATAATAAGCTATAGAGCACAGCGAATTACGTGCAGGGGTAGGATATGAGTGAATGTCTGGTTCTCTCTGAGACAGTTGAAATTAGTATTGTTAGACTTAAAGGTCTTAGATAATTTCATTGCTTATTAGAAATAGTAAAGGCTAATTTAGAAAGGAACTGACTTTTTGTTAGTATAATAGGAAAGTAAATAAGCTAATGCAAAACATCATAGGCTTGATAGAGTACATTAAATTCGATATCTAGCTTCCTTTTCATTTTCAGTTGTGACTGTCGATACGAATCGTTCTTGTAGTAAGAATTCGCTGATTTCTGCGAGCATGCAGTAGTATTTAGTTTGGTGTGTCAGTATATTATGTCACAGGAGGCGAAGAGGAGTTTAATTTGCTGGGCGTATTTGACGTAGTGCGATTTATAAAGATCTGGCTAGACAGGACAAATTTTTTTCTCTTTAGCTGCCTAAAGTAATGACAGCGGAGAAGCATCGACTAGTTACAGAATTAAAAGAAAAGGTAGAAATGAAGCGTCCCCAGTGGCAGTAATTTCAAGTGCTTATTCCACTGAGTCATGAAGTTGAATTTGCTGTACCGTGACCAGAGCAGCTCATGCGCCCGAGACAAAATGATGAAGGAGGCTTCGGGTGAGCTTCTTTTAGCTTTGTTTGGAATGGAGAAATGAGAGATACGTTAGTTGTCTTGCGAAAATTCCATTTGTTTAGCGCAATTGGTACACTCCGATTGCGGGATCGAAAGACTTTCCAGACAAAAAAGGATTTAGCTTTGTAGGTAGATTTCATGTCCCGGCCGCTTCGCTCGGTTTCTTGAAAATGTTTTCCGCCAATGTTTTTGCCCGCGAGTAATTTAAGCTTCTCTTAGCCCTGTGTACGTTTGCATGCATGAATATGTTAGAAACATTACACATATTATTGTGGAAGCTCGTCATGCGACCATCAAGGACCATGAATAACTGGTCTAAAATAACCGAAGCAAGGTGGTCTTAGCTACCCTTTAATTCTCAAAGTGACCAACATAAGTTTTCTTTTAACAATATCAAGAGATAATTCGAGAAAACGTTATGAGAATCAACAAAATGGTCACCTGAAAGAAGAAACCTTGATCGTTTGTCAATTTATTTCAACTGCTTCTCCAAGAGCTTGTAAGGAAATGTACTGAGAACGGTCTGTGTATACAGCTATTTCGAGGAAGGTTGCCGGAAAAATGTGCTCGCGACAATCCCGAAAGGTAATATGGGATATGATCAATACACTGTTCCTGACATTGTAGGGTCTTGTAGCTGTCAAACCTGCTTTCCTTTAGCACTATCAAACATACGTCCATGGTCTCTCGTTTCATTCTTTGAAATTTCTTTGAAGAACAGTGAACTCAAAACCACCCACAATACTTTCGGGATTGTCGCGTGCACTTTTTCCGACAACCTTTTGTCGAAATAGCTGTATACGGGCTTAAGGGACTGGTCAAAAAGTATAGCGGGGGGGGGGGGTGGGCCGGAGCAGAGATGGGGTGGGTCATGAGGTTTTGAGCCTTGTGCAAGGGGTGGGTCGGGCAATTTTCAGCTACCCTTAGGGGGTGGGTCACCCTATTTTATTACATAGATAGGCACTAACTACTAACACGACAGTTGACTACACTTGTTATATAAAACACAGCCAGCTGGAATTATTGCTAAAATACTCACAAACCTGTTGTGCGAGAAAATACAAAGGGTGACAGGCCGCCGTTTTGTATAAGATTCCATTTTTTCATTCAAGCTTCCTTTATAGTAGACACTGAGGGCTGGTATTGTGTCAGGAAAGGCAATTTTTCTTATTCCTCCTTGTTGTTTTGTTTTATGAGTTTAGATAGTTTAGTTTAGATGAGTTTATGAGTTCTTATAGAAGGTTTTCTATCAAAGATTGTGGGTAGCCTCCGTCCATCAAGCGTTTTTTTTTTTTTTAATTTGAATTTTTTCCCTCAAAGGTTGTTTCTGAGGAGTTTATTCGTAGGATTCTCAAGGCTTCTCCTTTGACAAATTCTTTTTTAACATTTAGAGGGTGACACGAGGTGAAATGTGTGTGCAAGAAGGTTTCCGTTTGTTTAAAATGTGTCTTTGCATCAAGGATAGATCTTTCCTTGAATCTTGTGCCTTTGTATATGTTGTAGTTAATTTTTTATCCCAGGTAATTTTTATTTTTCCTTTGTTTCAATTTCATTAGCATACATTACCATACCCAAAAACAAAAGAAAAACAAAAATTACCTGAGATAAAAAATTAACTACAACATATACAAACCGTGTCTAAAAACGCAGTCTCAGTGTCAAATGTTTCAGCCGTGAATTCGATAGCTGGGTGATGTAAGTTTGCTTGTTCAATGAAGCCTTTGATGTCAGATTTACTCATTTCCCATAGGGAAAAGATATCGTGTATGTAGCATTTCCAAACTGTTGTTCCAAAGACAGTTTTGCTTAGAGTTGTTGTTTCAATATATGTGATGAAAAATATTGGCAAAGGAATCAAAACTGCTGTCTTTGTGCCCACTGCAGTTCCATATGGTTTTGTAGGTAGTGCTTTCCATTGAAGTGGAAGAAATTTTCTTTGAGGATTAGTCTAAGCATTTCCGGCAAGTCATGTGTAGGAATGGGTTGTCTGTGTAGAAATTTTCATATGCTTTGTGACAGACAATTTCAATATACCCTCATTTTGTTGTATATTTGTGTCAAGACTCATCTCGTAACGTCCATCGAAACAAGAAACGTTCGGTTTTTCACATTTGTCTTTTTAGTGAAAGATATGATTTCTGCGATTTTGATATTGGTTGTAGCAGTGTATCAACAAATTTTGTCAAGCACAGAACAAGGTTTTATTGGATTATTAAGAGGAAACCAAACATCCATGGTTTAACTAGGGGGTGGGTCATGCAATTTCCAACCTTGCTTTAGGGGTGGGTCAGTCATTTTTGTGCCGAAGGGAGGGGGTGGGTCATGTGTTTTTTATCAACCACATTTCCAAATGCTCCGGCCCACCCCCCCCCCCCCCCCCCTATACTTTTTGACCAGTCCCTAAAAGGCTACAAATGGAGTTTATACGGAGGGCATACGACCTCCCTTCATTGCTTTCGTGGTAGTTATAATAATAATAGCCTTAAAATTACTTTTCAATAAATTGCATTGTTAACACCCTGTGCTGTTTTTCAGTAAATGAGCGTTTTAAAGTGGCTGACGTTTGTTTGCCTTACAAACTTAATCGTTTCAATTCTCTCACAAGTACTCAAGGGGAAGGATAATTAAGAGTAGGATACTTGACAAAAAAGGTCACGATGAAAGAAGCGCAGATTTAATAGGGCAAATTCACAAATCTCACTCTAGTTTTCAAAAAAACTTATCGAAGTGTTTGTGACTGGCTTAAAACGTTGCAGAAATTGTACCGTTTCACCAATAAAACCCCAAGAAACACTCCCAGCCACTTCAGTGATCATCCGCCCTTGTGCGGACGTTTGTGAACACAGCGAATTTCGAGGAGAAAGAAATCTAAAAATAGGCGAAGTTTAATGTGTTGTGTGTAGTGATGGATACGCCTAGGTGATGGGCTCCCGCAGTACATTAACTCCTTTAAAAGATTTTTCTGCGTGCGTTGTTTTGCGGGAGTGGAGTAACGAGGGCAATCCAATCCTGGAAAATACAAGCCATCGTCCAATTGGTCATGGGTATGGCTAGGATTTTTCAAGGGGGGGCGGTGGGTAACACCCCGGTTACTTACCAGATTGTCTATGCATACTGGTTTTACTAACTGACATTATCAATGAGCGTGGGATGGGGTGGGGGCGAGGGGGGGGGAAGGCAGGCCTACAAATGAGTCATGATCAGGTGCCGATAAGGACCGAAGACGCTGTCTATAAAAGCCAGTGGCCAATACAAAAAAATGCTGGCGATCGATATACCGAGGAAATTTTCAAAGAAGTGAGTCATCAAGCGATTGTTTTTTCGGAAAAATTGGATATCGGATGGCCGATGTATCATCATTCAGAGACAGTGAATTTAAGGATTTTGGATTGCACTTTACACTTTGCACTTGCACTTTTTATTTGAGTGTCAATGTATTTAGCACGAAAGTGTTAATTGGGGACACTATATTTTACGTCTCCTAATGGAGACGGGACCGCCATTTTACGTGGTCATCCGAGCCACGCGAAGGTCTCGCTGCTTGCAGTGCAACGGAAGTACCTTCATTTCTCAGTCATTTTAAGACCCTGAGTAATGGTCCGGCCCCGGGAATCGAACCCGCGACCTCCCGCTCTGCAGTCAAACGCTCTACCGACTGAGCTAATCCTGCCACGGTTTGGATTTTCTTTTATCAATATTCAAGCATTTTTGAAGGAAAAAAGTAGGGGTGGATCTAACAAAGGAGGACGCATTAGGGGGACTAACTACATCCAAAGCTATCTCTTCCATGATCAGGCATTCCATCTGAAATTAACTCTTTATCGTTACTGATCAGAGCTTTCACCATGAGAGGAGGAACCGGAGTGAACTCGCGTGCCCGAAAGTCGCCTGGGTGTCATGTCAACACCCCCAAAGAGGAAATACCCTCTTATCCCTAAGATCAACATGCTGATTCTCTGCAGTTTTCTCTTGGCACTTCTTATGGTAAAAAAAGAAAATTTGTTAAAAAATCAATACATTTTTATTTGTTGATCATTTCCTATATTATCTTCTCAGAACCTATGACAAAATAGTGAATGATATGAGGAGAAATAAGATGTTCATCACTTTCAGGGCTTAAAGGGTATAAAAGCATCAGAGAATGAGGAAAATGTCAGGTTATGCAAAAACTACGTAAGTAACTTTGGCTACTCTGTATTTTATAAAGCTGGACTGTTAAGTAATTACTATATAGTAGCAATGTAATCATGTATCTATATGCTTTATATGTAAGTAATGTAAATCAGTGGTGCAAATAAGTAAATAAATTAATAATAATAATAATAATAATAATAATAAATCATTGCCTCTCTGAAATATTTTTCGGGAAAACAATATCGTTAGTCTTAATACGAGACCTATTTTGCCTTATAATGCTCCCCTTTTGTTTAGCTATTCGGACGCTAGCAACGTCGCTTGCGGGGCTTTTGTTGTGGGCACTAATGCGGTGTCCCATCGTATGTGGACTGCTTGCGAAGCAGCTAAGAGCTCTACCTGGAGAGAACTTGAGGCTATACAATTTCCCTTAAGTGCATTCAAAGCCTTGGTTCGGGGTAAGTGTGTAAAGTGGCATTCTGACAGCCAAGGGGCCGTTCGTGGTGTGGAGATAGGGAGTCCTAGTGCAGAATTGCATTCTATTGCGCTTGATATTTTCTATTTTTGTCGAACCTACAATATTACACTTATTCCCCAGTGGGTTCCTAGGGGACTTGAATCTTGTGCTGATGCGATTAGCCACATTGTAGACTTCGATGACTGGTATACAACCCCTGAGTTCTTCGCACACTTGGACCGCCTTTGGGGCCAACATACAGTTGACAGGTTTGCGAATGCTGCCAACGCCCATCTTCCCAGATTCAATTCTAGGTTTCACGTACCCGGCACTAAAGCTGTTGACGCATTTTCAATCTCGTGGAATGGAGAGAATAATTGGCTAGTCCCTCCCGTCCACTGCATTACTAGGGTGGTTCAGCATCTCCCTGTATGCGGTGCGGTTGGTACTTTAGTCGTCCCTTATTGGCCGTCTAATGTGTTTTGGCCTTTCTTGTTTGCAAATGCAATTCAATTCCAACCGTACGTCCTTGCGTACATTCATTTTCCCGACTCGTCAGGGATTTTTGCCCTCGGGTGTTACAAAGATTCACTCATTGGTTCAGACAGGTTTAACAGCGCGGTCCTGGCGGTCAGAATTGGCGCTAAGGGGCCTTAGTACTTTCACGCCGAGTGGCTTTATGTTGGCCCACGTGTTTTTTGTTCCGCTCCTCAGTTCTTTTGTTCTTGTTTCGCATGAAACTAGCTCGCCGAGTGGCTTGTTTACCTTTGTTTTTGAGTTGGCCCATATGGCCTTAAATAGTTTTGCATCCCGTCAGCGGCATTATCAGGCGTCCATTTTACATACATACATACATACATACATACTTTATTGGCTCGTCCCCACGGGGCTTTTCAGAGTCAATTTTACATTACAAAATTATAAACCAAGTTCATGACAATAAGAATTTTTTATTGCTGTATTGATTCCCGGTGCGTGTATGGAAGAATTTTGCCATGTATTTTTGTTCTTATCCTCGTAGAAGTTCTCAAAGATGCCTTGCAGCCTAATTTTCAACAGGTTGAAGACAGGCGACTCCGGGCACCGGTTCAAGATCTCCCCGCAGTTCTTCTTAAATCCAAAGCCGACAGTACCGCAAGGAAGTACGAAAAGGGCTTCGATACTTGGAGAAAATGGGCTTCTCAGTTTAAAGAAATTGTAATATTTCCCGCTTCTATTGTACACGTTTCATTGTTTTTTCTTAGCTTGATTCAAGAATCTGCTTCTTGCAGTACTATTGACGAAGTGCATTATGGGCTCAAGTGGGTGCATGATTTGGCAGCTCTACCCGACCCCTGTAATTCCTCGTTAGTCTTACCTTTAATAGAATCTGCTAAGAGGCTTCTCAGTATCCCTGTTAAAAAGAAAGAGCCTGTGACCCCTGAGGTTATTCAGCTTTTATTTGCTAAGTATGGATCGTCTTCAGCTAGTTTGTCTGATTTACGAGTGCTTACTTTGTGCGTTTTAGGTTATGCAGGGTTCATCGAAGTAAGACTGACGTTTACAGGGATGGGGCTTGGGTTGTTATCGCTAAAACTTTCAAGCATACATGTCCTTATTTATTAGTTCAACGATATTTTGTGGCCGCTTCTTTTTCACCGGACAGCGAAAAGTTCATTTTTCGCACTCTTGTTTTCCTTCGCGATACCGGAGCTTATAAAATGCGCAGGTCTGTTCCTTTGTCTTATACTAGAGCGCGGGAGATAGTGCTTAGCGCTTTCGATTCCATCGGCCTTCCAAAGCAAGACTACGGTCTCCATAGCCTTAGGGCTGGAGGTGCCTCCGCTGCTGCTAATGCCCAAGTGCCTGACAGATTGTTTAAAAGACGCGGCCGTTGGAAATCAGACAAGGCAAAAGACGGCTATATTAAGGATAATGTTCATTCATTGTTGTCGGTTTCTTTATCACTGGGTATTTAATTTTCCGTATTTCCCGTTCTTTTAGTTCACACACGGCTCGTGTTGACACACCCCAGTTGAGGTTGCTTGTTACATGATAAATGTTTTATATTCGTTTGAGCGGGGGTAGCGAATTAGAATAGTTCAATATCCTTCTTGCATACTTATTATCATTTAGTTATGGGAAGTCACCCCAGACGAGCAAGCTCGATGGGGAAGACACGTAGGTGCTAATAAAGTAAGCAGAAGGGGCGGGTGGGTGGGGGCGACTCCAACTAAAGTTAGTCAAACTGACAACTGTGAATAATTAACACATGCTTATATACTATGCGCGAAGTCTATTGAATATTAATAAGGTATAAATAGTTCAATATCCTTCTTGCATACTTATTATCATTTAGTTATGGGAAGTCACCCCAGACTGCGCCTATCGCTGTAGAATCCCCTACATAATCCTAACATAAACACCATGATGAACTCTTACCCTTCCCAATCCTTAACTAAATTGAACTTTCCCAACCCTAACTAATCCCCAAACCCATACAACAAAATCTTAACAAATTGCCACAAGTCAATGAGGGTTGTCCAATACTCGCCACTTGTTCAAATTGTGAAAGTCGTGGTGTGTGTGTTTCAGTGCGCTTCAACTTGTACGAAGGGTAAAAGTGGTTAGATCAGCCTTTCAATTCATGCGATTGGTACTAGTCGTGGATGGGTGATAGTTCCGTGTGATAACTTGAGGTATGACATATAGTGAAAATGCATCTCACTTGCACGTACAATTGGAGAACACGCATCTCATTAGCGACACAAAGATTTGGTTGGCAAAGTTGTCGTGAGGGGACCCTTTCAAGTGGTACGACTCGTTCGAGTCGTGCAAATCACATCTGCTAGAGAGAGGTTACACGGGATCTCACACGTACGACCCTCTCATAAATAAATTTTGAGACAGAAAACTTGCCCTTCGACATAAAAGGGAAATCTACGAATCTTGTCTTTTGTGAGTCACACAATACCGTCACACTAAGTGCCTAACCTAAAGCAAAGTCGCGTGAGAAACTAGCATTGAATACAACAACAACCATTACTGAGCGAAATTTGCCGCCTCTCATATCGTACAAAGGAGAACAGTTACTCAAAGACATACCAGCATAGGAGCCAAACTATGAAAAGGCTAAAACACGCGCCGGGCGCGGGGAGTCATGCAGGCCAGTCAACCCCCTCTTACACCTGTTACACGGTATTGTACGCATTAGTATTTACGCAATTATTTTAACGCGTCGGCGGCCTCAGCATGGTTAGGTGCGCGAGGCGCACTGGATTATGGAACGGGGACCACCAACCCATGTGATCCTTGTTAACTTTGTCCTAGCATTGCGAGTGAGCCGCAATGAGTAAGCCGGCTTAGGCTCTTAAATCGCTTGGCGAGGGGAGAGGATATGGCTCCCCTCCTATAAAACGATGCGATTTCAGCAAAATCTGCAGTCTTTCGTGAAAAGGGGGTTGTCAACTGAACAAAACAAAACGTCCACACAATGCATATTAAAGATTATGACTCTTTCTGAAGCACAGTCAAAACGATTGAAAATGCTGACTCTAGTGTACTATTACGCCACTTTAAAGACCAAATATTAAAGGCTAGAAATAAAAAGCGAGCTTAAAAGCTGTCTCATACTGCTCACGACCCGTGTATAGCCGACTTAGAGATCTAGGAACATCTGACGTTCCCTTTAAGTGAAAATCTTCGGGGGCAACAGATCTTCGAAAAGCAGATCTGTTTCCCTGGTGGGGATGTTCCGACCGAAACTCGTGGTTCATGACTTCAACCCACCTCTGGTTACCATTGCAGGACCCCGCAACCGTTTTTCGGTAAATGGGACACATATGTGCAAGGAAAACACGATTGCTGAACGGAATGTTCCGAACCTGAGTTTTGTTTACCATTTGATAAAATGTTGAACCGACCGGGTAACAAACCTTGGGTCTCTTGAAAATACATCAGGATCCATTCTAACGTTCAAGGCCACACCCCAGGCAGCAGGAAATATCAAAATCATCGAGTGTGGAGCAAGCAATCACAGATACTGATAGCAATACAAAATCTAGACATGCGCACTACAAACATTTTCATCGCTTTAATTTTGATTGTTTAACAAAGGTAAAGAAGGGATATGTCTATCCCGTGGTTCATTCATTGCGAAACGCGTAGAGGTCATGCAATCCCAGGGTAAACCAGGCATCAGCTGATAACACATGCCACCTGTAATCTTCGAATAACACACTCCACAAACGCCCCCGCAGGTGTTGTAACGGACTCGCTCTCTCTTCGACGCTAAAATGAAACAAACTAAGCCCAATAAAGGAGAAGGCCAAAAGCATGGATGGTGTAATGCGGTTGCCAAAGCAGACAGAGAGGTAGATGAAGAATCCAACATCTAAAATTATACGTGTATGCACTCGTCTATATGTGCTCAACTTAGCAGGAAAATTTCACCAGACAAGGTTTGGAACCGAAGGACGACGCAACGACTAAAAGGAGACAGCTGCGTAACGGGCAAATATGTTTTCACAGGCTCCTAACGAGTCACCTTGCCCCAGAGATCGAAGAGCCGAACTGCGTGGCTGTCCAGAGCATACGCTAATGTCACCACCACTCCTAATCTAGGAATTCAATACCCGAGCCTTGACACATCCCAGACCATTTCTAAATATTTGGTCTGGAAAGCAGAGAAAACATTCGTGCGAAAGTACTCACAAAAGAGCGTAGATTAACGAGACCTTTAAACTATGTACAAAGCTGCCCTCACAGAATAATGAACTGTATTCGAGAACATTCCACTCAGTTTAAGAGCGACAAAACTTGTCGAAGGGAAAACAACCCCGAATTTAGCAATCATTAAAGAGAAAGAACAATGCTTGTAGGAACTTCCAGTCCAGTAGTTTTGTGAACATTAATGAAGAAGTTATTCTGAACGAAACGGGAGCGATCAATCAATCAATCAACTTTATTGATACATCCAATTAAAATGGGTTTTCAGATATCAATTACAATAAAATCTAATAAGAACAATAGAAATCTAAAATAAACATTTGAAAATGAAAAAACATTACTATACTATTTAAAAAATATGCATAATTACACCAATTGAGTGTCAATGGCTTAAAAACTCGTCAAGTGCACGTCCTTTAATCGCATTCTTAAAAACATTAAATTACTCAATGTTTGCTAAACTTTCTGGAAGGTCATTCCAGAGTTGAACAGCCCTATAGGAGAAAGATCGCTGACCTGTTGCTGATCTAAAAGATGGTACATGAAGTTTATCTTTATTCCTAGTATTTCTAGTATGCATCTGGCTTCTTGTCGAAAACTTATCACAACCAGACACCAAGCCTACCACTCAACACTGAGTTACCACCGAAGAGTGAGGGTACGGATACAAAGTGACATCCAAATCAGTCACCCTTGTTACTTTGTAAGAATCAAAATACAGCTAATCGAAAAAACTTCCACAACCGGTCGTAAGTGTTACCATAATTCACAAATATAAAAACCTGGTGAAACGTGCCAACACATAAACCTGAAAACTTGTCCTCTTTGGCTCTAGCGTCCCCAAGAAGACAAAAGGGCGAAAAACTTTTACCGCATACATCCCAAATACGCCCGGATTGCTCCCAACTCAATGAAACGTTCAGTCATGCACCAGTGACAGGCTGTGAACACCGTTACTTAAAAGGTGACTATCGAAGACCCCACTCAGTGCTTCTACGCCCCTATTCCTTATGCCCAGGTATAAGTAAACGGGCCCGGTAATATGGGCCGATGTAAGCCCTAAAGATATTGTCCTTTCACTCAGTGGCCATTTTCCCCGACCTCGGGTTTACATCCAGAGATATTAAACATGTCTGTATCTGCTTACTCTCAGTAACGTTAAAGGCACAAATATCGGCGATTCTTCACAGAGAGTTACCGAGAAGAAAACGATCAAAAGATCACAAATCGTGAAGAGACTGCAAACCCGAGCTCGGAGAAAATGACCACCATAGCCCGAGTAATCGGGCTCAAGGGCATGCCTATAGGCAAAACGCTTGTGGGGTCACTTCTCCAACCTCGAGACCACAGAGAAACCAGAAAAAAAAGGGTATTTCAAAATAGTGCCTATATGCTTAAATTTGTCGATAAACCCAACGAAACGATCAAGTATATATGGTAATCACGGTAACCAGGCCTCCTCCGCCCGTTCCTCTGGGCAAGTATGCTAAATATGGCCCTCTTTAAAGCACAGTTCAGCCATGACTTTCCGCTGTCCAACGGTATGGAGCACCGAGCTGTGCGCGTCCGTCCCAAAGAACGGTCCTCGTTTTATTAATGGAAACAGCAAAGACTTCTAGACTCAGATCCCTCCCAAACCCCTTTCGAGTTGCATTCTTTTCTACCTTATAATGCATTATTTATACCGAATCGAGGGATAGCGATACACCTCTCTCTCGGTCCACGACCGATCATTTTTTTTTTTTTCCGTTGTTTCTTTTTTAACGCCACCCCGTGGCACTGAGCGATACTACTCTCTCTGTCCGCGACCGATCTCTCTCTCTCTCCTTTTTTTTTTTTAACGCCACCTTGTGACACAGAGCGACACCGCTCTCTCGGTCCTCGACCGATCCTTTCTCTTTTAACGCCATCCCGTGGCACAGAGCGATACTGCTCTTTCGGTCCTCAACCGATCCTTTCTTTTTAACGCCATCCCGTGGCACAGAGCGATACTGCTCTCTCGGTCCGCGACCGATCTCTCTCCTTTCTTTTTTAACGCCATCCCGTGGCACAGAGCGACACCGCTCTCTCGGTCCTCGACCGATCCTTTTTTTTTTTTCAACACCACCCCGTGGCACAGAGTGACACTGCTCTCTCGGTCCGCCTTAGCCCGCGTAGCAAGCGTTTCCGTGCGGTTTAGGAGCAATGAATGAGGAAATGGCGCAAGTAAAGAGCGGGAAGGGGGCACCCTGTGGCACAGAGCGACACCGCTCTTGGACCGCGACCGATGTTTTTTTGTTTTTTTTTAATGCCACCGCGTGGCACCGCAACGCCACTCTTTTAGCCCTCGACCAAAACGTTATCTCGTCTCTTCTCTCTTGTAACCACCATCTGATAGGCAAAGAGTCCTCGGTAGAAAATATCGCGGCACCACGTGGCACACTGGGCAATGCTCCCAAACTCGTCGCTCAAACTAGGTTCCTCTTTTCAAAAGGAAAGCCACGTCACCTGGCGACACAAAGACACAGAAGCTTAAGATTTTAACTAGCCGGTCCTCAACCAAAATGAACAAGTGTTCAAAAATATAAAATAACTGATTTACCAAATATCCAAGAAAGGAAGCAATAACAAAACAATAACAAAATAGTGCACAACGCAAGATTGCAGAAAAAAAAGAAAGACGTGCGAGAATAAAAGCGAATAAATTACCCAGCACGTGGTAAAAGCACGAAAATAAAAACTGGTTTCCCAGCACTGGTTCAAACAAACTAAATGAGAATTAAAACAACCAGCAAAAGACCAAACATAAGGCTCCCTAGACCAATGCAAATCCAACAACGAAAACTGAAAATACCTGGGTGTTCTGTCGAGTTTAGTACATCAGACGTGGTGGAATTTTCGCAGTTCGAATGTCTATCATCTTCGGATGCCGCTAAGCTTGCAAAACAGGTTGCGATGTCGACGAAGTTAAAGTCGAGCAAATAAGTGGCACGAGCTGAGCCTTGAAGAAGATGAAGAAATATCCCTTGGACCATGACTCGAGCATTCGACCTCGTGGGGACGGACGCGCACCCGAAACGGTGAGACGACTCCAACTAAAGTTAGTCAAACTGACAACTGTGAATAATTAACACATGCTTATATACTATGCGCGAAGTCTATTGAATATTAATAAGGTATAAATATAAATGTATTTATCATGGTTATGTAACCTTTTCTTTGGGGTGTTACATGGTATGCTGTTCTATTGCTTCATTAGCGGTAGGCTATATATATTTGAGTTGTTCTCATTTATATTCATTCACGTCTTACGGCCGTCCCTACGTCCTGAAAATTAAATACCCAGTGACCAGGGTTTTCTCTTAGACGTAGTTTTTTGCATGCTGCTATATGAAAGGTTTAGCACGTTTTGTATGTTTACTGAATCATTGTTATACGAGCATAGTTTAGATCATTTTGTAGGGTTGTTTTTCTCGCTGTAATTTTTTACATTGTCGAGTTTTCATTCTGTTTGTTGTATTATTTCCATCTATTTTGTTGATCAAGGGATAATAAAGAGGGTCGCGCACGGCTCGATTTGACACACCCCAATTGAGGTTGCTTGTTACATGATAAATGTTTTATATTCGTTTGAGGGGGGTAGCGAATTAGAATTTAAAGAAGATTAACTTGTGCCTTTGCTTGAGATAAGGACTAATATGCCTAAAAAAGTCCATGTCGTTTTGACAGTTTCTTACATTACTCATCTATGCGTGCTTACCAATGATTAAACCCAGTAACTTGTGATGCGATAATTGGTCGATATTTGTAGCGTCATGGCGTAGTTGTAAGCTTGCTGTTTCCTCAGTAAGCTTATGTTGTAACCTTTTTCCAAACAACGCCTTCGTCTTCTCGGTATTGATGAACATTTTGTTTTCAGCTGACCATTTCTCGATATTCTCCAAGTCATAAGAGGAACGAGAAACTGGACAATTGGCTTAAAACCGACTTTTATCTTAATTTTTCAGTTATTTTGTACTTAGCTAGAGTATATGTAAGTTTCTTCAGTGTCGAGAAAACAATTATGAATGTTCTTTCTGTCGATAGATATAGAACCTCGATGGGGATCAAATCAATTCATAGCCTGTTGCGAATACACTGTCAGCCGTCTCTCCTGGCCGCTAAGGACCGCGTTTCGCGGGAGAGACGTTTGCGATTCGAACCCAAAAAATCCATACTGATAACGTAGTTTTGTCAGCAATCTGGTCAACGAGCGCTGATTGGTCGAAGAAGTAAATTTATTCTTTTAGCAATTGTTTAAGAATGGCATTCGCAAGACAGATGGTCACAGAGATCAGATGTAAGCGCCACGAATCTACAAAAGACAGTCATGATTCTTGGAATTTTTAAAATCTTTACACACGAGAAGCATTTTAGTTTTGCTGCCGCGCAACAATTTTGCGATAAAAGACCATAAACGTAATGACATTTACGTACATGACTACCAGATTAGTTATGCAAACGTTGATTTACCTCATCAGTATGGAATTTTGGAGTCGACACGCAGACGTTTGTAGTGAGGACGTCTCTACCACGAAACGTGTCTAGCGGGCACGGCTGGCTAGCGGAGAGGAGCGAGGAAAGACCGCTGTATTAGGAGGTTAATCAATCCACGACGCTCAGTAAAACTCAGTCTTCCATTTTCTACAATTGTGTTTATTCTACAGCTACTTCTACCATCAGATATAGAGCTAGAGTACGAGCATGCTCTCGGTTTTCCCTTTCCTTGGCCACTCTCTTTTCGCCGGTTTCACCGCTAGCGTGTTTTGCACAATGCATATTTATTTTAAAAGAAAAGCGAGAGACTGGCCGCAGTGTAAATGCGGGCGACTAGAGGAGCCCGCAATCACAATCCTTAAATTGTTGTTTCGCATTCTTGGCACGTATAAAGCCAGCATTCGTTTGTACTTCCACTAAGAATGAAAGAAATGTATGAACACAATCTGATCACTCGCGTTTCTACCACACGCGCATTTAGCGATTAAAACACAGGGTCAGGTTTTGTATAAGCAAACGTCCAAGAATAACGAAGCCTTCAAAAACATTCCGAAACTTAAGATATAGATTCTTAATCTTGGAAAATACAATAGACTAATGGCTCAACAAGACTCTTTCGTTATCTATCTAAATTTCTTCTTTGAATATTTGTTTCGCTCTAAAAGCGGCTTCTTACATACAACCAGCTGTTAAAAAACCACTCTAGCACATTTCATTTAAACGAGAATACAGATTTACAACAATCATACAATAACTTTACTATTCAGTGGTGGAACCAGGGGTTGGGGGGGGGGGGGGGCTGGGAGGGGGGTTGGTCGTCCAGACCCTGACACAAGGCGGGCGCTCTTCGGGCCTCAGTTTGGTCTAAAAATAGGGGGGCGGGCGCCTCCCCTGGATCCGCTACTGCTTTTTGACTGAAAATATAATGAAGGATCTATCCCAATTTTCTCGCAAAGTTCCGTGATTGTTCCTGTGCGCGCCCAATACGATAAAACCTATCGTGACACTGCTTCCAAGTGGTATGAGAGGAGGGGGTTTTGTAGAAAACGAAGAGCCTAGTCAAATTCATTGATAATTAAAGATTTAAAATGTGCCATATAAGAATGTATTTATTATTATTGTAAGTTATTATTATTATTATTATTATTATTACTATTATTATTATTATTATTATTATCATTACCCCCAATATCCCTTTTTTCCCAAAAAATAAAGAATTTCATACTGATATTATTTAGAGAGATTTGGGTGATGTTTATGGCAAACAGCAAGCATCAGATTTAAGTTGAGAATTTCACAAAACAGAAAATGATGAAACAGCCCAAAACATTATTATCATAAACAAGACTAACATGAAGCTACTAATAGATCGTTTTCACTGTCACGCAACAAAAAAATAAATTGAAAAGCGTCCAGTGAAAGAAGCCAAGAAAATGGTATGTTATAAAAGACTAGTTTTTAAACAATTTGTCCAAGTCTTAGGTCTTTGTGGCCCACAGTTTCTGAGTTATTTGCCGAAACGTTTCACGCATCTTTGTAGAGCTTTGTATGGAGACGCCATATTGGTGCACAGTTTTGGTGCACCAATACGGCCGCCGAAAATCAACAAAAACATCTGGAGTTCACTTGTTCTATAAAAGCTCCTTCTTTTCACTCGAGAACTAGCCTACGTGCGCATAAACATATCTTCTAATACTTGAAATGGTTATACTACTGAAAATCAAGAGGAGAGACTTTTTTTCAACTAGACAGCATTCCTATTTTGGTGTCACGCACTCTGAAAACTCGGAAGTTCAAATTGCTGTATTTTCGAAATGAAACATGCTATGGGACTGAAAACTTGTACAAAGATTAACTTTTTGTTTATCTTCAACCTAGTGTAAATAAGAATTCGTAAAACCTTGCTATTTTGACTTTACAATTTGATGACGTCACTGTGAAAACCATCTATTGTGGGGTAGAAATAGTGAACAGAAAGCATGTAAAGCAGGTCATGTGCTACAAATTTATGTTTGCTGTTTGCTGTAAGCATGACTCTAAATCTCTCCATTGCTTTCCTTGTGAAATGACATCTGAGGAACAACAACAGAAATTTCTTACTGATGACATGTCATAACCCAGATCTGGGAAAACTGCTTCTGATTGGCCGTGCAATGAAATCGACATCCATTGGTACACATAGCGAGGCTCAATATTCTATGTTCCCAGACAAAGAGCGCCAGTACCACTAATATTTTAGTAACCTTTTTGTTTTTTAAAGGCATTTACTGAGACAAATTTATGATTTGAAAATGCATATCTTACACTATCATTCGAAGCAAATTTTCTCCCTTTTCATTGGCCGAGAGCCCACCACGTGACCGGCGAATAACTGCCTACAAATAAAGGTCTGCTCATGCGCAATTATGTCATCCTAATGTGTTTGGCTGCAAATAATATTCTGCTCATGCATGACAGAAACCATGCACCCTTTTCTCCTTTTTGTGATTGCTCTTTCATGAAAATGGCAGCTTCCCGAAGATATTTATCAAAAAACAAACTTAGCTTGGTCACTGAATGATAAAACAATATTATTGAACTCAGTTATCGAAAATTATCATGATTTGTCAGTGTCTCACAGATTATTATTTGCCTCAGCCTTTGGTTTTTGGCAAATAACAGTCCATTTTACAGTTACAATCGTGGAAACGAGGCTGGAGTTGACCTTGTTTTGATACAACCCTTCCTCCTTTATTATGTTAATCTAAGTTGTTCTTTTGCTAACTAGTATTTTTAGCATAATTTTCATAACAAAAGAAAAGAGGTTTGTATCAAAACAAGGTCAACCTCAGCCTCACATTTACTCAGAGGCTAGAGTACTTAGCTCATAACAGTAAAATGGTCTATTGATCTGCTCACCACTGACAAATCATGATATATTTTGCTCAACCTCGTCCAAAATAATTGTTAACTACGAACTGAAAAATGTGGAAGTGTAAGCTATACCTGTATCAGCTATTTTTGAGAAGGCAATTTAGCTAGACAGGGGTCAGGTGAGGGGAAAGACGTACATCTTATCACCATCTCCAGGAGAACACTTCAGGGAAATGTAGAAGAAAATCAGTTAAAACAAAAGGGGGAATCACTTCTTCCTTGATTGCACCTCAGCATGTTCCTCCCGCCCTTGATGATGATAATGAAGATGAGGAGGATGAGAATGATGATGATGATGACGATAAGTTAATAATAATAATGAAATGGCTAAAAGTCCTACCGTGGAAAGGAAGTAGATCATGGTGTCAGCAGAAAATTCCCTGCAGAACTGTGGCAATGTTAAGTGCAGCTGTCTTTCTCGTCTGTTTGGATAAATAGCCCACAAAGAAAACGCATTCATGGAAGCCAAGCTTATGCTTCCTCCACTGACATACAAACAGGATGCATTCCATGTGAACATGTATGTCGTGATCTTCGTTTCTATAGTTTCGCGGACATTTTCCCCTGTCTGTGAGATATTGGAAGTACTACCATTGATCGGAGATCGGGACGATCCGGCTAAATGAGTGAGATTGTCGCTGCCATGTAGGAACGTAACGGTGATCTTGATCAGCAAGGACGGCAAATCCACAGATGGATAAACAGCCTTAGAAATATTGTAGTAGTTATCATATGGCGGCTTTGATGAAATTAAAGAGCGTTGTATATGCTCTTCCCGTTCCATGCATGTTGCAGACATCTCCTGTGATCCCGTCAACAGTACCAGAAAAGCAAACTCCACCAGGAACAGAACCATTTTGGCAAGTAATTCATGGCAGTCTCCATATAGTTCCTGGTTTCTACGTCACGCTGTTCGTGAGAGTTCGTGACCTTTCGGGTTAATGGAGAGAGCCTGGGAAGAGTCGTAGTAAAACGACTTTATCGTAGCGTTCAGGGCGGAAAAACGTTCTGCGCAAGCTTCTGCGCATCCCTTATCGCAGGCTCAAGGTGGGCTTTTCCGTGTGTTGACTGTGTTTGTTTGTTGTTGGAGTTCTGAGTGAAATGCACGAGGTGCGAACGTTTGCTCCCTGTAAAGCATTTTTATTTGACATGTTTGCTTTTTTTTCGTCGCTTGAAAATTACTTTGGATTCAGAACAACCAATGTTAAAGGAAAAACAGATCATTCCGTCGCTCTGAGGTGGAATAAAAGGTTTTGAACATTTCTTAAGAGGCGAGTATTTTTCTGATTGTGCATCGGATTAATTTATGAGTTGATTTCGTCGGGTTGAATTAAAACCCGCTGGTATTCTCAGTGTGTATCCTGTTAGTAGTAGTTACGGTTACTTTTTTCACATGCCCAGATTTATTACCTTTGCAGAACCAGCTTTATCTTTGTCTTCAGTCAAAGAACCATATTGCTGTTATAACGCATCAGAGTGAACAAACTTGTGCGCTTATTAAACTTTCTCGGAAATAGAAGGCCAGCAAGCTTACTCAAGATCATTTTTCTGTTCCTTAAAGCTTGCTCAAGTAATAATAGTCAGAGTTTTTTTCATTTTTCATTACATAGTTTTGTTTTCCAGTGCACTGTGAAGGTTTCTGTTCTTTATAAGAATAACTTTGTGTACGCAAATTGTCCTTTCCACTCGCTGTGAAGTAGAGAACTGCCGGCAGTGACTTAAAAAAAATTGACTCTTTTTCTGTAAACAATTGCTGCAGCTTGATTTGACTGAGGCGAGCAACACAAACCCTTATGTGCAATTTTCTGTATTTTCTAATGATCGGCTGAGTTTAATTTGCTAATAAACGAAGACCCTCGCATGGACCAGTTAAGCTTATTGGCTGCCAAGTTGCAACTGATCTTTTGGTTTCAAGATCTTTAGGTAGGTTGTTTTCGCACAGAAAATTCATTTCTTCATTGTCAGAAAGAAGTTTTTGAAATAATGTAACTTTAGCTTTGTTTGATGGAAATCCTACTTACGCGTAGGTTTTTCAGAGATGTTATGCGTATTCAACTTGACAACACAAAGCAAAATTTATATATCTGCCCGAAACGAGCAAGTTTAAAAAACTATAGTTGCTTGGAAGCCGATTTTTGGGAAGATTTTACTAGATAAAGATTGACCTTTTTTCTGCCTACATATCAACGCAATAACTTCTACATTGAGGATTTTGTTTATATTTTAGTGATCTGCGAAACTACGAGTGTCCGATCGCGCGAGGGTTTTAAAATATCAGGTCGAGTGCGACAAAGTTCAGTGACTTCAAACACATTGTGGGCAAGCGTTAATTTTTTTGGGCAAATCACTGTCTAAAGATATGTTGTTTTTGTGTCCACAGTGGAGCTCCGGACCTTATATATCCAAGAACTTCCTTATATGAACACATTTTGTGAATGCATCTTGAAAAAAATCGGACCTACGCATGCACATTTCCAGTACAACGCAAGGAAATTGACGTCGTTATGAGGTACTCTTCGAGAAAGTTAAGTAACGACAAGGTTATAACCACAGCTTGCAACTTTTGAAGACAAATTGCCTGTTCTTTCCAGGTTATGAGTGGAAACATCTTATTTTTAGGCAATAAAATATTTGAAATCCCGCCATTTTTTCAAACCCGGCCAGGCGATCTGGGCAAAAAAGTCCACGCATGCTCATTACGTTTTTCCGCCCTGAAATCGTAGCGCGGGTTCATTTCCCGAATCGAGCCACCCTGGATATGATGTGGGAGAAGGTCGAGAGAATGCGATCAGACCTGGCAGTATAGTGAGAGTAAAGCGTCGCTCACAGGCCAGTCAGTTACATTTGTACAGCGCCAGCGCCTCAGGTGGGCAGTCAGTTGTGTCGGGGAAGGTTGGCGCACACGGAACCGACTGAAAACCTAGCGTCCGATCCTGCATAACGTCGCTTTTTAATTCCTTCCAAGCAAGATGGCAAGATTTGGCGAGGGGCAGGCCTTTCCCAGCAATGACTTTAAAAAGGCCATCTACGCCATCAGAGGGAATAATCGCCAGACAAAAGGAATGGCATGTGCGGTTGCTATTGAAGGACAAAACGAAGGCTCTGTTCTGTTAGTCACTGACACTTGGAATGACCCAGAACCGACCACGGGATGTCTATTGCACCGCTATTCAAGGATAGAGCAACACTTCAAAGACTATCAACTCAAGCCTGTAAGCATCAGTCAACGTGGGGACTTTTCGCTAGTCATATGTGATGGGAAAGACAGCAGCTTTAAGATAAAGAGTCTCCATAAAAAGTGTTTGAGTGGTCAGCAACTCGAGAGGGACTTCCGGGTTTACACGATTTATAGAGATGAATGTAGAGATCTGGAATTAAAATACAGCAATGGTGGTTACAATCTTATTGACAACAATTTATCTGATCTCACATTATGCGGATCCCCCATCATTCATGAGGATAACTCTGAAAAATATCTTGTGGGAATTCTGACAACCAACGATGAGGGCAAAGCTGTTCCTTGTTTCCTGTCTAATGGGGTATTAGGTGAGTTATACTACTACATGAAAAATTACTGCAATTTAATTGGCTTATAGCAGTGGTATTTCACCTTAATACATGTGAAAATTACAAACCTTTTGTGGGTAGTAGTATAAACAAATAATAGCATGATTTGTACGTGATATTTGGCATAAATACCACTCGCGATATTTCAAAATTGTCTCAAATTGTATAACACTTTTGAAATATCACTTGTGGTATTTATACCAAATATCACTACAAATCATGCTATTACCTATACTAATGTTAATAATGAAGATTGACATACCATGTTTTACTTGATTCAACACTGCCCTCAAATAAACGCTGGTTTTGATTAAATGCGAGATTAAAACAAAATTACAAATAAACGCCCCCCTTTGAATAAACGCCGCATCCAATCAGAAGAATTTAGCATTACTGGGAGGATTTACAATGGACTGAGTGGAGTGCAATTCGGTGTGAAATCATACGAGTGATTAACAAAATTGGACAACTGCATAGCAGGTGTCCATTTTCTTAATCATGAGTATGATTTCAGAAAGAATTGGATGACACGAAGTTCTGTTACCAATTAATCATAAGTATAACAAAATTTGTGATACTTTAGGCTTTTTTCTAATCAAAACAAGAAATTTCATGAGTTTTTTTGCTAGAAGTGAAAAAAAGCCATTTAAGCGTATGCATGTGATGGTGCTTACTGTCCATTACTTAGACATGACATGTACTGTCCTATTACACTGTCCTATTAGTGCTGAAATCAGGACAGTTGATAGCCAATCAGATTTGAGAATTTTGTTATACAGAGTTATGATTATCATAAAAATGCAATACAGCTTGCCGAGGGTAATCTACACAATCCAGACAATTAGGATTCTATCTCAGCACAAAAGGCAAGCTGAGCAAGACATCATATTTCTGTTTTACATACATGTACAATATGTACAAATGGTTTATTGTAATTTCTGTATTCAAAATGAAATGAATTAGGGTCATCAGAAAAGGTCTCCAATCTTAAATTAAATAGGGTAGCAAAATGAGTGGATTCTTTTCTCAGAGGGACAGAATTTGAATTAATTCAAATCATAGATGGCAAACTCCTACCTAAATGACTTTTCACAAATTTTCTTTGAATAAACAGGTGAATCAGACAGATTAAATTCTATTTTCTCGCAACTATCTCTCATTAATTATTTTGCAATCACTTGCTCTAGTATTGGCATTTTGGGTTGTCGCTTATGAGAGCCTAAACTGTAGTATTAATATAGCTAATCAAGTTACTTATCATATACCCTATTTCTGGAAAATATTTACTTGTTTTGTTAAAATATGAGATTACTCCTTATAGAACAGCCTGCATTCAGCACACATCCTAAAGATCCTCAGACATTGAGGGAAGGGGAAAGTATAACTTTCTCAAGTGATGCAGATGGCATTCCTGAACCAACATTTTCTTGGATCAAAGATGAATCTGCTGTAACTGCCGACAATAGAATCAGTTTATTAGCAGGTAACAAACAACTGAGCATTACAAATGTGAATAGGACAGACAGTGGAAAATACAGATGTGTGGCTACCAACAGAGTGAGGACAGTTAACTCCAAAGCTGCTACGTTAACAGTACATTGTAAGAAAACTATTTCTCACTTTTTACTTAAACCCAATTGAAAAATCCTGTAGCACTAGGTAAGCATTCTTTTACATTCCTTCCACTGCTCCTTTCCTGGATTATCTCAGTCTCTTCATATGAGCACTGCCTTTCAAAAAAAGGGCTTGTCAGGTGCCCCTCTAACTTGATTATCTTTCACTATTCTTTTATATATTCTTTTTGTATGTGTGATTTTTTTTGGTTAATCAAGGGAGCCCTGTCTATTTCCTTATTCATTTTAATATCTTTATATGAGAAGTGCCTGCACTTATGATTAGGGTTGTGAGAAAGTTTTGAAGTAGACGGCTGAGTTGTCAAAGTAAGTGACCAGTCCAGGGATATTTTATTTAAAAAATGTGAACTGTAAAGAAATGCCAAGCAGAGTAGCTGGCTGAACTAACCAGGTAGGCAGCTATTTTTGCTGGCAGCCGGCTACTTTTGACAACCCTGTATGTTACTCAAGTAAACCAGTTTCTTGTGGTCTTGGACTAGTCTCCAGAGTACTGCTATGGTAAACACTGATACTGTCAATCAATACATTGACTGTGATTATCGAACAATTATCAGTATCACATTTACCTTTAAAGGACTTTGTTTCCTTTGTCAACACGTAAAGCAATTTCTGTAATCTTAGTTTTGTTTTGTGACTGTGTCTAGTTTTAAGATCATTGAAGTACATCATTAACTTCGGTCCTAAGTTTTTTTTGTAAAGTAGATATTAAACTGAAAATGTACTTCATTCTGATTAAGAGGGTGCATTTATTCATTAATTTCTTATCACAGATAAGCCTAAATTCACTGAACACCCAGAGAGTCAGACGAGGAGGGAAGGATCATCTGTAGACTTTTTAAGTGATGCACATGGTGTTCCGGAACCAAAATTCTCTTGGATCAAAGATGAAACTGCTTTAGTAAAAGAAAGTAACAGAATCAGTTTCTTACAAGATAAGAAACAACTGAGGATAACAGGTGTGAAAAAGGAAGACGGTGGAAAATACCGATGTGTGGCTTCCAATAAAGTGAATGATGACGTTAAATCCAATCCTGCTACCTTAAAAGTGGAAGGTAAAAATACTTTTGCTTACTTCATGCTTGAGCCCAGTAGCTCATATATACTTCAAGTGCGCATTATTTTGACATGGATTCTATCTTGTATGTGGTAAATAATCTGTAATGCAGTTGACATAGAAACAAAAAAAGGTGGGCAGTTACAGCCAGTAAAATGTTGAAAAACAAATAGTTCAATGTGAAAGTACTTCCAAAGAGGCATTTGAACAGTCGGCACACCATAGGATTTCATCCATTGACTGCAAAGTTAGAACCGCCTTGAGAGATTCTATCAATTTACCCTGTGAATGGCAGGTGTTTATAGTAATAATTAAGGGCTTGGACAAGAACTATGCTTATAAGTAAGTGAAGATTTTCCTGAAGATAAATATTGTTCAAAAATTGCTAATTTTTTTTTTCAAAAGATCCTTTTCTTAATCAGAAATAGGTTCCTGCTTTTTTTTGTTTTTTGTTATGACGCACTGGATTCAACTTAGCTTTTCGATGGGAAGCAAAAGGGCAAGGTAGAGCTGTATGACTTCCGATTAAATTATACTTGCCTGTCTGAATCGCAAACTGCAGGAGTTTCATCATTTTTTTATGCTTTTGACAAGCCAATGCATGCCCTTGGCTAGTTTTTCCGCCCAAATCATGTGCCTTGTTAACAAAACTGCGACATGTGCAGTTGACAGTCTCGCTTTGCCATTGTTTGCGGGCCGATTTTAATGTTCCTATGGGGTAGCTACGCAGGCTATAATTTATCCAGGGACTGATGATTTATTGCGAGCTCAAAATTGGCCTTAATTAGTTTAGCCACTGATATTCGTCCATAATCATTACCAGGGCGTAAGAAGCTAGGGCGTTGAAACGAGCGGGGTCGAGCGATCTAGCTGTGATGCAAGGGTCTGGGTACTACCAAAGAGACGAAACAAGATGGCGGACATTATACTGGACCGTCAGAGAGATTATCTAGCGAACGTTAGCCCTTATCCCGTGGCATTCATGGCTACGAGCAATAGCGAAGGAGCAAAATATCTGTATTGAATATAGTTCCACCTCCGTGACCTGTATTAAAATTTCGTGACTTGGTAAGAAAATGGCATCACAACTCAGATGATAGCACTGGCATCATTTTTAGACTAATATTATCGGTTCTCTACTTCAGTTTAATATCAAGTTGTGTAATTCATCATCTGCTATGGCATTTATTTTTTGCTGCCCAGTTTCAAGGCCAGATGATCTGTTTTCACTATTAGGGTTTGGATTTGTTGGTGTACATCAGTATTCTTCTCTAAACACCTTGTTGGGCTATCTCCAATTTTGAGCATTACAGTTGGACAGATTGCAAAAACTAAAGTCCGGCGCCATTTTCCTCAGCTAATACCAGAGCAACAGGGGTTTTCCACTTTCATCGAAAATTTGAACATTGACTTTGCTGAAACTGATTTCCGAAGGGGCGGATTTTTAAGCGTCATTTCCTGAGGTTTCACTTTCGTTTCCGTCACCAGTAAGCTACGGTCCACTTTGAACAAGTCGTGTGGTATTTAGTTTCTTCCCTTGTCTCGTTTTTGTTCTCGGCACTTCATAGCTCGCAATCCAGTGCCCAATTACCAGCTTTTTAACGTGATCGCATAACGGCTTGATCGGTCAAGTGCATATTCCATTTTATTGTCAACAAAGACGCTTCGTGCTATATTGGCTGAAAAGGTTAACTACAGTCAAGGTCACTTTCGTCTCTCCTTGTTTGAATTTCACTCTAGTGAAGCACGTTTCTTTGTAAAATGACACGCTGTTTAATAAGTGCTGTTTTCGCGGTCGGATACTCGCAGTAGGGAGCATCTCGCGCAAGTGGCTTGTCCTCCGGAGTGTACACGCCAAGTACGCAAGTCTTGTCGAAAACGCACAATTAAATTATTACATGGTGGCAGCGTTTTATTCGGGTAATCTCTAAAGTTGCGTCGAGATAGACAGAACCGAAGAGCGAGCGAGAAATGGCAGCAAGTGCGTCTTTCGCGTTGCCATGGATGAAGTGGGACGCTTCTGATCCGATAACTGCATTCAGAAGATTCAAAAAGAAATGTCAGGTTATGTTTATAATCGTAATCTAATTAAGCAGCTTGGCACCATAAACATACCGTGCAAGTACAAGAGAAGAAGATCAACTGTATTTTCTGTGTCACAGACACCGCTGGGCTAGCCATTCTTGGCTTAAAAGCGTGCACTGCGCTGTTGTTACATTGTACGCTCAAAACAAGTCAACCAGACCAAGCAGGACCAACAAGCAGCCTCAATATCTCAGCTCAACATTCAGACATAAGCAGAAGAAGCGCGAATTATATCGAAAGCCATGTACCAATTGAAGTGCAGTCCTCAATCAGGAGTAAACAAGACCTAATGGAGATGTACCCTGAATGTTTGAACAGTACCTTTAAACCTTCTGGTCATCAGAAAAAAAAATGGGCGACTTTAATTTGTTTATGCTTCGATCCTAAAGACCTGAGGAAGGCAATCAACAGAGAACACCATCCGATCCCTATCGTGGAGAGAAAAAAAAACCAAGTTAACAGGTGCAAAGCTCTTCAGCAGGCTGGACGCTCGAAATGGCTACTGGAGTGTAAAATTAGACAAAAAATCATATTTAACAACCTTCAATACGCCATTCGGCAGGTTCCGCTTCCTTAGGATGCCGTTTGGTGTACGAATGAGTCAGGGTATTTTCCAATTCAAGATTGACAAGACATACCGTAATTGTGAGGGAGCCATCGGCATTGTAGATGACATTACCGTCTACGGGAAGAATGACAAAGAACATGACTTCCACTTACATGAAACCATAGAGCGTACCAGGAAAGCTGGCATCAAGCTCAATGATGAGAAGTGTGTTATCAAGACAAAGGAGTGCAATTTCTTCGGCATGCTTTACACACCAGATGGGGTCAAGCCGAGACCAGACCAAGTCCAAGCCATAAAAAACCTGGAACCACCCAAAGATAAGAAGGAGCTTCACACTTTCCTGAGAATGGCAACCTACATGAGCTCATTCATTCCCAAGTTAGCTGACCACACTGTGCCCTTAAGAGACCTCTTAAAAGAGAATGTAGACTTCGCGTGGAACCCATCACACTCGAAAGCCTTTGAAAAGGTGAAGTCATTAATCTCCAATTCAACTACTCTGGCGTATTACAACAGGAATGAAACAGTTGTCCTTCATGTTGATGCATCGATCAAGGGCCTGGGCGCAGCTCTGTTCCAGAATAACAGACCGATAGCGCTTGCATCGAAAGCGCTCATTCCCGCGGAAACACGGTATGCCAACATTGAACGAGAACTATTAGCAGTGGTCTATGGCTGTGAAAAATTCCATTCTTATCTCTATGGAACATCGTTTCTGGTTCAATCCGATCATCGTTTCCCAGAACAAATCCACAAAAAGAATCTTACGCAAGCGCCCCCACGCCTTCAAAGAATGCTGCTGCGTCTATCACCATATGACTGTGTTATTAAATATCTTCCAGGAAGAGAAACGGTCACACGCCTCTCGCCGTTAGACGAATTCGAGGCACTAGATATGAATGTAAAAGTTCATCATCTAGTCAGAATCACTCCAGCTCCACTCTTACAGTCAGTCAGTCAATCTTTATTTAAACACGGTAAAATCCATCAGGAATTTAAAAAAAAATTAAAAATAACCTAACTATCCTAAACAAAATTCAAAACCTGACTACAACTAATCTAACTAAAACCTGTTTTTCATGAATGCCGTGTATAACATTAAAAATGAACATTAACTAATCTTTTAAATTGACTAAGAGATTCGGCTTCTCTCACATGACAGGGTAGGCTGTTCCAGAGAACTGCTCCGCTATAAGTAAAGCTGTTTTTCATGAAATTAGTTCGTGGAAATGGGACAAATAGTTTGTTAACAGAGTCCCTCAGGGAGTAACGCGTTTCATTTCGTTTAACAAACTTAGATGATAAATATTCAGGAACAAGGCCATTTAAAGACTTGTATGGATTATGGATTTCTGTATTTGAAATTGAGTGCTCAAGTCTTTCCAATCGAGTTGTCTAATCAAACGGTTAGCATCAGCATCATAGCTAGAGAAGGTTAAAACGCGAGCGGCACGGTTCTGAAGCTTCTGTAGCCTGTCAAATAATGTTTTACCACAATTACCCCAGACAAGATTGCAATAATCGAAATGAGATTGAATTAGTGAGTTGTATATATAGTGAAGGGTAGGTGGAGGGACAAAAGGTCTAATTCTTTTTATTGCTCCAATTCCGGAAGCGACCTTTTTAGATAATTTATCAATGTGTGTTTGCCACCGTAGATTTTCATCAATAAATATTCCAAGCGATTTGACAGAGGAAACGTGTTCTATCGGAACATTATTAATCGAGAGCTCAAGTGGGTTCGACAAAGTACTCAATTTTTGTCTGGAGCCAATTAGCATGAATTCAGTTTTAGAAGTGTTCAAAGTAAGTTTATTGGAAATAAGCCATTTGTTTAGGTTATCTAAATCGTGACTCAGAGTTAACTGTATTGAATTCACATCAACGCCAGCATAAGTAATGTGGGTGTCATCGGCATACATTCTAGGCTGGCACGAAGTAAGGCAGTTTGGCAAGTCATTAATATAAATAAGAAATAAAAGGGGGCCAAGGATTGTTCCTTGCGGTACCCCACAGTTAAGAGAGCAGATTCTAGAAAGAGAACCGTTAACAAGACATCGTTGTGTACGATTAGTTAAATACGACCTAAACCAATCAAGAGCTGTACCTTGTATTCCGTAAAGGTTCATTTTAGCTAGAAGGATATCGTGGTCAACGGTGTCGAAAGCCTTTTTTAAATCGAGGAAAACCACAGCATTAACATTGCCACGATCAATATTAAAGGCCCAATCATCCGTAGCTTCCAGAAGGGCAGTTGCAGTTGAGTGTAACGAGCGAAAACCCGATTGATGATTAGAAATGATATCTTCATTGGTCAAAAAGTTATACAACTGATCATAAACAATCCTTTCAAACACTTTAGCTATAACGGAAATGACTGAAATAGGTCGATAATTATTCAGATCAGATGGCTCACCTTCCTTGAACAACGGAGTAACTCTAGCACATTTCCAATCATCAGGAAATATACCAGAGACTAAAGATTTATTAAAGAGATCACATAGTGAAACTGAAATAAGATCAGCACATTCACGTACAATTTTAGCAGAAATATTATCAAGACCAGTTGCTTTAGATCTACATAATTTGTTTAGATGTGAGAAAACAATGCTGCAGTTAGTCGAGGAGAAGCTGAAATTGTTGTTATTTACCTTTATATTATTGATATAACTTGAATTATTTTCAGCAGTTAGAGGTATTTCATTAGCAAGTCTGAGCCCAATTGTTGAAAAATGGTCATTAAAAGCATCAGAAAGCTCACTAGAATTAGAGATAATGGTATCATTCAATTTCAGTTCTTTCACCGTTGTATTATTCACACGACGGGATGTAAGCTCATTAAAGGTTTGCCACGTTTTTCGAGGATTACCCTTAGATTGAATAAATGCATTAGAATAATAAGATGCTTTAGAAATTTTGATGTCATTGTTTATTATATTTCGCAACTTTTTGTACCTTTTCCAATCGTGTGGATCATTCGATGTAATTGCTTTTCTTTTGGCAGCATCACGATCACGCATGCCTTTCTTTAATTCTGAATTGATCCAGGGTGCTTTATTTGTTCTAGTACGTCTAGTTCGGAGTGGCGCATGAATATTAACAATATCCAAAAACTTCGTTTTCCAGTCAGTCCACAAAACATTTGGATCTTCAGAAACATTACAGGACCAGTCTTGCAGAGCGATATCGTTACGAAAACTCTCTCTATTAAAATTTTGGAAATTTCTATAAGAAATGGTTGAGTGCCCTTTTGAAGGAAAAGTGAGAGATAATTTCCTATAAACGTAAATAAGGCTATGATCGCTGATACCAATATGAGAGACTCCGGAACAGACTACCCTGTCAGTATAGTTTGTATAAATTAAATCAATTAATGTTGAAGAGGATTCCGTTATGCGAGTAGGTTCAGTTATAAGCTGTTGAAGCCCAAATAAATCAGAAATTTCACATAAGCGTCGAGTATTTAAATCATATTGTGCAGAGGCCAGGTTACAGTTTAAATCACCTAGCAGATAATATTCTAGGCCGAGGGAATCTAATTTCTCAAGAAATGATTCGTAATGTAAAAATAAATCAATTGAGGAGCAAGGAGGTCTGTACCAAGTGGCTATCAGAAATGGCCTGGAGTTTGGTTTCCGAATCTCTATACATAAATTTTCAAGACTGGGTGCATTCAAATCAGAGCGAACTCCAAAATTAATCGAGGTTTTTATATAAAAACCTACTCCTCCTCCTTGTCTGTTTCTATCACGACGAATAAATTCATAGCCTGGAATTTGGACCTCACAACTATTGATAGAGTCATCAAGTTTAGTTTCATTAATTGAGAGAATATCAATGGAGCGATCGGCAAGGAGAATTCTTAGTTCATCAATATGCTTTGTAAGACTATTAATGTTTAAACCTGCAATTTTAAAACCACGACCAGAAGGAAGAAAATCAGAGAGAATTGTACTTTCAAATGAATCAACGTTTTGATTAGGAATACCTGATGATACGTCACTCGGTTGAGAAGCTAGCGTGGGCGTCTCCTGTTGCGAGCTGGAGAGGGAAGGTTTCCCAGTTCCATCAGAAGCTTTACCAGTTGTTGGATAGCTGAGGACTGAAAACCCTTAAGAGACTGATTATACTTGCCAGAACCAGATCTTAAAAACTTAATAAATTGCACGGCCAGCAATGACGAACCTTTGGCATTCAGATGAAGTCTACTACCATTTAATGCTGAGGCGTCAATAACCGAATTATCAATATAAGTAAAGTTATCATCTACTGCTGTGAGCTTGACCCTCTCATTAACTTCAATGCGTTTAGCATCGACGTTGATATCTTCTCTGTAGACTATACCCGAGAGACCAATGCTTGAATTAGGAAACTTGCTCTTCACCTTCAATACAAGGCTCTTGATATCGGCGACACATGAATCGGCAGACTCCGATGGAAGATTGTTGGTGCCAGTATGGATGATGACGTGAGAAGGATCCGCGGATGCAACAGCGATGTTGTCAACAGCTTCAGCTATTTCAGCAGTGGTTTTCCGGGATATGAGAATTTATGTACATGTCTTTGCGAAAGCTTTTTTGGATCAATGTGTTTTATCATTGAGTCACCAATAAGCACTATGGGTCTTGTCTTTCCGACTTCACCGCTTTTGGAGTTATTTGCACTAACTCGAGAGGTATTTGCGTGCGCTCCAGACTGATGCAGTTATCCCAGCAGGTTGTGCAAGGCTGACCAGACAGTGTTAAGGAAGTTGACCCGACAGCAAAACCCTACTGGTCGTTGCGAGATGATATATCGGTAGAAAATGGGTTAGTACTTCTTGGAAGCCGTGTCATAGTCCCTGAATCCTCAAGAGGCAACATCTTGCAGCAAATCCACGGAGGATATTTTGGCATAGAAAAATGCAAGCTGCGAGTCAAATCCAAACGGTGAAGAGGTCTATCCTAAAGTGTTTAGAGAAGACATAAATCTAGCCCTGTTGGCACTCCGAACAACACCCCTGAGTCCCAATATAGCATCGCCGGCTGAACGCCTCAGTAGTAGAATTTTTAAATCCACACTCCCTGGAAAGATCTACCCATCAAAAGACCAAGAAGACTTTAGAAACTGGCTGAGGGCGAGACAAGACAATCAGAGCCATTTTTACAACAGAAACACCAAGGAACTCCCTGAATTATACAAGGGTCAAGCCATCTATGTACAAGATCTCGAGAGGAAGACATGGAGTCCCGCTTAGGTCGTAGATCAAGGAAATACACCCCGGTCCTATACTGTGGAAACGGAGACCAGTGTTCACCTACGAAGGAATAGGATCCATCCGATCAGACCAAACAACTCATCCAACAGTCCAGCCAATTCTCGGTTTTCACTCACGTGAGAAAGCAGAAATAAAAATGGAAACCTTTTAATACAGAAAGTCTAGAATCTGGGAAATGAAAGAAGATAAATGTACAAAAAGCCTTGCCAAGAATCAGTTCTATGCAATTGTTCATATGCGAGATATTCGGAAAAACGTTTTATCCAAATTTATAAAGCTTTGTATGGAGACGCCATGTTTGTGTCCCTTTCAGGGGCACAAATATTGCCGCCGAAAACCAACAGAAACATCTGTTTTTGAGTTTTCCTACTTATGCGTGAATGCTTCGCTTGAGGAACTCATAAAGATTTAAAGGAATATTTATTCTAAGACAAGGAATGTTTAGATAGCAAACCCGGGATAGCAAAATCTCCAAAAATCCGTAATGTTTTTAACCCACTTAAGAGCTTTCCCGGCCGCCAGCCAAATGCCGCGTCACGCAAAAGCCTGGAAATTCAACCGTCCTGTATCGCAAACAAAGAACCCTTTTAACCGAAAATTTGTTTGTATAAAGGTTTTAAGGTGCTCTAATATCACATGAAAGTAGAAACTCAGGAAGAAGCGATAGTTTCTTAGTTTGAATTCTAATGACGTCATGTGAAAACCAAGAATAACTCGTCGACCAGCATCCCACAAGGAAGTACGACTACACTCAGAATGCCAAGTCTTCAAACATTGACTCACGAGATCCCACCTCGGTAGAAACTGAGAAGAGGCCAGCGAAATCTCGCTCGAGTCGCGAAATCTGAGCACCGGAAGGACTTAATCTTTGACTGCTATTTTATTGAATATATTTTACAATATCTGAATCTAAGACAGCAAATCCCCTTTTGAGAGACTTACTCGTTTTCTTTGCTTACAGAAGTTGAAGTTACTATGAAAAAGACAGAGATTTGAAGGACTGTTTTTTGTTTCATTGTAATGTATGTTTATTGTTTAAGAGAAGGGGATGTAACATTACATATGCCCGTGTAGTATTGTGCAGCAATGCATTGTTTCTTCTAAGCCTAATCAGCGTGTATTGTATAATAGCACTGTTTGTATGCCCATAGGCTAAGTATTAGCATATACTGTAGATAAATACTCAAGTAGGACATAATGTATTTGTTGGGGTGTACATTTCAAGTACACAAGTCGTGTCGAAAACTCAGCATTAAAGTGTTACAGCTAGAACTAAACGAACCTCTTAGCAGTCAATTCCTAGCCTGCATAACAGGCGCTTTATGAGCCAAGCGAACGCAGCGTTTTGCACGAAGCACAAGACCAGGGGATGAGAAAAAAATAGGCGACTGTTCCAGTCTATTGTTCTGGCTTTTCCCACGTTCATTACATGAACGTCATATTCCAATAATGGTTAATTGGTGACGCGTTGTTCTGGCATGTTATGTTCTTTTGACTATGCTGTTCGAGAAGCTCTTCGTTTATTTCCAAATATTCCAGAAATATAGGAAACACAAAAGAAATGGTTAAATTTATTGCTTAAGATGAAAGATGTTCTTGGATTGCTTTAAACGGGGTTTGGAAAAAGCCTGATTTACTAACTTTTTGGAAGTTTAATTTTTAAAGTGTTGACAGGCCAAACACGACTCATCGGCTCGTGATAATGTGAAACGTGGCCTTGGAGCAACAAGTTTTCCTTCTTTTCATTCTCGCCGCTATGTTTGGACATAAATAAGACGCTACGGAGCGTACACTTCGGCGTCGTGGTTTGGAACTGATTAATTGTAAATGCGGAGGAATAGTAAGAAATGAAATATGGTAAGAGTAAGGTGTTAATTTGTGAAATTATGGGATTTGTCAGGATATTCTGAAAAGAGCAACATCCAAGAGGCCTACTTGCCAAAAACTAGCATTTCGGGGCAAATTGTCTCTGAGATACTAGCCCAGTTATGCTCTGATGACTCCATACAAATCCTTCTAAATTTGACTTGGGTCTAAACGTTTAGACGTAAGTCAAATATGAGGTTACTGGCGGTGAATAACAAGTCTAACAAAACAAACGGTGAAAAAAGACTTCTCTATTTTTCTTAATCACATCAGGCTTCAAAAACAGCATAGCAGTCTCATGTACTGATTAAAGATATGTAAGGCATGGCTAAAGAGTCAGTTACGTTGAGCATGGAATTGGCTAAAACTCAATGTTACGAGTTCGAATGTTTTGAGGATGATTATTCACTGACTATCAGCACGCAGGGATGTCGGATTAACACAAGGAAGTTTAACACCAAAGGAACATAGCCTTTACAGATCTTTAAAACACAGCATCTGCCAACACAAACTTGACTTGATCTTAAGTAAAACTACATAGCCTCTGCCAATAATAACAAACTCTCACTCGAACTTCAGATATCTTACGGCTTCCGCCAACTTGTAAACACAGAACTTGAAAATCGACCTTCGTGACACTTGACTAAACACAGCAGTTCAGCTCGTGGGAAAAAACTTAGTTCCTCAAAAGAACTCGCTTGGAACTTGTATACCGTTTTACATAAGGTTCTAGAAAATACTAAACAGGCGAATAGTAGTAGCTTTTCGACATATTTTTGATTTTAGGAACTGATGCAAATCTGCTGACTCATGCTGAAATGTAAACATGCCCTAATTAAGAGAACGTTCGAGAAAGTCACGCAACGCATGAAAGCAATTTTACTACGTAACTCTCAACAAAGACAAAATGTCTTTGTGCAGCATTTTGTAACTTTAAATTCATCATAAAACAGTTCGAAAGGAGGGCTCACTCGTGAATTGTTTGAACTTGCACGCCCAATCTTGTCCGGAAACTAGTGTATCACTTTTTTTTTCACTTTTTCATATCCCGAACTACCCTGGGTCGCTGTAGCGCAGTCGGTTAATCCCTGAACTTAGAGTTTTCTTTGATCTGACAGGTCACATAGGTGAGTCGGTTCAAACCCCGGGAAAGCCAAAATAATAATTCTTTCTTCCTCGAAAAAGTAGCTGAATAAAACCGAAAACCAATAGACTTTGCGTGCCCAATCTTGTCAAAAAAAGTCAATTTTGATACATTACTGAATCCTTTACTTCGCGTTCCGCCGAAGTAACTAAACTTTGGCTGAACAAGTCTTATTTTTGCCGCAGTCATGTTATTAAAGGCGATTCATGCCCTCGTAGTTGTTATTTCCTGTGGTTTATGCTACTGTCGGTGTTTCTGGTAGCCAGAAAGGTGACAATTTTCTGGTAATGGATCGTGTTTTCCTTGGTCCTTTTGACGTCACCGCTTTCAGTCATTTCTTGTGGGCGGCAGAGCCAGAACAATGGACTGGTAACGGGGCTTATTTTTTTCTCTTCCCCTCGTCTCTCTAGCGCTTCGCACTCGTCTCACGCTTTTAGGGCTCGCAATTAATGTTTTGGATAACTACCCTTCGGGTTAGTGGGCATAAATTATACCGACCAAATTATAAAGTTTATTATCCAAGAATCTGAACTTACATTATATGAACAAAATTGTACTAGTAAATGGGGAAAACTTACGGACGGATTGGTTCAAAACATAATTTTCCATTTGGTTTTCTCGATTTCCATATCCTCTTCACAAATTTTGGCCAGGGACCATTAGTCTTCTGAAAAACTATCAAAGGATCTTTGCATCTGATCTGTATAATAAACAGGTTTCACAAACGAGCCACTTCCAAACAATGCCAAAAACAAGATGGTGGCGGTATATTAAGGTTGTGCAATGCACGTTTTTCATGTTGCTTGATTGTATGCTATCTTTCGAAACAAATTGTTCAACGAAGAAAACAATGTTATGCAAAAAAGAAACACATCAGCCTATTGGGAAAATTAAGATTCATTTGCAAGAAGAATTTCTATGAATGAAACTACTTATTTAACAGTTATTTTTACTAACCATGTCGGGTTACTTCGGCACATTTCTAGTAACCAAACGTTGGAAACCACTACAACCATTGGTTAACGGGTTACTGTTAATTTCGAGCCCTAGCTTCGCATAAAATGCCGCATTTGCCTTGCTTGGCTCATAAAACGCCTGTTATGCAGGCTATTCAACTCCCTACCTACTAATATTGCATATACCTAGTAATTTGAAATGTTAGTTAAAGCCCTGACAGGGTGCAAAGAAAGTCAGTTTTACAGGTTGCCATTCGGACAAGTTCCAGGTTGAAGCTATATTATGTACTAGCCCAAGATTCATATTAACTACTAGCCTTAAAAAAGTTATCATACGTAATTCATTACACCTGTCCAATCATTAATTAATAACTTGCTCTATTAATTTATAGCAATATTGATATATGTAATAATTTTCACTTTGTAGGATAAGCTTGAAAAAACAAATTTTTGATCCATATGAATTCATTAGGAATTATAAACAGTTTGTCTCATAGTTCTTCTGTGATTAGAATTCAGAGAAAATTTCACTTACTCGTCGGCCAAGCCAAGAAAAGAATTAATCACGTAAATAGTTTACACTTTGCGTACCAGGTTCGACGTGGGACTTGTGTGTTAACTCTAATTCTTGATCCGGAATATTCCTGAGAGCTGTATTAGGCCAGTGGGATTCAGGACGCCATAGGAACGTAGGCCCTTGTAGCCATCCGTGATTTAAGTTTTACCCTGAGAGAGTCAAGCCACGCGAAACGTCGATTTAGGGATCCTGGCACGTGATTCCATTCTTTCGGCTGAGAGTTCTCTCTTATTTCTTTTACCCGATTGGCACTGTAAGTCTGAAAGCGACTTTTATCATTCTTCAAGTAGTGGAGCACCATTTCGCTATCCGTTTAGTACTTTGTGCATTTGATAGGCAGATCCATTTCCTGTTTCTACTTACCCCCACCATAGTAGCAGGAGAAAACTGTAACATTGCAGGAGAATATTTTGCAAGAGGATCCATGTGTGAATAAAAAATAGTCATAGGCTATCGAATGCTAGCCGGAGAATTCTGTGTCGTAAAAGGAGAATTCTCCGATCTCCAATGCCTAATGAACAATCTGCGACTTAGAGACTTTTGTGTTCCCGTAAGCCCATTATGTCTTTATGTTTTTTTCAACGGGCCCGAATGTGTAGCTTTTACATTTATACCTCACAAAATCTGATCTAAAGTTTTACCGTAAGGTGTTTATTTTCTTTGAGGACAGACATAGGAAAGCAAACGATAACCTTCTTCGCTGCTTAATAAGGTTACTATAATTCAATCTTAAAACTACACAGACTGTGCGGTTCGTGTTCAGGTGTTTTGCAGTGCATTCATGGTTTATCCATGGTGACGACGATGTCAAAATGTAAAAAACGTCCATGAAACCTTCATAAATACAGAAATTCCCTTTTAAAAACTTACTTTCCTTGACCATAGAGTGTAGAATGTACCTGAAGTTTCTTCAAAGACTTCGCTGCCTTGGTTGGTTGAAAACAAGCCAAGCTGCCCGCTGTGAAGAAAACATGTTTGAATTCCTCGAAGGGTAAAATTTCATAGCGAAAAGCTTTCGTTGGTCCACAAAAAGAAAACTGAGTGTTATTTTGAACTTTCTCTTTTCATTTGTGATTTTAATCGATGTATTTTTTATTTTATTTTTTTTGAAAATGCAAATCTTTGGTCTTGCCACCACGTTCGCCAGCCATTTTGTTGATGGATGTCAGTTACTAAGGTGTCAAATCTGTTTCTTCCCCTTCCCCCTAAGGGGTCGACCATTTGACTTTTTAGGCAGAGTATGGGGCTGATTTAGTTTGGGTAAGAATTTTTTCCCGAACCTCTGGAGTTAGAATTTTTCCCACAAGATATAACGATGTAAAATGTTTTTTCAGCATTATACGCCATGAACGATATTTTGTTTCAGTGCAGGATATATTTCCCCAGCTATTTCCTTGCAAGATTTTTTCCCCTCGAAATCAGTCGGCAGGATATTTTTATTCATAATACGCTCAAAAGTCAAATGGTCGATTTTTGTCCTTAAAATAGACCAAACATTTTCTCAGTAGACAAATTCTGAATGGTCAATCATTTCTAAAACCTTTTGGACAATTGGGGACGAAACACTCTAAGGGAGGAGGGGAGGAATTAGTTTTCTACTTTTAGTACCCCACGCGGAAGTATCGTCCGAATGGTCGGCGTTCGTACGCTGACATCATAACCAACTTTTCTCAGATCCATAGGTTTACAATTTCCTTTGGCTATGGGGCTATTCACAGAAGCTCGGCTATTAAATTTAGACGAGAATTATCAAATAGATTGTTCTTGGGATCTGTTAGCATAACCACTCGATCACGATTGTCTACTCCCTGATTATGTGTATTAGTTCTTTTCCTCTTGCGCAACAAAGGAAGCAGCTTTTGGCATAATAAAAGTCTGTGGCTACAGGCATAGCACTGCCATTTGTCACCGAGTTTGATAGTGAGTATAACAGCTCCTAGACCAACCCCATTATATCAAGGTCAGGAGCTCATCACTCCGGGTTTTCCATGGCTACTTTTGACCGGAACGTGACCGGAAACGTTGTGACACTCATTTAAACTTGAAACTTGCGTTAGTGTTATCTTTTTTCTTGATTGACATTTGAAATCTTGAAATCAGAGTAGCTGAAAAATAGAATGTTGGGAAATTACCTTTTGTTGTGATGGGTAGGAGAGGAAGATTTACGAGCGGATGGTTATATAAAAAAAATAGCATTTATGATTTAAGTGAGTTATTCTGAGCCCCACAAGTTCGGTACACTTTTAAGTATCTTAGTGCGTTAGATTTTCAGCATATTTGTACATTTTCTCGTGTTTTCCAACCAGTTAAACTCTCTGTGCTTGAGACTTCCCTTTCCTCATCCGGCACTTTTCCTGGAAGTCATACTTAGTTCTGCTTGGCTGGTGGTTATTTTAATGTGTAAAAACTAACATGCCATCACGAGCCCTTAATTGTTAATGTACAGCTTCTGTTTCACCCATCTGTTGCAGATATAGGATGGTTTCTAAGGCTTTACCTCTATATTACTGGCAACAGTTCGATTGGTGGAATTCCCAGGCCAATCCCAGATAAAGTAATGGTAGAAGCCGTGAGGACTGTTTTTTCCCCGACGGCGGAACGTACTATCTGGACGTACTATCTTAAGTCAATTCTTGTAGAATTGCACTGTTATACGACGGAAAATTTCCTCTCTTTAGTGGAAGACCTCGAAAAAGGAATAGTAAAGAAACGGCTGGAGGAGGAATTTGAAAAGGTTGGATGCAAAGGAGAACTGGAAATAACCATCACAAATAAAGAGGAGGTGTATGAGGCACTGGGTGAGATAAGGTAATTTTTACGCTTTTTTCATTTGAATTTGTTTTTGTCGTTTGATGGCTACAATATATATGTTGTGGTTCAATTGTATCCTTGGTTCAACTTGTATTTTCGTTTGTTTTGGGGTTTGGTAATTTGTGATAATGATTTTAAAACAAAAGAAAATAAAATTTAAACCAAGGATAAAATTGAACCACAACATATGTAATTATATAATTTATATAACATACAAGTCATACAAGGACTTGCTCACTAAAATAACCTCATCATTTTAGTAACTTTTGTTACTACACAAGCCATACTAATTGCTGCCCCCAATTTAGAGCTATAAAATCGTCTAATCAAGCAGGCACACCATGTATATTTACACCTGGTCCCCTCCGCCGCCAGCTTGAAGAGTATTTGTTGTTCGGGTTGTCTCTCTAGTCACACTGTCGGAGAATGTGTGCAGTTTTTTTTTATGACCAGGAACAATTTTCCTATCCCTTAGCTTTGTAAATAGGCATTTATATTAGCAGTAGCCCAGAAATTTTCAAAGATTAGAAGACTCTTTCAACCGTTATTGCTGCGGAGCGACCGTAGGGAGCGAGCAGCAACATAATCAGGATTTAAGGGAAATATACAGCTTTTTCGAGAAAGGTTGTCGAAAAAACTGTGCACGCGACAACCCGAAAGGTAATATGGGATATCGTCAATGCACTTTTCCTGACACTGTAGCTGTCGAATCTACTTTTGTTGCTTTCTTTTAGCACTCGCAAACATACGTCCATGGCTTCTCGTGCCATTCTTTGATATTTTTTTTGAAAAAAAGTGAACTCGAAATCACCCACAATACCTTTTGGGATTGTCGCGTGCACTTTTTCCGACAACCTTTCTTGAAATAGCTGTATAAGGTGGGACGAATTCTCGAATTCATCACTCTTTACCAGAATGCATTGCATTTAACCAGAGTACATTGCGGTACTTTTTTACCAGAATGCATTGCGCCACGAACAACTCAAATAAAAACACGAGAAAGTTCGGTGGTTGAGAGCGAGCATCGTTCGCTGCCCAGACTCAGAGTTTCTTTGTGGCAAGTTTTCTACAGCACGGTTAGAGGTCTAACCAAATTTAAGACACGCAGGATTCTTTCAGATGAGTACGATGGTTAACTCGGAGATTGGATTTCAATTCAAGAGCCTTTGACTCGTCCAGGCGTTAAACTTGACGAGAAGATGAGCATTTGCTCTTCGACTCTGCAACGCGGGGGATAAACAAATTCCAGCTTGCTAGAAGGTGATGTGAAAGTGAGAAAATGTCATGCCCTGCTATTCGTAAGAACCTGTATGAGCCTAAAATGGATGTGATTTTGACCATTAACTTCAAAATAACAGCGGAAATCGAGATAGTAAAACATATGTTTTGCTTGCTACTCTGCAGACGAGGACGTGTATCGGCGTTTTGTAAAGCATAATTATGTTCTTTCATTCATTCATTGCCATGGAATATGCGTTTACATTGTTTTTTTGCTGTTAATAGCTCAGTTAATGCAGCTCGATTATCTTGCAGGCGGAAGTTTCATGGAAAACAAAAGGCATTAAGTTAAAGACTTTTCAAAAAGGTTACGTAATCAGCCGCTGTGGTTTATTGGCTAGGTGTAGTCGCGTCGAGCCGAAGGGGCCGGGATCGAGTCCTTCTCAACTCTTTTTTTCCTTCTGTCTTTTTTTTGTCCGTTTTTTTGTGTTGTTGTTTTCTATAAATATATGCATAAATAACTGTTTTTTAATAAAGTGCAATAAACAGCAAGAAAAGTATCGTATTTCCAGAGAAAAGATAGGACACCGTATATTAAATATATGGATAAAGAATTTGAATTTCTATCATTTCCTACAGTTAACTGTGGGAAAACCAGAGTTGATAACCACTTGATCATTTTCTTAACATCGTTTCCACGAGTTCTCTCTATAGACTGGTAGTAATTGTTACTTTCCAACATGTAAATAGGACATTCAATGTCATTTTCGATTTTTTTAAGTCTGACTGCCTAACTAATGCCAGTATCAACAGATTGTGCCGCAGCATTACTATCTTTTATCTTTTACTTCTATTTTCCAAAGTGCTACGCAGCTTAACGGAAATTCTTTCGTCATTTGTTGATCATATCTTTTAGATACCCTAGTTTTAGAACTTTTAACATTACATTTTTTTCATCTCCGAAGAAAAATTTACGTTAGCAAACTGCCATCAGCTGCTTTTGGAGAACTTATCTGTGACCCCACGTTTTGCCTTTTCTGCCTGCCAATGTTTCTTCGATCACTTTAGAGGTAATTTCTTCGTTATGGTTCGCGCTGCGTCCATAGCTCTTGGCAAGGTCAGCTAGCGAGGTCGGTTTCGTGTTCACGTTTTATTGTTGGAGTAGGCATCTGCTTTGTTTTTATCGAGGTTTCTAGCTAGTCTTATCAGTTTCGAATATTTAGCGTTTTCCATACGGCGCACCTTGCTTAGCGTTTGCTTGCTATTTCTGGCATTACCTTGCTGTTATTTGTCTTTTATCGCGTCCTCTTTGTTTGTTTATCGCCTTCTTGCCCAGTTGGGACTGGCTTATTAGTGCCATTGTTTCTTACCCGCCTATTGCTCTCCCTCTTATAGGCGTTCATTTGCACGTTTCTTTGTCGTGTTATTGTTTTTCAAGGGTGGATTTGCGCTTACTCGGTGCGACGAAAGCTGCCGCGTGGACAAGTCTGTTTTGTTAAACTCTGACTTAGTGACCACGGAAGTCTGCAGAGCAGCCGACGGCCTTTGAATCCAGCGGCGTGGAGAGCCATAGAGTCAGTTGTGCTGTATTCAGTTATGATTACCTGGCCCAGAGAGCCAGCTGCCAGCGCCCTCGAATGAGTCGTTGAACTGGTTCGTTAAGAGTAGTATCCCAGGGGCTCTTTCCCCAGTTCTTGAAAAGTTTCGGCGCCATTTTTCCTGACCCAACTTACCGCCTCTGTGTCTCCGAGGATGGAGTCGACCCAAATTAGATACCGGTATGTCGGACTTAATTGATTCAAATGTCGATCTCTTCATGTACTCATCTGAAGGAATAAGGTTCGGAACACGAAACGTTTGACGTTTGATTTGGGCCAAAGTTCCATTGTATCTTACTTGACAACGAGATTAAAAGAAGGGAGTTGCAACGTGTCGCTTCGTGCTAACCCAACTCAAAAGAAATTTCAGCAAGAAATTTAAGGACATTGTTCCCGCAGTAGCATGGCTTAATTTTTTACCCGTCAACCATAAACAACTCAAGCTTACAAATAGGAGCCACTGAACGCATCAGGCAACTGTTCAAGTCCAAGTTCTAGTTTTTTTTTTCCCCACAATACAAAACATGGGTACTTTAATATTAAAAATCTAATGGCGATGGTAACCCTTAATTATAAGTAATAGGCTGCCTCCATTAATCATTTTAACAAAACATTAACAAATGTATACAGGTCAAATCAATGGCAGAGCTACTTAAAGGGGCTACGTCAGCTGAAGAGTATGCGCGCTGAGGTTATGCAAAGTACTTTCATCTGTCAAAATTCTATATTTGTTTTATGTGTGAATTTCTCTGTCGCGTACACTTGAGCCTCGAAATTTACAACGACGTTTCCAAGCGAATGGGGTTTGGAGAAGGGATATTTTGATAGAATTTATGGAACGTTTCTTCTCTGATTATGCTAAATCAAGTTCCCTCAATTTCATCGTCAAGAATAAAATTGTTGAGATAACTTTACTTGTAGTTTTGAATTAAAAACACATGCCATTCATGAAAGTCGATTGCAAACAAAAATTCAACAACAGCATATTGTCATGGTCAACATAATATATCAAATTTTATTTTTTAAACGACCTACAAAATACTCTAGACCAAAGATAAAGACGACGACTTGTCTGTAGCCACTTTTTTAAAACTTATATCCTGTCAAAACAAAGCAACGCTGTTTTTGATGTCTTTGTTTTGATCTTCGCGAAACACACATTTGCGCAAAATCGTTCGATTGTGCCGCCGAATCACTGCGACGTTGAGAAAAACAGAACCAAGTATCATTGGTATACTATTCCATTTTAAGCAGTCTGTGAATAACGAGGGAATGTAAACTCTGCTATTTTCCAAAAGTCCGAGCAAATTTGCTTGAACACAGACAGTAAAATAGCAGTTTAAAGACTTGGCATTACACAGTATGTAACTGCATCGGTGCCTCTGTAAGTCCGATGAGCAAACGGTCGTGTTTATCCTTGCCGTGCATCAAATTAAAAACAAGAAGAGTCTAGCCAAATTCTCCAGAAGTTGAGTTTCGTTACAAAACTCACGGCCATGCTGTTGTAATCGTTTAAAATGTCTTCATACTTTGGGCAGGTTCTGACTGTGAGGGAAGATTCCTTCTACGATTCTATCACTCATTGTGGAGTAGAATTCGTTAATTCTCTTCACCCCGCTGCTAGCACAATGGCCGCTGATAAGAGGAAACAGTGTAAATCCATGTAAAAAAATTGGCGCAATTTTTTCAAGTTGTTTTCCACCAGCTCGCTCATTCGCCTGTGCTGACATAGCCCCTTTAACGGTAAATTTTCGCTGAAAAATGAGTAGCAAAAAGAGGAAAAAAACTGAAAAGGACAGGCAGGGCAAGGAAAAAATGTTTATTGTCCCCTAAGGGATTTCGCGCAGAAGGCGAAATCCCTAGGCGGCACCCTAATAACTAATTAGGGAAAGCACTTACAGTTGAAATATACAGTTAGTATGCCAGAAAAAATCTCGATTTGCTTGAACAGGGGCCGCGAGGAATCAGTAGGTAATGATGACGTTTCTATTGTTTGCGCCCACAAGTACGAAATGGTTAGGATGACGTAACGACAGAAAATCCCGAAGAGACCCCTTAGGTAGATTTTGTGACATTCATTGTGCAGTTATACTTCGATACTCTTTTGCGGTACGTGTCACGTGTCATTCTGTGGAGCCGTTGTTTTGAAAGTTATGGACCAAAAGACACTCGTTAAGCTTATCCCTAGAAGAACGATAGACCATTACAGAAATTCGCCGACAATCAAATTCTGTGCTGACTTATTCTCTGCTCACAGATGTCCTTCCGCTTTAACGTTTAAAATAAGACTAGAATACGCGAGCGTGAATTGATCAAACGTCCTTTTAATTTCTAAGGATTACTTTCCGCCAAATAAAATGAACTGAATGTAAAAAGTGAAAGAGAAATAGCGAAAAATTCAACTTCTAATTAAGTCTTATCTTATGGTTTAGAATAAACTATTCTCGAAACTGAGAATGTTTTGATCAAAGCTGTGTAAATCGAACAGAAACTGTGCATGGAACCTTGCGTTTCCTGTATTTACCTCAGTTATTGTATGTAATTTGTATGGAAATCTTCGTTGTGAATCGGACGGGTATATTTCAAAGAGCTACTCAACGAGCAAGAATACTATTGACAGAAAATATACAGAGCGGGGGCAGCTCTAGTGTCAACTATTACTAGTGATAAGTGAATGCCTTCTGTTTATAGGAAAAGGAGGCAAAACTTAAGTTAACTTAATTTCAAGCAGTTACGTAATAACTATAAATGCAACAGAGAAGCAACTGAACTAATTTTTGTCTTTTTTGTATAAAGTTATTGTATCTCAATACAAACTCATGAGTCATTATTATTCATAACAAGTACCCCGAGTCTTCATAAGGGAAACTAAACAGGTTCATTCAACAGCTACTAAGTTTGATCTTTCTTTTTTAAGAACATCGTTTGTAACAGTGCGACTACTGTAACCGGGACCACCTAGACAAAGTTGACCAATCGGATTACATGAAAATAACGATACATAATTCCAAGAAAGGTGGTTGTGGGCCCATCAGCAGCTCGTAAAAAAACAATAAGTTGCAAGAAGCACAAAATTCAAATATTGATAGCAAACTTTTTTCACGAGAGCAAAATGTTTTTAACCAGTCAATGTTTTTCTGTTCGAAACTTGGAATATAACACCAGGAAACATATTTGTTCGGCACAAGCTGTTATTGTGGCATCTACCAGTAATTTCTTCGCTACCATTGCCGCACTTTGAAGATATAAACATGCGACCTCAAGTCAAAAATATGAACAACGTTTACATTTTTCACCTCCGTCAACATTCTAACGGACCCTCAGGAAACATAGGCTTTCTTTAGCGGGTTCCAAAGTTCACGTCTATAGGTTTTAATTGGTTGATTTCGATCCATGTTGTTGATTTCGATTGACAACTAACTTTCTTGGAGTGCATTGTTATTTTCCTGTACCCGATTGGTCAACTTTGTCTAGGTGGCCCCGGTTATAGAAGTCGCACTGTAAGATGCAAAGACAAAAGTGAATAGTTTACAGGTATCATTAGGGAGTTTACGCAACGACGACGACGGCGGCTACGAAAACGTCACTTAAAAAGTGAATTTGCGTTGCCTCAAACTTTATCGCGCTTATTCCACCCCCTTTAATTCGTCAAATGTTGGCAATTTTTTGGGGGGTTGAATTCTAAAGGACTGCATCAAAGTTCAGGAAAAGAAAAACGTGAAATTAGGCAGTTTCAGGTTCTAGTCGTGCAACGACAGCAGGGAATGTACAAAAAAGCGTCACGAACGTGCAAATTTGTTGTTTTGCTTGTCTAAACCTGTTGCAATACGCTTTGCATATTCAGTTAGCGGACGATTGTTTAGATCGTTATTCCCAATACAGACCATTCTTTGTTCATATTCAGTTAGCTGCAGATCACGCTAAAATTATTATTCATTGTGCAGTGTGACTTTGTAGTGAAAACCGTTAGGACGCTGAATAAACTTCGCTCGTCAAAAAGTTGTCTTGTCAGGATATTTCTTCATGCTGGAAGCAGAAAGTGCATGAGGAAACATGGTGTCAGGAGTAAAAGTCTAGTCTACTACAATCTGGAAACCGAACAAATTCATCGCTAATCGACGATCACAGAGTTCGAGCGAATATGTTTGTGTTCACAGGCCTCAAGTTCACCATGGAAGTTCTCGCGAAAGGACCAATCTTGGATTGGACAAACGAAGGAAAACTTCACGAGCGTTTCCTATAATGAAAAAAGAAGGTGTCGATTTTATGCAGAGGTCTTGTAATGACCAAGGCAGATCCGGAGTTTGTTTGTCTATGCATTTATCAGTGGTCCGGTGAACGCGCACAAAATATTTTTGACAAGGCAACAATTTTATCCGATGATCGCAAGAAATAGGAGATACATCTCAGAAAGGTGGAGGAGCAATGCAAACCCAGAGGGAGCAAACTAGTCGCGGCCACACAGTACAAAGTACTCACTCAAGGTGATATGGAATTACCAAAGTACATGGAAAAGTGCAGGCAAATCACTGATGCATGTGGATGACCAGAAGACGCGAAGGACATGGCTCTCAGGAACGCTATTCTCTGCGTTCTAAAGAATCCAAAAGTTTATCAAAAGTGTTTGGAAGAAGACCAGGACTTGCTTACCGCCGAACGAGTGATCGAAATTGCAACTCACTTGTACAACAGCGATTGTCAAAGATCAATTATGCAGACGCTCAGTACAGCAACTGCAGCAGCAACTGCAATACAGCAAGGATCAACACAGATTCACAAAGTGCAAGCAAAGCATCAAAAAGGCGGAAAATCAACGGAGTGGTCAAATCGAGACAAGACGTTTAGAAATAAAGAGAATGGTGAGACAAAAAGACAAAGTTGTTTTTGTTGTGGAGCAAAGCCTGCTCACCCCAGATCGCAGTGTCCGGCCAAGGATGTTACCAGTCACAAGTGTAGAAAGAAAGGAAATTACAAAAAATGCTGCAAGAGCAAAACAGGTAAACAAGGTACAACTGGTGAACCTAGGCAGGTTCAGGTACATGGTTTACAAGCACCGCTGACAGGAGTTAGTGCCAATTAGACTTCAGTTCGTGATCCTGCACAGGACTACCACATGATGTTTGGTCCACATGTACCACAGGATGACCAACACACAATGTTTCACCATATTCAGACTTTTCATGTGAAGAGTATTAATGATACTTCAAGCAAGCACATCACGCCTCTTTGGTTTAGCAAGTGGAGGACCGATATATCAGGTTGAATGCGAGATCGGTACAGGCGCAGGATGCAACGTCATGCCTTTGTATCTGCACAAATCCTTATTTGCAGACAAGATTCTTATCTCTACCTCTGTGCAGGTGTTTGGATATGGATAATCTCCTGTAGCAAACCTAGGAGCGTGCAGTATTGCGATTCATACTGGTGATAGACAACAGCCACAGATGGCGACTTGTCAACTGACTGATACTCGAACGTATCTCATCCTAGGCAGAGAAACAGCCTAGCAAGTCGGCTTCTTTGCCTTTCCAGAGGTAACTCCGCCCTCTTTAACCAGTACGCCGCAAATCCATACAAGTGTTAACGTCCTGCGACCAGATTCCAGTTAGTTTAACAAGCCTACATGTGAGGTGTTGGATGATGCTGTCATCCTGAATGGAAAGAGACACAGTTTGCCCATAACAAAGGAGTACGTGTTATTCGAATTCTGAGATTTATTCGAAGGTATAGGAAAACTACCATGGGGCAAGCACCATATCCAGCTCAAGCCAGACGCACAACCTGTACAACATCCACCTCGAGCAGTACCTGAGAAGAAGAAAGCAGCATACAAAGAAGAGCTTGAAAGATTGCGCAGTTCGGGAATCATTGAACCAGTTCAGGGAGACACAGACTGGATCAACAGCGTCGTTCCTGTCTCTAAGCCTGATGGATCAATTCGACTATGCCTAGATCCAAAGGACCTTAACAAGAGCATCAAAAGGAACCAGTAACACACAAAAACTATCTATGAAGTTAGTGCTGAACTCCACGGAGGAAAACATTTTACACTTGTTGATGCCAAGTCAGGGTACTGGATGGTAGAATTGGACAATGAAAGTTCACTCTCAACTACCTTCAACTCTCCATGGGGGAAATACAGGTGGCTCCGACTTCCCTTTGGTCTTAAAGTCAGCGTAAACGTATTTCAGGAGAGGTCGAATGCAGGCCTTAAAGAAGTAAAAGGAATCACGGGATGCATCGACGACATCATCACGAGAGGGGTAGATTCCAAGGATCATGACGAAAATCTACTCCAGTTACTCGAAACGGCACGAATGAACGGAATTAAGTTCAATCCAAAGAAGCTGCAGTTTAAAACAACCAAGTGCGATTTCTTCGGACAGACCATCACGCCAAAGGATATGAAGGTCAACGACAAAAGGTCGAGGCCATCAAACAGATGAAAGCGCCAAAGGACAAGAAAGCTCTGCAGAGTTTCCAGGGAATGGTCAATTATTTGAAGCGCTACTTAGCCAAGTTGACGAGACTATTCAAACCACTCAAACCGCTGCTTCGGGAAGAAACGGAATGGACCTGGGACTCTTCCCATCAAGATGCCTTCGATGCCATCAAAGAAGAGCTCTCCAGGACCCCAGTACTCGCGTACTTTGACTGGAAAGAAGAACACGTTATTCAGACTGACGCTTCCATGTAAGGATTAGGTGCCGTACTGCTGCAAGAAGGAAAACCAGTGATCTACGTATCCAGATCTCTCACTCCCGCTGAGGAACGCTATTCCAACATCGAGAGGGAATTGCTAGAGGTGGTGTCCGCCATGGAGAGGCTTCACAACTAAGTATTTGGTGAACCAATCAGAGTTCAAACAGATCACAAACCTCTAGAAATGATTTGGAAGAAGACTATTGCCACTGTCAGCCCGAGACTTCAACGACTTCTTCTGAGGCCTGCAACATACGAAATTCAAGTCGAGTACATCTGTGGGAAGGACAACTCAATTGCAGACGCCCTGAGACGAGTCGATCCTCTCAGTCCAAAGCCTATGGACTCAAAGCAGGTGGATGTGATTCCAGTGCATCACATCACTTTAACTGTTCCAGCCACAGACAACCGACTGGACAGAACCAGAATTGCCACCACTGCTGATCCAGCCTTGAACCAGTTAAGGCATTACATCTTTCACGGTTGACCGCCTCAGAGGCAGCAACTCTCAGAACGATTGCAACAATATTGGAATTACCGTGAAGAACTTGCAGTTGAAGATGGCCTGATATTCAAAGCACATCGACTTGTGATTCCAACTTCACTGAGAGCAGAGTGTCTAACGGATCTTCATGCGGGCCACTTAGGAGAAGAGAAAACTCTGTTGAGAGCACGAGAGATAGTCTTTTGGCCCGGAATCTCGGATGATGTGAGAAATGCAGTTAAATTATGTGACGTATGCATGAAATACAAGCCTGCTCAACAGAAGGAACCACTAGTACCGCATGATGTGCCCAGCTTGCCATGGTTCAAACTTGGAGTTGACATATTTGGGCATCGTTCTCACCACTACCTGCTGGTTGCCGACTACTTCAACAAGTTCCCTTTCGTAAAGAAACTGACCAGTCAGACGGCGGGACACGTGATACGTCTTCTCAAGACAATATTTTCAGAATATGGGGTACCAGCAACGGTGTACACAGATCAGGGAACCCAGTTCGTGTCCCAATAATTAAAAAAATTTGCCCTGCAGTACAGATTCGAAGTGCAACACTCTAGCCCAAGGTATCCTCAGTCGAATGGTTTCATTGAGGCCATGGTCAAAGTCGTAAAGGGCGTAATGGAGAAGGCCGAAGAGTCGGGTTCTGATCCACATCTTGCAATGCTGATTTATCGTGAGACCCCAATCAGACCGGGTCAGCTCAGCCCAGGAGAGATGCTTTCCTAGCGGAAATATAGAGCACTCCTTCCTATCCATCAATATTTGCATCCCAATCTAGAGATCAGCAGGGAGGAGCAAATAGCACAGAAACAAGCCCAACGTGATGACTACGATCGGACAGCCAAGAAACCTCAAGATCTACAACAATTTCAGAGTGTCCGGTTCCAGTTAGATCCCAAGAAACCAATCTGGCAGAAAGCCGCGGTGGTACGGCAGCCAAGTGAAAGTTCGCCCAGGCGATATGAGGTACAGACTGAATCCGGTGCTTGGTACTTCAGGGATCGTCGCCATATTCGTTCAGCGATTAAGATCCAACCAGAAGAATTGTACCAGGCCCCATCAATTCCCGGAACAGAACCAAAGTTTCCAAGACCTGGACTTGTCAAACATCTCAGCTCAACAGCAGCTGATGTCGCTGACCAGCCATCACAAAAGCCATTGCTCAAACAGTGTGTGCCGGGAAAGACCTCGGTCGGAATTGCGTTGTCTCGTCCACGACATGCTATTAGACCACCTACGAGACTAATTGAACAAATCTAACAATTTAAGAGAAATGTACTTGTAGTGTGTCGTATAAGTAATTGTTGCTGTAATAGCTTTTCATGACAAGAATATCATTAGTTTTCTTTTCTTTTGTTTGTGAACGTGTGACAAGTTTTCGTATCAGCATCTCAACTTTAGCGCATACGAGGGTGTGAAATGTGTTCCAACTTTAGAGTACACGGGTGCAAGAGTCCTATGCTAAGTTTTCTAGTCACTGATGTCATCATCTCTAAAGGAGGGGGGATGTTGGAATACGCTATTGCATATTCAATTAGCCGACGATTGTTTAGATCGTTATTCCCAGTACAGACCATTCGTTGTTCCGATTCAATTAGCTGCAGATCACGCTAAAATTATAATTCATTGTGCAGTGTAACTTTGTAGTGAAAACCGTTAGGACGCTGAATAAACGTCGCTCGTCAAAAAGTTGTCTTGTCAAGATATTTCTTCTTTCTGGAAGCAGAAAGTGCATGAGGAAACTGCTGTTCTCGTTGCCGTCGCCGTCGTCGTTGCGTAAATGCCCTATTTAAGGTTGGCCAAGGACGAGAAGTAATTACAGTGAATTGTTCATAGCCTCAAGAATGGCCTATTATTACGATATCGCATGCAAGGTTTCAATCGAAGTCCGTGTGCCTCAGTTGCTTAATATCACTCCGAATTTATCCTTAACGTTGCTTTATTAGATCTCCCCCTTACCACGCGAGCGAGATTTTATTTTCCCCTTCATCTGTTCAGAATTAGATCACAGATGACGTCAAAATGTTGCAAGTCTTACCACATTTTGACGTCCTTTGTGATCCCATTATTAGAGAGCTTTTGATTCTAAGACGAGGACGACAACGAGAACGAGATTTTCTCAATACTAAGTAGTGCGCGCGCGCGAACCAACGTCATTTTGGCGGGAAAATGTGATAGCCGTCGTTATTCTACTACAAGTTTTAAAGAAAATGTCGTAGTGGCGAAAACAAGTCATCAACTGTCAGGAATTTTATCATTTAGCGGTCGGGAGGGGACTTTACCTCCTTCAAAGGAAATAAGCGAACGAACTTTTGTGGTGGAAAACGTAAAATGGAGCTTCCCGGTGTGCTTATTTTTAGAGAACTATAGGCTAGAAAACTTAAAACTAAATGTCTTCCTCGTAGTCGTCCTCGTTCTCGAATTTAAAGCTCTCTATTGAACAAACGCAGGAGAACATGAACTGATCTATTTGCCTAATACAATGAACAGCGGGAAAGAAAAACGACTCAATTGACTTGTGGCGTACGCGGCTGTTTGATTTGTGCCGGCTACGGCATTTTTGGCCCAATTTTCAAGTCACCGACACTGCTTTTCATATTGGCTTCTACCTGTCTTCAGCTGTTTCTTCTTTATTGTACTTGTTAAGAGCTTCTTCAAAACTTCTCCTGAGCCTTTCACTTGCTCTAAGTAGAATAATCGCGTAGACATTTTGAACACTGGGAGTATAAGTCTCTCTCTTAGCGAGGACAACCACTTTGAAGATTTGTTTCAGTTGAGGGATTTTCAACTGTTTAAGAACGCTTTACTTTTCGGGTTCTTATTTTTCTTATTTTGTGGACAAAACAAAGAAAAGAGTCTATTGTAACGTCATTCGTGTATCTTGGGGCAACGATCAATCAAGGTGTATAACTTCTGTTAAGAAAGTCATGCTTCTTTCCCGCGCGCCTAATTAACCTCACAGATGTTATAAATATCGCACCAACCTCGTTTTCTCCGTCCTACTGTAAGTTGGGTATCCTCGTTTTTTCCCATTGATTTATTGCCCGGGGGCTTCGGGCTTTGGCGATAAATTAACGGGAAAAAAAATCCGTCCGCAACTTACAGTTCGGACCTCGAACTTGGTTAGTAAGAGGTATTTATCCCCTGGTCAACAACAGAAACGAGTCAGAGTTCTAAGACTTAGAGTAACAGGCTCGGTATGCTAGTGTAGGTCGCTAGTAACAGTTTAAGAACGAGTCACAAGAAAACGATGCTTAAGATCATGAAAAGTCTTTAACCTCTCTCTACTTAAGTCTTTTCAACTGTCCGACTTACCTTTCGATAAGCTTTACATAACCGCTTATGCGGGTGCCGTAAGTTTATTTGCATGGTGTGTGACCTCTTATAGAATAATTTTTGTTTTTAAGAGCACAGATGAGGAAAAGAGAGGGTGAACTACCTGCGGTTACAGATGGTGAGTGTACAATTCCTTCGCATGTTGTACAGGTAGATGCGTGTAACGGTAGCCTGCGTAGCAAGCGTTTCCAGTTGAGTGATTGCGCGAAAGTTAGAGCGAGAGCCCCCCCCCCCCCCCCCCAAAAAAAAAATGGAAGGGGGAGGGGGAAAGAGGATACGCTTGCCCACAAACCCCACGATTCTGGAAACGCCCCTTGATATTTCGCGGTTCTCGTGTAATGAAAAAGTTCCTTTTTGGTACATTTGAGAGACGGAATGATGTTTTAGTTTAATCAATCTCCAAGTGAAACAATCCATTATATCTCTACAGTTATTTGTTTTTGTTGCTGGTGCTGGCAACGCTGAAGTGCCATCCCAATAACCTCCTTTTCGCCGTATTTTCCCTTTCATTGGCTGTCTCTGTTCTTCGTTTTTTTTGTTGAAAGACGTTTGATGAATATGTTTATCAATTAGGGATAGTGCATTATAGCTAAATGTGTTGTCTTTCCTTCTTTGAAAATTCTAGATCCGAAAAAACAGGATGTTGCTTCCTTAACGGTTTTACCGGAAGGAGAGGATACAGAGGGTGAAATACCTGCAGATGGTAAGTGTGTAACATTGTTGTTGTTTGTACAGGTACTAAAATGACGGCGTTGAACTACAACTTACAACTGACTTACCGTCACTTTGCCAGTCATGGACCAAATGATTGCAGACCATAAGCAAATGAATGAGCAAACGTAACTTATACAACGTCTTCTGTGGACCACAGTTGGAATTATTGATGTGAAAATGTCCATAACCTCTGTAATCTGTCTAGTTTTTGGCAATTAAGTGAGCATATCTAATAAGGCGATTGGCAGCCGAGCTGGCCTGTTTTTTCAGGGTGGCTGGCTTAGGGGAGGTGATTTTTTTGCTGGTATTACATGAGGGGAGGTAGATTAGAACAGGCCAATTTTTGTCGCGAAGATTCTTTTTCGTGACACGCCTAAAGAAGAATGATCCAAAGGATTCTTATTATACCTTTCTCCAGCATTCTGTTTGTTTGAATTCAAGTAAATCGCAGATAAATTTCAAACCTTGCCTTGGTATTGGAGGAGGGGGAAGATGAGTTCTTCCCTAATCATTTTTCTTCTTTGATTAGTCATCAGTGCTGATTTATGAAATATGAACTTTTCTGCGGTTTCTCCACTATTCAGACCGTTTGGAAACAGAATGACTTCTTGATGCCAAATTTTCCCATTTATTAGGTGTCTTTCACTGTTTTGTTTGTTGGAAGGCGTTTGATAAGTGGGACAGTGTAGATAAATGTGTTGTTGTTTCTTTGAAAATTTTAGATCCAGGAAAAGAAGATGTCGCTTCTCTAACGCCTTCTACAGCTGCACCCGGTGAATGTGCAATTTTGTCGTATTTCTTTTTTTTTTCATGCGTGTAACATCTTTGTACTTATAATAACTTTTCCAAGATGTTGAAATCATGAATCAAACGATTGCAGACTATAAGCAATTGAATCAGTGATCAAAAGTTACTCGGATTCCCTTTCGTTCTGAATATTCCACTCTGATTAGTTCTGTACATTTTAAGTTTGAGATGTGTGGACGTCATTTTAGAGGTGACATATTCTGAATAATCATTTGATTGATATCCGGCCACACGATAAACATTTCATTTCGGTGAATTTCAGTCCGGTATTACATGAGGCGAGCCAGCCTGAGACAAGCCATGTTTTGACATAAAGGTTTTTACATGGGACCCAAGCCCCTGTATTTAGGCTCTATAAGTGACACAATCCTAGATATCTCTATAGTCTTTCGTTTTTGTTTTTGTTGCAGATGCTGGCAATGATAGACTATCTATCCCAAAAGCTCCTCTCCTTTCCTTTTAAGGGCGTTTCCAAAGTTATTCATCCTTACAAAAACAGGCCAAGCTACTGCTTTATTATAATTATGACTTTGATTTGGAAGTGATCTCCAAATAGCCATGTTAACCTGGCTTTTATCTAAATTGAATTGTCATTGGTTTTACTCAATAACTTAAGTGTAATCTGGAGATAAACTCCTTCTTCTTTGTTTTTCTTCTTTGAGCAATCATATGCATTGGTGCTTTGCATCCATGATAACGTGTCTATAAACAATGAATCTGTACGGATTTGCAGAGTTCTTAGGGCCAGTCTGAACATTCTGTAGTTTCTTCACCATTCAGGCAGTTTTCAGAACAGGAGGACTGAATGCCATATAATCCCTTTTGTTGGTGTCTCTGATTGTTTTGTTTGTCGGACGGCGTATGGTGAACATGTTTCCGCGTTTTTTGTCAAAAAAGGATTTCATATACGGTATATTTAAAGTGTGGTGTCTAGGAAATAACCTCTGTGAGAAATACGCTTTTACTTTTATTCAGCACTCGAGAAGCACGTTTTGATTAATTTCAACACAAGCATATAACCCTGAAGCGTCCTAATTCCCCTTATTGCTCAGGCGTTTCCATGGGAACGACCCGTGCTATAAAATGGGAAGGGATGTGTTCTTCTGGCACAAATCGCTTTCTCGCGCCCTCAGCGTTCCAAACCAGAGCACAGAGCACATGGCTGCCTGAAACATGGTGAGCAAAGGCATCTCTGTTCGGTTTACAATAAAAGATGGGAGCAAATGGTTCAGTTCCGTCAGAGATTGACTAACTCTTCTAAGTGAACCTTAATTATCAAGAAGCCCCCTTGAAGTAGTAAGCTCTCAAAGGAATTGGAACAGAGTGTTTCTGAATTCTGATCAACTCAAGAGTCTTTTGAAGATACTAGGAATGCCTATCGTTATCTAGCATTACTCTAAACTCACTGAAAAGGGACAGATTCTGATCGTGCAAACTGTCGTCTCAAAAGTCTAATTCAACGACGAGTTGATTAAAATTTCCGAGAAGCGGAACTACTGTTACAGTGCTACTGTTTATATTTTTTACTATATGAAAGAATGGTGTACTTTAGTGTATTGAACAGAGCACTTGCCAGGCTATATTTTTCTCTCTAGAACAAAGTATTCTTGTATATGGAAGAGGAACGGGAAATCATTGTTTTCGACTGATAAATATTTGTCATGCTATAAATTCACGACCTAATTGCACTCGTATCTTCGAACAATATGGCTTTCCAGCTTTACTCTAGAGAATAGATTGGTACCTTTAGAAAAGTCCGCATGCTCACGGGAAAAAATCACAACTAATTGCTTGGTTGAAAGGTACCTAAGATTATGTAGTTCACGAGACAATCGTTCACTTCAATCACTTCTTGATTATCACTCTGACCTTGTAGTGGTTTCTATGTAACCATAGTTTAACACCTAACAGCGCTCGAGTAATCTTCTGGTAGGTTAAAGGGAAACGGGATCTATGTCTAACTGATCACCTCTTCACTTTGACCAATTGAGACTCAAGAGAAGAGAACATTGCTACTTCCGCTGTGTCATCAGACGAACAGGAACCAGATAGGGGTATAGCGTAAAGTTCCATTTACTTCGTCAATGTTTTAAATTATCTTGTATGTAAGAGAATTTTTTTCGCGTGAATTGAATCCAGAAAAAAAAAACATAAACATACATGATTACTACTTTCAAGTTTCAACATCCTCCTCTCGCAAATAGCTAGGCTAATTGAGTTGGGCTATGGAAAAGATATAGTGCACATTCACTAGGAAAAAAACAAAATGAAAAGAAAAAAGAGAACAGAACTATAAAATGTACAAGAAGGTACGCCCTACCTTTTGCCGATACAAGGTTACGAAACTTATTGTACATTTTATGTCGGCTTAATCAATCAATGCGATAGGGTTGCCCCGAGTATCCGAGCTGCAGGCTCATGTATGAAGCGCATGACAATCATAATTAACTAGTAGTAACCAAAAGTTACGTAGTGCGGGCGACAACGATCGAAGGTGAAAACGCTTTTGCTCCAACGCTGTGCTTGGTGTAAATTTCACATGACAGATGGTCAAAACAAGCGCGATCAGATTACGAGTGATAGAAGGTTCAAACGTGCGTAATCAAATTGCGTTATGTGCATTCCGTTCATTCTTAGTGGACGTCCAAATGAATTCTGGCTACATTCTCGACCCCAGTGCTTAGGGGTCTGGGAATGCGCGCGTAACTACATACATGCGCATGCGTAATAACAACCCGGAGGTTAGGATTGCGTCTTGTCGCCCGCAATAATAATATAATGTCTGAAAATAATAATAATTTAAAAGGTTACAAATATATAAGACAATAATAATAGTTCTTCTTACTCGCGATCGCCCAGAGCAATTCCCCTCTTTTTTTGTATGCAGTTTTCAATGGAATCAAACCACTATGAGATGAAGCCGCGTTCCCAAAGCTTATCATTTTCTTAAAATATCAGCGAATTTTGTGGCTAGCATGCTATTTCACTGTTTTTATGATTCTTAAAACTGCATTTCAAAATATTTCGAAAACGCTCTCATAGAATTTGCTTAAACTTTGCCATAATGGAGGCAATTATGGCAGGTACATACTCCCTCAAGCGATTTCTTCAAAAAACTCCTGGTACAGAGAAACACAAAGATAAATGAAAAACGTAATGGCGTCATTACGTTGCCATGGCGACTCCGATTACATAAAACCCAGATCACAAGAAATTTTCATCTTTATATAATACAGCTGTGGTAACCTTTTTTCCATATCTTTACTCATGCCGACGTAGTTAATGCTCAAACTGGGGAGGTATCAACCCCAAAAATCCAGTCGAGCCACCTTAAATGTGTGGTTAGGGAGAACTCAAATACTTTGAGGACTACTGTTCCACATTCTTGCGTCGAATCTCGAAAAAGGTCGAGAAGAACAATTATAGATTGAGAGATATCGCTGTGCTTTAGTATCACATTTCCATGCTAGGAAATTTTTGTGCCTTTGTTAGTTGCGATATTGGAAACTAACTGTTTTTCTAAACACATTTCCAATTGCAATTTATGCTAAATCTTGATTTTTTACGCTTTCGATACATCTAAAAAACGGCTCGATAGCATTCTTTTAAAAAAATCGTCACATAATGTTTATGACTTTTATAACATTGTCACAAGTTTATCTTCTCAGCGATTACCATTTCAAAAGCTCTTCGTTTTCTTAACTGCCGAACATCAAGATCTTGTCCAAGTTATACTGAGTTTCCAACCATAAAAACTTCATCCCAAAATATCTCGATAACGCTGTATTAGACTTAGCTCAAACTTCCATTATATTGACGTCAGGGACGTCATCATTGTCGTTGCTCAAGGTCCCAAATGAGTGCTCTCAAGATGGATTTCCACTGTCGCGTAATTTTTGTGTGCGTACATATAACAGAGGTATGCAGGTAAACGGGGTATTATAAATGACGTGGGTTCCTTACTAACAGCCTGTGCGTATTAACTTGGTGTGCATAATTGGGTATCGGTATTGTTTGGTATATATTCCCGAATGTGCACTTTTAAAAGCGGAGCACTTTTATAAAGTTGATGTCTGCTTTCACTGGTTGTCTTCTTTGATTAGGTGTCCATATGAACGTTGTGTTCGCGGTAATAGGGGTCTCCGTATTTATGCAGGGTCTGATTAAACGTGGCCTGTGTATTTCAAAGTCGATATATAGCACAAATGTTGTTGTGGCAATTTTATGAACTGGTTTTACCATAGTAACGGGTTTGTCCGTATCACAGCGGTCGGAATTTTAACGGTTTTTTCCGCCTTACGATGCTCCCGGATCAGTTCTCTCATACATAATTTTTTCCTTAGTGTCCGCATCACCGGAGTGTCAGTTTTTAATGGCTCGCCGGTTCTGAGACAATTTATGCTTTTTATTGTTTTACTAACGTTACGCTAGTGTTTCGGCGAGAAATTATATCCAGCAACTTAGGTTATCATGATTTAATGTTGAGGTGTTTCCTTTTTTTGCAGTTGAAGTTAGAGAAGACCTCGAGCAGATGAGAAAAGGAATAGAAGAGTTGAATATCTCAAAGACAAAGGAAGAACGAAATGAAGGTCGGTTTCAGCCCTAAAAGAAAAAGCTTAGTTAAGGTGTTTTATGTACAGAATGGTATCATAACTGGTGGGTTTTATGAGCCAGCTCAGTTCTTGTTATTCCGGCCGGTAAAAAAGTTGCGCTCTGTACGTGAGGAATTGGATAGGCCCGGGAGGGGGGGGGGGGGGGGGAGGTATAGATTCAACCTTTGTGGTTTTAAATATTGTTTGATTTAGCGTGGAAATCGGGGAATGGATAAGCTCTCGAAAAACACGCTTTGAAAACCAAGGAGTCCATGAAACATTCATTCATTGCACTACTATGATTGATTGAGGATTCTTGGACAAGTAACCTCTTGGTTGCTCGCAAAAGTTAAACCTCAACTTCCTAGCTGTTACGAAATGAGAAATGCCTGGGAGCGCAAAACTGTGGAAACTAAGTGTCTTTGAGTTATCTGTTTAGTCAAGTCTAGCGGAACAAACCTTTGTTAAGGTGTTTTGAAACAGTTTTTCTGTCCTTAACTCACTGGTGTATTTTGTTTGACTCGCACTTTGTAATTAACCCTATCGGGGTATCCACTGGCTTAATTTACCTTCTGTTCTTATTCATCTACACACATATATGTATATTTACACAAACTTTTTTGTGTTTACTATTGTAAATTAATGATTTTGAGTGGGTAACTGTATATTTATAGCTACTGTCCACTTATGATCTATGTGTGGGGTTCAAGAAAAAAGCGATTGAAGAAAAAAGTTAATAACATAAATGGTACCCCTTTCGTACTTTCCATTGGAAAATGGTACCCCTTTAACATACCTGTCTTTTTCAGTCGACCTTTAAGGCTTTTAAGAATTGTAAAAAAGCCGATCATTAAGAAATTGTCACCACCAACTGATTTTGGATTGAAGGTTGGCACGATATAGTTTGAAGTAAAATCGACATTACTATGGCAACAATTAATAAACGAAAAACTGAATTGAGTTAAAGACGAATTTGTACGATAATGACCTGCCATGGAAAATTCGACATAATGAACTTCTAGTGTGGTGTTTGGCAAATAACCTCTGTGAATACAAAAAATTCTGTTTTAATTCAAATAGATTGTACAAAGTTCCAACCTCGCATTAGGCATTTCAGGTTTTTCAGTGGGAAGGAGTGAATGTTGTCAAATTCATGTTCTTCTATAACCATTTATCGGTGCTTTCTACCTATAATAACGTATCAGTAAACAGGCTGTACGGATTTTCAGAGTTCGTCAGGCCCAGTCTGAACGTTTTGCAGTTCCTTCCCCATTTAGACAGTTTACAGAACGACTGGATGCCATATTTCCCTTTAATTGGGTGTCTTTGATTATTTTGTTTGTCAGAAGGTGTTTGATATACTGTACATGTTTCCGCGTTTTTCCCTGTCAAAAGTTGATAGTGCGGAGCAGTGCAGTGCAGCCCGGAATCCTAATCTCGAGGTTGCTATTGCACATGCGCGGCAAGTATGTAGCCAGCATCATTCTCGAACCCAGTGCTTCCCTCCATGATCGTCATGTGCAGAAGAGCTCTTGGGTCGAGATTGTAGCCAGCATTAGTGTGTACTTCCACTAAGAATGAATGGTGTGCATAGAACGCAATCTGATCACGCACGTTTGGACCTTCTTTCTCTTGTAAGTTAATCACGCGCGTTTTGACCTTCTATCACGTGAAACTTACGTAAAGTACAGCGTTGGAACGAGAGTGTTTGCCTTGATCCTATCCGCACTTCAATCCTAACCTTTTGTTTTTACTCGTGGCTAATTGTGTCCCAATGTATGGGTCTTCATAGCTCAGGTGGTAGACCACCGCAGCGCTAACGTAGAGGCCATCGGTTCGAATTCCGTTGAAGTCCCGAAATTCTTTTTTTTTTCGGGTGAATTTACAATTCAGTACTTAAATTGCCATTACCATTGCGACGATGATATCGTCATTTTAAATTTCTATTTTTGCCGTTGACATCCTCTTCTTCGGATATTCTAGATCCGAGAAAACCGGAGGTAGCCTTTACAACGGCTTCGTTTGAAGGAGAGCAGGCAATGCGTAAAGATGTGGAGTGTGAAATACCTGCACCTGCGGTTGCGGATAGTAAGTGTATAATTTCGTCCTATTTTATTCAGGGGAATGCGTATAACAACAACAACAACTAACTGATTTATCATTGTCATTATACCCATAAATACTCCTCTAAAACTTATCATGGGACCAAACGAGACCATAAGCAATTGAATGACAACAATTAACTGATATTTTCCTCACGTATAGAATGTACCTCTCTCATTTTGTCGATTTAGGTTTGGAAACTAGCATCGTTTAACGGTCTTTAACAACGATACCACTTTGAAATTATTGATGTGAAAAATGTCATTAACGTTTGTAAACAATCAATAGATCGATATTCGACGACTGATGAATACCCCACCCCGACCCCGCTCTATCTTGTTTGAAGCAATGAAGTTAAGGTGCTTCCGTTATTATTGGGGACGCAGTGACCTACGACAAACATTGTCTGATAACTTTTTCGGTTTAAACCGGACCGCTAGGAAACTTTGAGAAAACCTGCAGCCATCTTTGAGGAAAGTTCAGGGAAGTATGTAAAATTGAATCGCAAGTGGACCCCACTTTATCAATTTTTTGCCTTTAATTTCTACTATCAGGTTTTTAATGATATTTTAATTTGGCAATTATGGAATGAGGCTGAGTATGACCTGAAGATTTATGCAGATCGAGGAGGATGTTATCAGCCGAGTTAAGGTGGCTCGGTAGGGTTTTTGAGGGTCAATGCCTCCCAAGTTTGAGCATAAACTACGTCACCACTAACAAAGATTTAGAATAACTTGTCCAAGATGTTTAAATCAGGGATCAAACGATAGCAGACTATAAGCAATTAAATCAGTGATCAAAAGTAACTCGGATTCCCTTTCGTACTGAATATTCCACTCTGATTATTTTCCCATTTATTAGGTGGCTTTCATTGTTTTGTTTGTTGGAAGGCGTTTGATAAACATGTGGGAGGGACAGTCAAGAGGACAGCCTAGATATTAAATCTGTTCATGTTTCTTTGAAAATTCTAGATCCAGGAATACAAGATGTTGCTTCTCTAACACCTTCCCCGGAAGACGAGGATACGAAGGATAAGGATGTGAAGGGTAAAATACCTGCAGGTACAGCTGCACCCGGTGGGTGTTTTATTTTGTCGTATTTCTTCGTCGTACTTATAACAACTCGTCCAAGATGTTTAAATCATGGATCAAATGATAGCACACTATAAGCAATTATATCAGTGATCAAAAGTAACTCTGATTCCTTTTCGTACTGAATATTTCACTCTGATTAGTTTTGTACATTTTAAGTTTGAGATGTTTTCGTCATCGTTCTAGAAGTGACATATTGTGAATAATCATTTGATTGATATCCGGCCCTATGATGAACGTTTCTTTGGTTTTAGGCAATTAATTAATTGGGCATTGAAAGCCGGGTGGGCCTGCTTTGCCAAGTTGGCTTGGTGTTTTATGGAGGTGAATTTCAGCCCGATATTAGATGAGGCGAGCTAGCCTGGGACAAGCCAAAGGTTTTAACATGGGACCCAAGGCCCTGGATTTAGGCTCTATAAGTGACATAATCCTAGATACCTCTATAGTCTTTTGTTTTTGTTTTTGTTGAAGATGCTGGCAATGAAAGACTATCGATTTTATAAGCTCCTCCCCTTCCCTTTTGAGTGCATTTATAAAGTTATTTATTCTTACACAAATACGCCTAGCCACTGCTTTATTGATTTAGAAATGATTGCCAGATAGCCATGTTAACCCGGCTTTTTACTCAGTACAATTGTATCATTGGTTTTACTCAATAACTTCAGTGTAACCTTGAGGTGAACTCCGTCTTGTTTGTTTTTCTTCTTTGAACAATCATTGGTGCTTTGCATCCATAATAACGTGTCTGTAAACAATGAATCTGTGCGGATTTGCAGAATTCTTAGGGCCAGTCTGAACGTTTTGTAGTTTCTTCACCATTCAGACAGTTTTCAGAACAGAAGGACTGGATGCCATATTTTCCCTTTCGTTGGTGTCTCTGATTGTTTTGTTTGATGGACGGCGTATGATGAACATGTTTTCCGCGTTTTTGTCAAAAAAGGATTTTGTATACCGGTATCTTGATTTAAAGTGGGGTGTTTAGGGAAAAACCGAAGTGCGAAATAATTTACTTTTATACAGCACTCAAGAAGCACGCTTTGATTAATTTCAACAGAAGTATATAGTTACCCTTAAGCGCGTAAATTCCGCTTATTTGCTTAGAACCATGCTTAGGTTTTTTTAGCCGTCCAATCAGAAGCAAGAAAATTTTCTTGCTCTAATGTGGAATCAGAGAATTGAAGGCTTCTTTGTCTATGAAATAGCTAATCTCGGAATTTTCCAATCCTTAACACTTCTCCAAGTAATTCCATACCTTAATATTGAGCAGTGAAACGTTTTACATCAATTTTATATAAAATAATCAAGAGTTATATGCTTCTGATTTTAAGCTCTTCGCAAATGTACACGTAAGTCAAAACAGCTACTGGGTAGCTAGAAACACGAGTATGTACGGTGCAACAGAGCATCGAGTTTTGGGTCGGGTCTGAAATAGGGTAGGAAAAATCAAATATTGTGGTTTGAAATAGCTTTCAAGTTGCAAGAAGCATGCTGCACAATCGGTAAATGGCAATCTCGTAAATTTTGCGCGATCGTGACCTGCCATGAAAAATTCGACATCAAGAACCTAAAGTTTTGTGTTTGGCCAATAACCTATATGAAATTAAAACCATTTTGTAAATTTCTTAGAATTCAAATATATTACAGATAAATTTCAAACCTTACATTGGTATTGAAAGGGGTGGTGGGAGGGGTGGGGGGAGATGAATTCTTTCGTAATTCATTTTTCTTCTTTGACCAATTATCGGTGCTTTATATCTGTAATAGCATTGCAGTAAACAATCTGTACGGATTTGCGAAATTGCTCAAGCCCTGTTTGAAATTTTCTACGCTTTCGCCACTATTCAGACCCTTGGCAGAAAAGAATGACTTATTGATGCCAAATTTTCCCATTTATGAGGTGTATTTCATTGCGTCTTTTGTTGAAAAGGTGTCACAAGAGGGACAGTCTAGATAAATGTGTTCATGTTTCTTTGAAAATTCTAGGTCCAGGAACACAAGATGTTGCTTCTCTAACACCTTCCTCTGAAGGAGAGGATACGCAGGATAAGGATGTAAAGGGTGAAATACCTGCAGGTGCAGCTGCACCCGGTGAGTGTTTTATTTTGTCTTACTTCTTATACTTTTGGGGGTGTATCATTGTCGTACTTATAACAACTCGTCAAAGATGTTGAAATCTTGGATCAAACGATAGCAGACTATAAGCAATTAAATCAGTGATAACTCGGATTCCCTTTCGTACTGAATATTTCAGTTTGATTAGTTTTGTACATTTTAAGTTTGAGGTTTGTCTACATCGCTTTAGAAGTGACATATTGTGGATGGTCATTTGATTGATATCCGACCCTACGATGAACATTTCTTATAAGCAATTAATTAATTGGGCATTGACAGTCGGGTTGGCCCTCTTTTCCAAGTTGGCTCGGTGTTTTATGAAGATGAATTTCAGCCTGGTATTACATGAGGCAAGCTAGCCTGGGACAACCAAGTTTTGACGAAAAGGTTTTAACATGGGACCCAACCCCGTGTATTTAGGCTCTATAAGTGACACAATCCTATTGTAGATATCTCTATAGTCTTTTGTTTTTGTTGCTGATGCTGACAATGATAGAGCAATTATCGGTGCTTTGCATCCGTAATAACGTGCCTGTAAACAATGAATATGTACGGATTTGCAGAGTTCTTAGGGCCAGTCTGAACGTTTTGTAGTTTCGTGACCATTTAGGCAGTTTTCAGAACAGAAGGACTGGATGCCATATTTTCCCTTTCGTTGGTGTCTCTGATTGTTTTGTTTGTTGGACGGCGTATGATGAACATAGTTTCCGCGTTTTTTGTCAAAAAAGAATTGGCAAAAAAAATTGTATACCGGTATATTTAAAGTGTGGTGTTTAGGGAATAACCTCTGTGAGAAATACGCTTTTACTTTTATTCAACAATCGAGAAGCACGCTTCCGTTAATTTCGACAGAAGCATATAACCCTGAAGCTTCCAAATTCCGCTTATTTGTTGAGAACCATGCTGAGGTTTGTTTTAGCCGTCCAATCAGAAGTAAGGAAATTTTCTTGCTCAAATATCAGAAAATGATAAAGGCATCCCTGTCAAAATAGCTTATCTCGGAATCTTACATAACTCAATATTTGCGCTGATCCGTTTTACATCAATTTTACATAAAATAATCAAGAGTTATATGCTTCTGATTTTAAGCTCTTCGCAAATGTAGACGCAAGTCAAAACAGCTACTTGGTAGCTAGGAACACGAGTATGTGCACTGCAACAGACCATCGAGTTTTGGGTCGGGTCTGAAATAGGGTAGGAAAAATCAAATATTGTGGTTTGAAATAGCTTTCGAGTTGCAGGGAGCATGCTGCACAATCGATAAATGCCATTTAGCGATTGTGTGTATTCTTGTAAATTTTGCGCGATCATGACCTGCCATGGAAAATTCGACAT